>CM042186.1:42508157-42601159 GCA_023539305.1 Ilex asprella | reverse complement strand
CCATAGGATGTGTTAGAAGTTCAGCCGCAATTGTTGACTTTTTTAAGGAAAAATATTAAAGAAAAAAATGATGAGTTTTTTTAATCTCATTGTGTCTTATACAAATTCAAAATATTACACTATATAGATGATAATAATGAAAAATTTGATCAATTTAATTATTATGTTAGAGAAAATCAAGTATTCCAAGATCAAAAGTAATTGTTGACTTGTTGGGAGGAAAAAATTATAATTTCTTAACCGTTGGATGAATAAATTTGAAACCGTAGGATGTATTTCAAGATCAATCGTAATCGTTGACTTTTTAGAAGGAGAAATATTAAGGAAAAAATTATAATTTCTTGGCCGTTGGATGAATGAATTTGAGACATGTGTTAGAAGTTCAGCCGCAATTGTTGACTTTTTTAAGGAAAAATATTAAAGAAAAAAATTAAAAAATTTTGACCGTTGGATGAATGAATTTGAAACCGTAAGATCGACTTGTTGAAACCTTTGATGGATGAAGATCGTTAGATGTTGAAGCCTAGATTGACTTGAGACCATTGGATGTTGAAGCGTTAATTGATTTGAGACCGTTGGATATTGAAACTTTAATTGATTTGTGACCGTTGAATGTTGAAATCTTGAGATTTGAACCGCTCTGTTTTATATTATAGATAGGTTAACACGGATCTAATCAAACACGACTTATAAATTTATACAATCCTTACATGGCATAAAGACCAATACAAAAGAATCGGATATGAGTTAAAAAAAAAAATTGTACAACATGAATTACACGGCGTGACAATATGACTCATTGTTATTGTAATTGACGATCCACCCATAATGCTTGAAAGATTTTGAGGGGAGCTAAAAAGAGAACGAAATGTGAATCCTGGCCAAGGTTGAAGACTAAAGCATGGCCAGCTCTCCTCCCCCCTCCCCCCCCACCCACTTAGAGGCCCCTCTGGAATGTGTTTGGAAAGGCCACCACAGAATGGTCTGAAAAATACCACCGAATATTAGATTAGTTAGTGAGGAACTGTTCTAACTTAACCAAGGTCTCGACTTCAAGTCTTGAGAATATAACTACGTTCGGTAGGGAGAGCTTTACCGTCCTTGTGGTCCTACCCGGCTCGAATCCGAATTAGTCGGAACTCAAAGTGGTTTTTGGATACTGGATGGTCTGACAAAAAAAAAAATGTTCTGAAAAATACTACATGTACTTAAAAAGTAGATTTGATAATTATAACTGTTGAATAGGTAGTGGGTTCCTATAAATACTGGGACCCATAATAAAATCAACGATTGTAATTATCAAGTTTATTTTTTAAGTCTATGTATAGTCTACCTCATCCACAACAATGTACTATTACATCGTAATCTTCCTCATTTGAAATATGCATGGAGTGTTTGAAAAGTTTGAGCTATTTAATCTCGAGTGCATAATAGGTTCTAAACTCTTCCGAACTTAGTCCAAAATTGATATTGTTGTGCCACGTAAATATTTTATACACATTTTGGTACACCCCTATCTAATGCAATAGTGGCTTGTATTAGTGTCAACCAAATCAGACAATATTACATAATACGCCGTGGTGGGATTATATATCTTGCAAATTGTTTAAAACTTAGACACTACGTTATACTAACATCACATTATATAATCCGTCACGATACTAAAATTTGGACTCATTACCAACTTACAAGGATTCTCCCAAATTCGTCACAAACAAAAACATAATAATAAACACTATCAACCTGTACAATCCTCCAAAAGCCCAGAACTCACGAGTTGTAAGATTTCCCACAAATAAATAACCAAAGAAAACAACATAAAAACGCTGATGACACATAGTTTGTGCCATGTTGGGTCTTATTCTGTCTAAGTCGTGCGTATTAAAAATTGTTCTACTCCGATTCAATACATTTATAAGTGTAAAGAGTTTGGGTTTTTTGAAGCAACGAATTTGTATTATATTTAGTCATGATCATGTCAAACAATTTTTTTGACAAGTCCAATAAGTTTACCTTTTTACCTCAAACATTAAACAAACTTGATAGTTATGAATCCATGTTTTGTTGAATTAATGAATTGCATTTGGAATTGTCACTCACAATAAAAATGATTAACAAAACCAGAAATATCATAAAAATTGTTTTTCTTTTCCCTCTACCTTTCTTTTATCATGAGGTAGTATTGACAATTCAATTCATAATATAAATAGAACAAACTTCAATAAATTCATTCGACAGTCTTAAATAGATTTATACCGTATCTTTAGACACGAATTATTCCTAAAAATAAACAAGCAGATAAATTTCACACAATTTAGTATTTATTTATATACACGAGATTCACTTCATTCATTTAATTTATTTTTATTAAATAATGGCAATACGTAATACTAATGACATGTTCAACGGTCAGAAATGGAATAGTTTGGCCCTAGAAATCAGAAATCCGAGAAGCAGCCCGAATCCTCTCGTTAAAAACTTCCAGCGTATCGTCCGGGATAAACGGTGTCCTACAAAGAGGACACGTCTTCTGA
Source organism: Ilex asprella (assembly GCA_023539305.1). Taxonomy (NCBI): domain Eukaryota; kingdom Viridiplantae; phylum Streptophyta; class Magnoliopsida; order Aquifoliales; family Aquifoliaceae; genus Ilex; species Ilex asprella. The sequence continues at coordinate 42,598,625 of CM042186.1, read as the reverse complement.
TCGTGGTCAATCCAACGGTCTAGGCAGCTACAATGGAATATGTGTCGACAATTTATCAGCCGTCGGATCTTGTCGGTACCGGAAAATCTGCACAAGCACACAGCACAGGTCTCCGGTGGGTGGATAAGGTCGGAGAACTTCACTACGAGTAAGAGTTCCCTGATCAGGACTCCGGAGTTAGAATGGAGCTCCGATTGGAATTCCGGTCGGGTAGGGACTGTTGTATCGGGTTGGAGGAAATAGCTGAAACCAAGTGTGGGGAAGAAGAAGAAGGAAATAGGTTTTCCGATGAATTCCAAGAGTGTGAGCGCTTGGACGAGTAGTTCTGGGACGACGAAGTCAGGGTGCCCTGCGGGGATGCCCATGGCTCCTTTGAGAGACAGAGGTGACTATTACAGCAACCGAATGGCGGTCGACTCGTAAAGAAGAGTGAGGTTTGGTTTTGTAAGAAGAAGGAGAGAAAGCCGTCCAATGGCATCTTCGGCCTTTACGTAGATTTTGATGCAAATCTTTTAATCAAAATAGGCCAAAAATTAGAATTTTAATGTTACCTTTAAGGGCTAAATTGATTAGAAATTTATGAGCAATTTTATATTTAGACTTAATTTATTGATTTAATTTACTAATTTAATTATTTATCGTCATTGAATTGACAATAAACTTTACTATTAGTTGAGACACACTATTAAAATATATTAGATCAGCAAAAGAAAATATTATTTGAACTTAAAATTCTGACTTAATAAATTACAATAATAGAATAGCTGGTGGATTCCAATAAATACTAGAATTCACAGTTAAACCAATAACATTAATCGATTAAGTCAACATTTTAAGTTTAAGTAATATTGCTCATCAGCAAATTAAGACAAGATAGTCAGTTAAATCAATAACAATAATCGATCAAGTCAACATTTTAAGTTTAAGTAATATTGCTTATAAGCAAATTAAGGCAAGATAGTCTTTTCCTAGATTGATAAGAGATTTTATTAAAAGAAAATGTTATTAGGATTTAATTTGAGAACCTAATTAAGAGACTTAATTAATAACAATTGTTGGATGAAAAGTGAGTTCAATCTAACATTATAACTCACAATTAATTCAATTTTTGCATTTGATTAGATTCTTATTTAGTTGATACAAAATAAAAGACGAGAATTTAGGATAACATAATCAATGCAATTTAATCAAGCTAATTATTTTCTAATTAAGTTAATTAGATAATTTTTAGGAGATTTTTATTTATTTTCTAATTTAATTAGAAAACTAATTTATTTTATTTTCTTGTTCAATTAGGATTTTATTTTATTTTATTTTTTAATTTAATTAAGATTCTAGTTTCCTAAATGGTTTAGAGTTTTAACTATTATATAAACTTGGATAAACTTTAGGGAAAAGTGGGTTTTGCTGAAATAAAATTACTGGGAAGACTTTCACTCTTATTCTATTTTTTTTGTTATTATTAGGAATAATTAGATCAAACATGCGTAAAGAAAGTGCAAATCAACGGTTTCGTTCTGTATCTCGACCCTTTTCTTATACTCGTGTTTTTAAACACTGTCCAGCATCATATGGTATTAGAGCCATTGACATTCGTGATGTGGAGGCCACCTAAGTCTATACATCCCTTGGTGCGAGTAAATATTCGATGTAACAGTGGTATCATGGTATCACCATCTAATAATAAAATTTTAAATGGATAAATTGAACCCTACTTAGGCTTACATGTAAAAAGAGTTGAGAGTTATTTTATTACATAACAGGTTGATTGTAAATTTTGTGAGGTTCATTTGCTTATTTGTCTTAATATTATTAGTTGGTGATACTAAATCACATTGTCATTTAGTGTCACCATTGTAATAAACATTTTTTCCATTGGTGCACCCTGTTCTAGCCCACATTACCTTGGTCGAGATAGGTCCAAACAAAGACGTTTGGCCTTAAAGAGAATATATTATAATAGTACGTAAGTGTGAGTTTTCGATCTTCATTGTATTACATACTTTAAAGTCATGCTGGCCTAATTCAAAACGAACAATGCAGATTGGGGCGGTACATTCTACCCCGTTAAGCCCAAACGTCCAAAGGCAAGTAGTGGTGGAAATGTTTCAGCTACAAGAGGCAGTATATGCAAATTTTCATGGTTTGTGTTTCTTTATTTGGCTTCGGAAATACTGGAAGTTGGTGGCAATGGTTGCTAAGACAAAATATCTCTAGTTTTATGTATTCATACATCAAGAGCTCGAGCTTCTGAAATAATTTCTTTGTAAATGTGAGTTAGGTTATATGCATCTAATCTTTCATACACTATACTGTTATCTTGTTTTTGCATCATCTGTTCCTATACTTGTAACTTGCAAGTTTTGTGATAGTTCCAAGGGACCACAAAATGATTCTACAATATTGATAAGCCTAAAAATATGTAGTACTCTCGGTCTTGTATAACAAAGTATGTTTAGAACTTGTTTTAACGATTTTAAAACAAGTCGTATAATAAAGGGCTAAAATTCATTTTTATATCATTGACCAGTGTTTCACAAAACATTTGAGATCAAATACAACGATTCTATGCCTTTACCTAACCTCACCCATATTCACTCCAAGCCACCAAACTCAAGTCTAAGGGTGCGTTTAGTAAAGTTTTTTGTTTTAATATTTTCAAAAAAAATGAAAACAGAATTGTTTTTTATTTTTTTCTGTTATAAAAGGTAAAATAGAAACCGTGTTTGATTACCGTTTTTAGCTGGGCTTGGCTCACTAAACCGAAAGCTAGGGACCTTTAGGCAAAGATACTGAAAAACATATTCTACATTTTACCATAGTTCTTAGTAATTTATTTGTTAACGCGTTACCAAGAGAAAGTTTGATGAAAACAATTCATATCATAAAAATTTAAGTTTAAATAGAAGTGGCAAAGTTTATTAAGAATAAATCATCAAACAGTGTGGGACCAAAAGAAAGAAAAAAAAAAAAGCACATTTGAATTGCTTTGTCCTATGGTCTCAAGGGGGACCGTTGGTTCAACTAGTCATCCCTTTAGAAGACCACATAGCAGGCTAAAACATCAAAAAGAAACGAATAAAAGTAAAAGAACACCAATCAATCATCCCTTTAGAACCCCATGGTCCCATGAAAAAGAACAGGTTAGGCATGGCTAGTGAGTGATGTTTGGTGCTATGGCCTCATCATGGTGTCAATTTTGCATATTTGTGAGGGTGCCATTCACAAATCAATCAGCCTCTCTCTCTCTCTCTCTCTCATATTGTTATACCTAACAAAAATTTGGTGAAGAACAACCTTTGGTGAGGCTAAGATTACAGCCTGTTGGAAGTTAAATCACTTCAGCGATAACATGTTTTACCCTTACAAATCATGTCAGGATCGAATTGCTAGACATGAAGACAAATTGTAATAAAATACATTAACAAACAAAAAAAGACTATGCAAAATGTTCATTTCCCTTTATTTTTTTCTGATATTTTTATTATATACACACACACGCGCATACATATCCGTCAAATGTAATGGTGATACCACCGTCACGTAGTGTCACGTCACCAACCAATTATAAACATATATTTAAGACTAACGGAGTCCACCAAATTTTATAACCGTCAATATGGTCCATATTCAATAACTACCATGCATGTAAGAATGGTGGGGTTTATTTATTTTAGTTGTTTATATAATATTAATTGATAATATTACGTTGCACTAACGAATTTAGTTTAACCATTTTGCTCTAAAAGTGGGAGAATAATGGAAGGGGCGGTCCATTTATCACTTTACTTTGGGTCTCAAGGAGAGAAAATATTAACTGTAATGGTTACGTCAAGTCAGTAATATTATTTAGTATAACCCTTTATTAAAATGAAAATAAATTGTCAAACGAGTGTCACAAAATTCAATAATTGTCATTTATATAATATATAACTACCTTTATGTAAAAAAAAAAATCTATTTCATTTATTTTTTAACTTTTTTATTAGGGGAGTTACAGCGGCACTTATATTTAATATTTACTCTTGTTTCAGTCCACTTTGCGAATAGACCAGACCACCTACAGAGCAATCATCGATTTGTACTCGTCGGAAACCTCAGAAGCAGCCCAAAGCCTCTCGTTAAAAGCCTCCTGCATATCGTCCGGGATAAACGACGTCCTACAAAGAGGACAAGTCTTCTGATCGTGGTCCATCCAACGGTCCAGGCAGCTTCGATGGAATATGTGCTTACAGTTTATCAGCTGTCGGATCTCATCCCTGCCACAGAATTTGTACAAACACACCGAACAGCTCTCCGGCGTGTTGATAAGGTCGGAGAACTTCACGACGGGTAATAGTTCTCGGATCAGGACTGCGGATACAGAATGGAGTTCCGATGCACATTCGGGTCGGGTAGAGAATGTTGTGTCGGGTTCGCGGAAATAGCTGAGACCAAATGTGGGGAAGAAGATGATGGAAATAAGTTTTTGGATGAAACCCAAGAGTTTGAGCACTTGGAGGAGTAGTTTTGGGAAGACGAAGTCAGGGTGACCCACTGGGAAAGCCATGGCTCCTTTTCCTTTGGTAGAGAGAGAGAGAGAGAGAAGCAGGTATGGTAGGGTGTAGTTATATACCGAGAGAGTGAGAAAGAGAGATGAGAAAGTGTGCTTATATAGGCGTGTTGTGCAACCGAATGCCACATACAGCAACCGAATTGTAAACGTACAAACGGGTGAAGGAGATAAGAGTGGTCTATTTTTTTCTGTCTGTCACGGGAGGACGAGGTTGGAACCTTTGATCTAGTGGTCCAACAAAGAACGGTAGTGGTCATTAGATCAATCAATAATTTCAATTAGGTTGTCAATGAGTAGTATTATTTAAACTTAAAATTTTAATTTAATAATATTATTTTATTAAAATTATTAAATTTTAATATTTAATAGAACCTATAATCAATCCAAATACTATAATAATTAAATTAATAAATTACGTCATAATAACATTCCTCGATTGTTTATTTATTTTTATGTCTTAATCAAAGACAACACATGTCTTTCAAATAAGGACACATGGGATCACAAGGCGGCAGATCATGCCACACAATCATAGCTTGAAATAATTCACCTTTGCAAATATGGCTGATAATGGAATTAAGTAATTCGGACTTGACTTGAGTTTAGACTTTTTGACTTGTTTATATGTAAAATAATTGAACTATTAAAACTCAGTTTGGGCTCGGCTTACTTTGGGCTCGGCTAGTTAACAATTTTTTAGTTTCTTTAAAAAAATGAACTCGACTCAACTCGAACTTTTAAAGTCTAATTCGATTATCAACCCTCTTACAAACATAATTTTATGATGCCTCAACTTTTTCAGTTTTACAACTGAGAGCCTTTTGGGATTTAAAACATCTGACTTGTTATAACTATTCCCACCACTCCATTCTCGGAGAAAATATTCAATATAATAGTAATCCGACATCATTATCATCACATAATATTATTAATCAATTATGAACAAACATGTAAAACTAGTAGATATCTCAGAAAATTCGATAACCATAAATAACTTTCACATTTAAAAACTATCATATAGAATTAGTGAGATTTACTTATCTTATAACTTGTTTGTTTATTACCAATAACACCTGATGATGACGATAAATTGCCGTGATTTAGCCGTTATATTTAATATTTAAACCAATTTTCAGATGCCTGCTAAGTCACCAAAAAAAGGTTAAAAACAGATAAGCCATGCACAAACTAAAATTAAAGTTTAAGCCAACAAATAATCGGTGTCTTCTTCACTAGCCTTTGCTTTTGACGGCGGGGAATATCCTCTAAAAATATAAATCATTGAGCATCGATGTGATAGAGTTGAAGTAATTCAACTCTTAGGCTGCTTAACTTGTCAAATGATGCTACTGGACAAACATATATATGACCCCTTCGTTTAATTTTTTACTAGGAATTTTGTTGTCCTTTTCACCTACTTATCAAAAATAATGCTTTGAGAATAAGTCATTACATTGAGTGAGTCATCATCTTCGTCCTGGTATTAATTTAAAAACCATTAGGTTTCTAAATAAACCAAAATTAGAAGAGATAATTTTTGTCCCAATACGAAAATATGACTTAAAATCAACATAAAATTAGCGAGTTAAGGTTGAATATTTCTTATCACGACCTCGTGTATGACAGGACCCATTAACACGAATAATAAATAAGTTGGGTTACTGTCAAAAGCAAACAACGTGAAATTGACACGATTAGCACATTTAAGTAATATTATAAGAATAAAATTCTAATTTTTTATTATATTTTATTAAGTAGTGACTTAATTCTTGTACAAAAAAAAAATATTTTTACTCATTTTTATTATTATATTCATTAAGTTAATTTTTAGTTTATAGAAAAAGTGTGAGTATATGTTCGATTAAGTGATAATAAAACTTTAGACATAAAATTGAGCATTAAATTTTTTATTCTCAGGTTACATGAGTCAATACGAACACGAAACGAAAATAAATAAGTCGATAAGCCATAACATGATTAGTTAAACAAGTTAGGTTAGGGTTAACAAGTGCTTGACATAAATCCAAAATAACTCGACATGAAGAAATCTCATCCGACGCGATTACCACCCCAACCCAAAACCAAGATTTCTAGTTGAGCTATGTTTCGTTGTAAAATGAAAAAAATTAAATTTTTATATCATATCCTTTTCTTTTGATTGAAAGGTGCACCGTTGACCGAGACAATGAAAGTTAGACGAGTAGCTTATTTCGGTATCATTGTTTTGGAAATCAATGTTTTTTTATTTTCTCGCAGAATTCTTCAAGATCCAATGCACATTTTTAATGGTAATGTTTTTCATTGTTTTGAAAGATATGGTTCTCTCTATCCATTGATGGAGAAAGAATTTCTGGAGAAAGGTTAGAAGAGCAAGATGTTTGATTACTTAATTTTATTTCAAACTGAACCCATGTCTTTTTTTTCCTTCTTTCTTCCTATCACACGAGGATGAACACAGAAGAAATATATTCCAAAATGATGAAAGAAAGTGAGCAAGAAGAGAAAGATGCATCTTTGTAGTGTTCAATTATAAACCCGAGGTGAGCTGTAACCCAAGTTGAATTTAATCTCTTGAAGAAGAGATATGTTAGGTCTACCAAAACTATTAGTCATATATTTACCTGTCATGTACAGAATTTTTTACCTTCCATGCATAGAATTCTGACCAGCTAATCCAGCCTCTCAACAATAGGACATTCTTGGGTCCTTTAGTCTAGGAATTTTAGACAACAATGATTTTTTATTAGGCTTTGAAATGGGGATTTTTGTCTCCATCTCATTTATATGTACGGCTATACCTTGTCAATACAATTACAAAAAATTCCAACAACTTTGTATCTTTCTTCCATATTCTTGATATGGTATCAAAGCAATAGTCGGTTTTGTCATATTCCACCATGTATAACCCATTAGCCACCTCTCCTCCGGGGTCTTTTCTTTCGTCAATCCGACGTCCCAACTCTTCATGGATGTTTCCTTTTCATATTTTCTCCATTTGTCAGATCACCCAGGTGCAATTTTAGTCTTGAATCCTCACAACGATGACAACTATTCCACTTGGAAGAGGGCCATGAAGATGGCCTTGAATGCGAAACATATTTGGGTTTCATCAACGGTACCCTTAGCAAGCCAACTTCTTCTTTGGCAAAAACTCAATTGTGCGAGGCTTTGCAATGACATGGTTTTATCGTGGATCGTCCATTGATAAAACTATTGTTAATAGTTTTATCTATCATGATAATCCTTGTAATGTATGATAAAATTTTAACTATATTGATAAAACTTTCAAATCTTGGGATGAATTACCTTCTTAAGAACTCCAAGTGCATTTTTCTCTTTCTTCTCTCAAATTCTTCTAAGCTAGTCGCTCCTTGGCTTTTCTTAAATAATATGTCATAAATCACATGCTTTGAGATAAGAAAGAAGAGTAATATTCATTCTCTTGTAATTATAGAACATCATCTTTTCATGATCATCATAACCGTAACATCAAGCCTTCAAGGATTGTATTGGCTCTAAAATAAGGTATCTAGACTTTCAAGATCAAAAGTTGGCTCTGATGGAAAATTGTCTAGATTTTCAGGATCCTAAAATTGGATTTGATACCAATTGAAATTACTCCAACAAGAAAATCATTCTGATATACCAATTTGTTAAAGCCAAGAGAACTAAAAATAAAATAGAAGAAAATAGAGGAGAATATAAACACTCAATAAAAAAATATTTTTCATACAAATTAATTAACACAAGGTCACATACCTATTTATATAGCCACATAACATTACATTAATACACCACTATCCCCACTAACTCTGACTTCATATGTCATAGTATTTTAGGACTTGTGGGTGATACGCCACAAACAAAAATGTCTACAATTCATAAGAATATAAAGGAAAAGTTTAAATATGATATTTCATACAAGAAATCATGACTTGCGAGGAACAAGACCATTGCTAAGATATTCAGTGATTGAGACTCGTCATATGACATGTTGCTAAATTTTTTGGGACGTAGTCCTTTTTCTGTATTTGCTGTATAAAATTTGTGTCTTTAATTGTTGTACATAAAAACTCTTTGGGTTCATAGTTGCATATAATGTTATTTCATTAGTACCTTTCAAATTAGTTATCCAATAGTCTAACCAACGTTTGTTGAATAACATAACATAAATTATTGAAATTTAAATGGACAAAATACACCATATTTAATAGAAACAAAATGCATAAACATATTGCAAACACAAGTACAACGACCTAAGTATAAATGTTACAGCACAAAATATTTCTTAATGGATCTTCATCTTCGTCAAATAAGTAATGATCAGAAATACAACCTTCTTCACCACTCAATTGGTAGGTTAAAATTGCTTCTTGCATCCTCCTTTCTGCAACACCGTCGTTTGTAATACGGCGTAGGTTGTACAAATTGCAACGGATTGTCATTCAATTGTTCTCAACTCGAATGCGAAACAATGCTCGTTCTAATTCTTGAGGAGTGGTAATAGGCATACCAATGACAACTTGTCGAGACCTTCTTATGTTGCAAAAACGTAAATCTAAGCTTTGATTTTCTCTTTCCGTCAATCGATATTGTCATTTCGTCATCATTGTGTTTGTAACTGTTAGTGAATAGTGTAAGCAATGATTCGTTGGGTAAAAAAACTCATCTTCTAAAACCTAATGATAACCTAGAGTTTCAAACAGGGTTTTCAAACTAAAATTCATGGTCAGAGATGAATTTTGTATATTTCACATTTCACATGAGTTTAAATTTATAGGCAATTTATTTATGTGAGTATGATAGTGCACCCGTTACAATGAATGACATTACAACATCATATAGTCATAGTCATTGGCTAAACAAAAATCTCTAGTGACACTTACTGATAGTTAACCAATGTGTAGTCACACAAGCTAACATTTGACCAGTGTTTAGTAACAGTAACTCAGTGTGTTGTCACAATGACTGACAATGATGCAATTGTCAGTCATTGTAACTTTTTCTTACTCAGCAACACACATTAGTAGAGACCCTATGGTGCAATACAATGCAATGGTGTTTTGTCACATTCCTCAGCCTCTAACAACACAGTAGTTAACAGTGACAAATCCTAATACTATTAAACATATCATGGACGAGAATTCTTACGTTGTAGGATGAATTAGGGTCTATTACAATCAATATAGTACATATCTCAGTGTGTAGTACCAACAAACATGATTTTTTTTTTTTTTTACTTTTTGACCGATAACACATACATAAAGGTGACTACACAATACTGCACTACTGAAAATTGTATTTCTTTCAGACAATGAGAAACATAATAAAAATATAATATAGGGTGTTTCATATAAGTTGTATTGCACATCATGTCTACTTCAAGAGCACAAGCAGGTGATACTAGCCGTAGGCATGAACCAGTATGGTTATTACAAGAGCAAGATGATGATGTTGCATAAATACTGATATTATATGCTCCAAATAACATCTGACATGGTGACAAACTGCATTTCCCAGGGAGTTAACATCTACTAAGCGATCTAATATATTGTCTAATGAACAATACTTATTAGATGAGTATATGTCTGATATGTATTGTGGCGTTATTACTATATTCAGTGTGCTGTTATATCTCAACTTTTTCGTTGTCACATCTTGTCATTGTCAAATCAGTTCTAAAAATTGTTGTGTGATATCCTATTTACTTTAATCTATCTCGTGCTTTTATGAGTCTATGCAGTGTGTTGTCAGATCACAACTTGTTCATTGTCATTTTGCATCACTGTCAAATCAGTTCTAAACTTTACAGTTTTATGTCCTTTCATTGTAATTTTAAATTATCACACCGAGCATATACAACCATCAAACATCAAACAAAATGTATAAGAGCACATTACGTGCAAGTTCTTCTTCACACAATGACCAACACAGTTCATCTTCGGGTAACAAACGTTAACGTTCAAAGGACAGCTCAATATCGCTGACCAAAGTTCCTTCTATCGAATCATACACTGATTCCAGTGGTGTAACATGATATGGACAAAAGCGTGCAATCCGCAATGAGTCCATCGACCCTTATCACCCATTCGGACAAGCTGGACATGTAATAGTTGGCTCTGCAACTGATTATCCACCTTCATGTGCTCATATCGAACCCACACCAAGATGGCGACAGTTATATGACAAACGTTGTGACCTTGAGGTATTTTGTCATTGGCATGAAATTGCAGTACCAAAGGCACGTTCTGCTGATGTTTACAATTCACAAAATTCAAACAATCATGACGAGGTTATATAAAGGCTAGAACGTGAAAATGATCAAATGCAGCGTCGTCTTTATCGTTTCCATGCACTCAATTATGAAAAAATAGAGCATTTTGATCCTAAATATGCCGAAATTGAAATTTTAGAGGATCCGTTACTTGTTTCTGATCCAGAACTTTCTGATTTCTCTGATTTGGACGATGATGCGTCTGACACTTTTATCCCATCATGTTTATGTGTACTCGATAATCTTTTATGTTGTTTTAAATATCAACCACGTTTTTGACATCCTTTTTTTACATGAATAAGTTCTGAATAACTTATATTTTTTGCAACTTAATAAACATTAATGTCGACATGATCAACATTAAATAATAATTTTTTATTTTAATTTTATGTATGTGTTTAAAATTATATGATAACATTAAAATTAAATATGTATACATTTTCAATTTTTAAAATTTGATATGCTTAAAGATATAAGTATTTTCCATCCTCTAAAAAAGAGAGGGATCAAAACAATTTTAGGTATCATTGTTAGAGAGCAAAAACATCAGTAGCACAAATGAAAATTTATGTTTAATTAAATTATTTAATAAATAAAAAATAAACATTTTATTCATATGAAAAAACGGATTTAAACTTACACTAAAAACGCCAGTTGAACTGACGTTTTAGAAGACATCAAATGGACTAACGTTGTTAATAAAAACGTCAGTTTAACTGACGTTTTCAGCTTTTATAGTGGGCCACAGTCTTGTTTTTAAAAACGTCAGTCCATTTGACCTTTTTAAAACTGCATGAGTTTAAGAAATATTTTCCAAGGAACCCTCTTTTGTGCATATTATTTCAAAAGTGCATGGGTTGGGTTAAAAGCTCTTCATAATATAATAAAAACTCTAAAATCAAGTGTATTTTCCGACAAGCTTCTCGTCAGGTAAGCCAGCTATAAGACCAACCTTGATCCCTCTACAAGTCTCAGTGGTTCACTGCATTATGTATATAATAATATGCTCTAATTATCTCATTTGCAGTGATTAATTACTCTCTGCATGAAGATGTAAAAGAAAAAAACACTTCTTCTGAGTCTGACATCCACTAATTTTGTTGTTCTTTGTGTATCAAGCTGTTTTACGAACAAAAAGGATAGCAAATCACGGGTCAAATTTCTAGATAAGGCCTAATTTAACTAACTTTGTTCAGATTTAGTTGTTCACAGCTGCTTAAAGTCAGATACATACAAGACTCCAAGTCATTGTGTGGATAGAAATAGAGGGCTGGTGTCCTTTCAGCCTCAAGTAATTAATTTCTTCCATACACACTCTCTCTCTCTCTCTCTCTCTCATACACAAACCGACATGAACCCAAGCATGCAAGTCGCAACCTCTAACATAAAAAGACGCCGTAGAGTAGTAGAGCTTGAGATAATACTATAATAAGGGCTACCTTTCTTTTCCTATTCCTGTTTGTCACCAAGACAAAGAATCAATGTATAATATAAAATAAGATAGATTTTAATAAATCTATTTGACAATCTCAAATATATTCATTTAATAGCCACCAACGTCCCCTTTTTCTTACGTTGTGTTGTAAACTTAAGCACGAGTTATCCCAAATTATACATAAACAGTAATGTGTAAAACAAGTAAGAACTAAGAAATATCTTAAGTTACCCCAACCCCAACTCAGAGTTCACACACAGGAGTGTGATTAACTAACAAGAATTGTTTTGGGGCAAGGGGCCCCTCATTAATTAACTATATTGATGAAAACACACATTCATTCATTCTCTCTCTCTCCCCGTGCAGTACTTGGTAGCATGCAAAGTGTTCTCTTCTATGATGTGGATTTGAATGATTCGTGTTTTGAACCTTGAATTGTTCATCTGTCGTAATTTATTTTTAATAATTATTGTTGATGGAGCTTACTCATCCCACTTTGATGATCTTCACATGGTTTTTCTGTCTCTCTAATATTTGTTTATGGTGCCTTGTGTCCACATTCACCATTTTCTTGGTAATTATAAACATGTATTTCTCCAAATTTATTGCCATCCAACAGAGTAAAATTTGCATACAACAACCCATTTGAGTTTCAACTAGTATTTTTTGAAACCCAAAGGAGGCCTGCTAGTAGGGGGTCGTGGGCTTTCCAGCATATTCAAGACTCTTAGCGATGTCATGAATGCAGAAAGATATTACCAGACAAATGAGTCTGAATTAATATTGGTGGGTCATGGTGGCATGTGGGAGTGTTGGCCTTCCCTGTCCCAGATTCCTCCATAGAAGTGCTTATAAATCTGCAATATCATTTGGTGTGACCCTTTCCTTCACCACCAAACAGACCCCCCCTCGTCCCCTTCCTCTCTCTCTCTCTCTCTGTATGAAACAGATTCAAAAGTTATGTCCAGGAGACAAACCGTTCGGACCAAGTCTTCAGTGATTCTGATGGATGAAATAAATGGTCAATACCCGTACATTTGAATTGAATTTTGTTTCACTAACGTGAGTTGCGGAATGAATGAATCTCACTGACTTAACACTTATTGTCCAACGGCGGTTAGCACGTCACATCATTTTATATTCAAAATTTAGTAAAAAATTTGTATTCATAGTATTATTGGACAAATTATATTTCACACATCTGAAAATTTTAAATTTTTTTATTTTGTACCTTTAAATATTATATTTTTCATTTTATATCCTTGATGGATTAAAAATATTGCAATTTGACATTTTTATTAGTTTTTCGTTAATTTTTTTCATCAATGTTAATGACTTGACTTTTGACAAACAAAAAAAAATAACAAAAACTAACAAAAGAATCACATTACAACACTTTTGATATATCGAAGATTCAATGTAAAAAATTTAATCTTTAAGGGTATAAAATGAAAAAAAAATAAATTTTTTAGGGTGCAAAATGTAAAAAAAAAAACCCAGCATTATTCGAATAAAGTACCTTGTCAAATGTATGTAACTTCAAAATTTTTTGAATCTTAGAGGGACAATCGGTCACGCTAAGTCTCCCTTAAATTCACATTTGAGTGTGAACACTGCACAATTACTAAAGCGTAGACATAATCCCTTTCTTACTTTTGAATCACGCTTTCGGTTAAAAACGATAAACTGCAAATTGGCAGGTGTGAAAAAAGTTATTTGGAAGACAGATAATTATTCATAATTGTTTTGACAAGTGAGGAACAAAGGTTATGATTCCAAACGTGTTTTAACGGACATCATGTTTGCCCAAGTTCTTGAGAGAATTGCACTTTTATGCACTATAAGTTTTTAATTTTTTAATTTGTATCCTTAAAAATTAATTTTCTTATATTACACCCTCAATGTCATAAAGTGGTGTCAATGCGACCCTTAGATTAAAATCTATTGTTTTTTTGTCAAATCTTGTTGCATGTAATATAGGTGAATTTGATGGAAACATTAACAGGAAGTAGGAGTGTAACTCAGTCGGGTTGAGCAAGTTAAACAGTTAACCCTAATCCAACTCTAGGTATAGAATCTTCAACTCTAACCCTAACTTTACCTGGGGTCAACCCGAGCACTATCCGAGTTTAATTCGAGTGGGCTCGGATTGAATTCAGATTAATGATTTCGGGTTACTTTACGGGTTAAGTCCGGGTTGAGCTCAAAATAGGCTTGTTCTTCTAAACTTGATACATATATTACATAATATTCACCTAAGACACAGGAGACAGATAGATGGAGGAGGCACAGGGAGATGGATCTGAGAGTGAGAGAGACTAAGAGTGAGTAAGAGTTGTTGTCCAAATTTGGTATTGACAATTTACGTGTAAGTATACACGATCAACAAGTAATAAAGTGATAAATAGAGTATCGTTCCCACGGAGAATTATTGCTAATAAATTTCAAGTACTAATTTTGTATCAATCCAATTTTATTTAAACAATTGGAATTGAACTATGAATTCACTAATTTAAAACTAAAGCTAAACTTAATAATCAAGGGTTGTATTTTTCGGATAAAATAAATTAAGATTACAACTTCTCCTAATGCTTCGTATAAATCTTTCTACTCTCCTTCTAGTAAATTGATCAAAATAAGTTGTTAACTGGGACTTCAAAATTATTTATCAAACCTCTTCTGATAGTTAGATAAGTATATCTCTCCTAATTAAATTGTTATATTCCTATGCAAAATAAGTTGGAATAGATTCATTAAGTTCAACCTCTCATAAAAGTTACACACGGCGTATATGTATATTCCTATCCTATACACAAACTCAGCTATTCAACCCTAAGGAGAATAAACTAGACGCGTGTCATCATATTCAGATCTATCCCTAGAATTTATCTCTCAATTTCATCTAGAGAATCAAATTAATTGTTGGCCACACAATCATACATTAAGCACAAAATATGACAAACAACTCATGTATGATCAACCAGAACTAGGAACGAGAATAGAGCAATTTAACTAAACATTAGGTTCCGTTGCAATCTTAATAGAAATTTAGTTCATAATGTAATTGAAAAACATCCTTCTCAAATTAAACAACATCTCAGAAAAACAAGAATTAAAAGTAAGAGAAAAGGAATGAAAACTTAGGTGCAATCTTCAATCCTTTTCTAGCCTTCAAATCCAATCTTCTTTGTGTCGATTCCTTGATTCTTGTCTTCAATTTTCTTCCAATTCCTTGGTGTTTTTTAGATGTTTTCAGCCCCCAAAAGTCATAATATCTTTATCCCACACAAACCCTAGCATATCTGAGACATTAGAGTCCAATTTGGGGTCAAAACAAGTCATAATTTTGCGTCCCGGACTAGCACACGCGCAGCTGCGCTGAAACAGCGCTACATGGACAGTAAGTGGGCGCAGGGGTGTTGATTCAGCGCTGGAACAGCGCTGCTCTCTTTTTTTCTGCTCGAGACCAGTTTTTCGTAGAATTGTCATAACTCTTCATTCCATTGTCCGATTGAGCTAAAATTTTGACACAATACAAAAGACATCCAGATCTATAACTTTCATGTTTTTCACTTTTTCAGATTTGAATTGAATCATGTTCAAAAATGGGAAAAACAGCGGCACTGTGTCAAAACTTTTGGAAACTAGTGGGCTAATCCTTCCAAATAGACCTTGTTTCCTTCCAAATGATCTTGTTTGCTTCCAATGATGATTCCTACCAAATAAAATCAAAACACACAAAACAAATAAAAATGAACATAAAATAATTAAAAACTTGCAATTTTATCAAGCCGAAAGTACACAATTTGTAGGTATAAAACTCACTCATCAAGAGTCTTGAGGGAGACGCAGACTTCATATTAACCCTAGAATAAAATTATATTTATATACTATTAATTCGGTTTGAAATTGATTATTAATTCAGGTTGAGTCTAATTTTAATATTCGGGTTCAACCCCTGAACTCCGATGTCTCAGCCCGAGGCCCGCCCAAATTGAATTCGGGCTGAAGTTTTTTTACTCAAGTCCAACTTAAGTATTAAAAATCCTAACTCAAGCTCTAATTTTTTTGAATTGAGCTCGGGTTGAAATCGGATTAGCCCGCCCAAGTTTCATCCCAAGTGTCGTACTACCCATTTCATATGCTTATTAGAATAATAAATTAAATTTAAATTTAATATTCATAAATGGATCTTATATACCAAAGTTTTTGACTAGTATTATTATTTATTTTATACTGAAAGGTCTCTAATTTCATGAAACCACATGAAAAACCACATGCTGACTTTTGGTCATGCCCCATAGCCCAGGAAAAAATGTCTGGGTCTGAGAAATGGGTTTTTAGAAACGTTAGCCCACAAACACTACAGATACCCAACACCACTCTATTCCTTTGTGGGCCTCGACCACTGGTTGAGGCTTTGAGCCCAGCAATTGAAATTGGATATACCCAGAATTTCATTCTGGGCCTGACAACCTCTGTATTCAGAGCATAGATGTTAGGAAAAGTACAAAATTGCTAAGGGTTTGTTTGGTTAGAAAGAAAAATATGATAGAAAATGAAAGTGATAGAAAGTGAAGTAAAAGAAAAGAAAGTAGAAAAAAATATATTTTCTTGTACGTGTTTGATTAAGATGAAATTTTTGTAAGAAAGTTTTAAGAAAATTTCATTTTGTAGTTTGAAAAGCAAGAAAATTACAAAAAATTTTATTTAATTGTCTTAATTACGCATAGTTCTGAGAAGAGTTGTGGTGCGTTAAAATAGAGACAGAGTGGTAAACAATACAGCAAATAAATAAGTTTTACGAGAAAAAAAAACTTTCTTCCAAATTTTGTGAGAAATAAAAAATCATCAAATATGGAAAATTTTGATCATGCGGAAAAAAAAATTTCCTGAAAAATCTTCGTTTCCTGCTAAACAAACACCATAACCCTTTTTTTTTCTTTTTTCTTTTTTCTTTCCCTTTTTTTCCACCATTCTCTTGCTAAACACTGCTTTCCCACTGCTGATCAATTAGGATATACGGGCAGCATGGCATATCACCAGGCCCAGCCTACAAAGACACGTCGAGTAACATTGTAGAAGTGACTTATTTGGACTTACGTATACTCAAAAAAATTATTAGGAGATAAGTTTATTTTGATATTTATTGTTCAAAATACCCTCAATAGTTATATTTAATCAAAACTTATTTGAAAAACTAACTACTCCTTAATTGGGAATTGTATTAGTATTAACAACTCATAACTTAAAAATTATGTTTTTAACAGTAACATCAAACCGTAATATGTTCAATTAAAACTTAATTAAAAATTTAATTATTGTAATAGAGTGACACCCCCATAACAAAATAAATACTCACATATGGTGTCACTCTATTGCAATAATTAAATTTTTTGTTGAGAATGTTATTATTTGATATCACTATTTTTTTTATTGAGCGTGTTACTGTTTAATGTTATTATATATATATATATATATATATATTTATATATTTATAAATATATGATAGAAAAAAAAATTAATGTTAGCACAATTTCCAAGTTATGAGTTGTTATATTTGAAAACATTAAAATTAATAATGGTAGACAACATTTATGATAAGGGAAATTATACACTACATTTGAAAAAAAAATTGAAAGATTTTAAAATGTGTATTTATTAATAACTATTTGATTAAAAATATGACTTAATGGAGTATAAGTTTAGAGGTGATACTTAAAGTCAAATAAATTCTAAAAAAGAGTAATGCTAGATAGACTTAAAAATTAGACTTAATAATTTCAACTATTAAATAGGTAGTGAGTTTCAATAAATGCTGAGACTCGCAATAAAATCAATAATTATAATTATCAAGTTTAATTTTTAAGTCCATATAACATTCCTCTTTTAAAAAATGTACCAACAGTCAATTGTCCGAACTTGTATCCCTGCGAATCACATCTCTCTCTCCTCAATTTCTTGTGTCAGGTATCACCGAAGAAGAAATGTAGGATCAAAGGCTGTCATAATCACTCTCTTATTCGTGAATTTTTTTATTTTTGCCATATTTCTTAATCAGGAATCTACCATTGCAATTTACAAGGCAAAGTAGGATCAAAGTCCATAGAAATAAGCTTAAGACTTTGAGGGTTTACACCACCTCCTTTATTTCACTACAATTTAATTGTTCCTCAATCAAATGTTTATTGCAATGGCTTTTGTTGATTAGACTGACTTTCCTTGTTTGCCAATATTAGAATTCAATTCCAAAGAAGCAATTTAAGTAGTAATAGAAATAAACTGTAAATTTAAACATCTTGAATTCGAATTTTTTAGTAATTCCTTGGAGGTCAGGTCATATGAGATTTATCTTTCATGAAATATCTTAGTTCAAGTCTGGATAACTTGTCTTTGACTGGATTGAGACGAAAATTAATTGAAGTGCACGTAAACTGATCAGAATACTCTTGATTGTTAAAAAAAAATATATTAGAATTCAATTTGATGGGTCATATTTCCACCATATAGTATGACCAAAAAAAAAGTTCAAGATTCCTAGAATTTCCTATTGGAGAAAATATAAAAGAAAGAAGAGGATAATGAGAGCAGAAAGCACCTACCACATGATGCCCAAAAAACAAAGTATTTGAATAAAGTGAAAAGCCTGCGATGAATGAGAGTAGTTGTAATTTGTGTTTAACTGTTGCTTTTGTCCTACTCCGTATGCCACTTATTAATTTTAAATTATAAATCATATAGTAAATAGTTTGTGTGGGACCCACTCATCGTGGCCAATACAGCAACCCTAAATGGTATCCTATGGATAGAAGAGTAGTCCCATTGGTAATGGTAGGGGGGCCCGTTCAAAAACATTTAAGGGGGTAGCGCAAAAGAATATGTGGGCCATCTTTTGTTCCTTAAATAAATACAAGCCCAGAAAACCTCCAAGGCTCAGCATGGATTCATATGAATAACAGTTTGGGACTGTACTGGAGCCTTTTTTTTATGGTAGAAGAAGAAATTTGCATGAAATTAGAACATGGTCCGAGTATATTTCTAGTTTTCAGCACATTAACTTCAGTCGAAAGCTGTGCAATATAACTAGGAATACTATCATAAGCAAAGGAAACAGTTGCCAAAGAGCATTCGGCACCCGCCGGCCCAACCACACAAGTATTGGCTTCAGTGTCGTGTAGTAGGTTATCATCCTCTCAATGATCAAATGTTCATACTAAAAATGGACTCAATTGTCTCACGACTTTTTGAACCCAATTGACTATGCAGGGTTTTTGCCGCACGCCCACCGAATCCAGCCAGCCACCAGTGGTGATTATCCCCTGGAATCATGGTAACCAATGTGATAGCAGCTGTTGGAATTGTACATTGGGTTGTGTCTCTCTGGTTGAGAGGCTTTGGTTTTGACAGGGGTAGGTGAATAGGGCAGGGGTCCTCATGTGTGTTTTCCCACCAGAGCTTTTGAACTAGGCAAATTATAATTTATTATCCCAGCCTCTAATGCTTAAAAGAAAAACTCATCGATGCTTAATTAATAATTGGCGTAACACAAAGGACAAAAAATAAATAGGATGGTTATCAAGTGCAGAAACCAAAGAGAACGTGACATTATTTATATTGCATAAGCATAGAGAGAGTTATGGAATAGAGCTGACACTTAGATCCTATATATTTCCGTCACAAAATAACTTATCTTAAATCTCGACTATTGATTTGGGTATCATACATATTTTTTCTTTTAATTTTTCTCATACCACCAAGTTACAATGGTACAGAAATAAAACTATAAATTTGGAGGTCCCGATTTTTTTCCTCTCTACAACAAAACTTGATTGTTTGTTGAACTATGATCAGAGGCCTGGATGATCCAAAATCGTCGAACTGTAAAGAGGAAAACGACTGGCATAACTCTGTAAAATTAAGTCTAAAACACAACAAAAAGGTATGACTGCATTAACAAAAGAAACCAAAAAATAAAAATGATAAGAATCACCCCCTGGCTAGCATTGGGTCCCATGTCCTTTTTTTTTTATCTCCACTGTCAAAACCAAAGACTCTCTGCCGGAGAAGACACAAGACATAAAGTCCAATTCCAATGTCTTTCTTTCCATAACCCCACAAAATGTCTCCCTCTCAGTCTCCCTCCAAGCATAGTAAAGCATGTGAAGATTGGCAATACAAACAAAGCATATATGTATCTACAGATTCTCTCTCTCTCTCTCTCTCTCTCTCCATTAAATGTCTTCAATTAAGACCTCTTCGTTGATTCACATTATCCCTCACTTTCTCTGTCTCGTATCCACCGCTATTCTTAATTCCTTTCTCTCTTTCTCTCTCTACAGCACCACAATGCAGATCAGGTGATACCAAAGTGCCCTAAAGGACAACAAACACGTCCAAGACGCACACACTACTAGTATAGGACTACTAACACCGTCTCATATGGCAGCCACAACAGCCCGTCTCAAAATCCAAACCCAATTCACTAAACCAAAGCGTCGCCGTCACCGGGAAACCACCATCACCACCACGCCCGTCACCACCACTATTATATCTGACTCCTCCACCACATGTTTAACCCACAACAATTACCACCACCAAAATAATCATCAAGCCCGCAAACTCGACCCACCTACTGTTGTCTCCCCTGACAGTTCCTGGTGCTGCCCCGCCTCGAAACCACCTCCTCCTCCACCACCACCCTCTCCACCGCCGCCTCGTCACACAACCCCAATCACGCTCTCAAATCCAGAACCCATTTCCGCTTCTGTCACTGCCACGTCATCGCCACCCCGATCTCCGTCGATGTCCCCGTTAAATCTCAAGATCGGATACTCACCACCCAATACATTTCCCCAACCCATGGACTCACCCATCACCACCACTACCACCGTCAACGGCAGCGTTAACGGCGGTGCCACCACCTCCACTGCCCCCGATTGTGTCCCATCATCTTTCAGCAAATTCAATTCAGCTCTTACAGCAGGCCTTCTCAACCCAATGTCACCGCCACCATCAGTCGATAAAACCCGTACAAGCCCAACGCTCTTCGAAATGATGGCCAGCGAGCCCGATATCCAACCAAGAACCACCCAGATCCCCAACCCAAACGCCGTGGTTATTTCGGCCCCAAAACCACCACAGGTCCCGCCACTAGACAAACAAGCGTTAATGCAACAACGTTTGTTAGACCTTTTAGCATGTCGAAGCCCTGGAAGTCAATTCAATGATCCGAATTCAAGTGATGTCAAGTTAACTTTGAGCTCTAAAGATGGGCTTACTGTTTCTATGAATGTTCATAAGCAGATCTTGGTTGCGCATAGTCGTTTTTTTGCTGTCAAGCTGTCGGAGAGGTGGTTGAAACAGCAAAGGTTTTCAAGCCCATACATCGTTGAGATTGCCGATTGTGATGACATTGAGGTTTATATTGAGACGCTTAGTTTGATGTATTGTAAGGATTTGAGGAAGAAATTGATGAAAGAAGATGTTTCCAGAGTTCTTGGTATCTTAAAGGTAAGTAGTCATAAATGAGAGCATATCTTCATTCATGTATGTATACGACTGCAGATGAACCATAGCCCATGACCTAGATAAGTTTATTGGCAAATCGTGGTGGAATTTGAGGATCCATAGGGTTTGAATTCTGGTTGGTCTTATTTTTGCTGTTACAATTTATGTACATGTACATATACTTACAAATGCACACTCACATAAACACAGGTACATGAAGAAAACACCCTTATGTGTATGCGCAGAGGGATAGATTACATGGCTTTAAAATTTTGTGTACATTTATATTTGTTTGTATGGGTTAGAAGGATTGAGTGGCAAGTTGTGGTGAATGTGAGAATTAATGGGGTTCTGTATCCTGGGTTGGTTTTTTGTGCTATAGGTTTCTGCGGCAATTGGGTTTGATGCGGGGGTTTTGTCTTGTTTGGAGTACTTAGAAGCTGCTCCATGGGCTGAGGATGAAGAAGAGAAGGTGGCTTCTCTGTTATCGGAGTTGAAGCTTGAAGGAGTTGGTGCTGGGGAAGTTTTGAAGAGGGTTTCGGTTGATGTTACAACTGCAGTTGAAGACGGGCATGACAACGAAGAAGTGCTTCTTAAGCTTTTGCAGGTAGTTCTTGAAGGGAAGGACGAGAAGGCAAGGAGAGAGATGAAAGGATTGGTGTCAAAAATGCTTCGTGAGAATTCATATCAGAGTGATTTGAGAAAGGAGTCATTGTACTCAGCTTGTGATGGGTGTTTGCAGTTGCTGCGCCACCATTTCTTAAAGGCAGCAGAGGCGGACTTGCAGGATGTAGGTCAGATTGCAAGGCAGGCTGATAATTTGCATTGGATTTTGGATATTTTGATTGACAGACAGATTGCTGAGGATTTTTTGAAGATGTGGGCATCGCAATCTGAATTGTCTAACGCACATTCTAAAGTGCCTGCAATTCACAGGTACGATGTTAGCAGAGTTACGGCCAGGCTGTTCGTTGCGACTGGCAAAGGGCAATTGTTGGCTTCTAAGGATTCCAGGTGCTTGCTTTTGCAGACATGGTTGGTGCCATTCTATGATGATTTTGGGTGGATGAGGAGGGCATCGAAAGGCCTTGACCGACATTTAATTGAGGATGGTCTCAGCAACACAATTCTAACTCTGCCTATGGCTTGGCAGCAGGACATTTTAATGTCTTGGTTTGATCGTTTTTTAAACTCAGGTGATGATTGCCCAAATATTCGGAGAGGATTTGAAGTTTGGTGGAAGAGAGCTTTCTGGAGACGAAATGGTGAGCCTGAACTGCCTCGGCAAATTCGAATCCCGACAGCAGCTATCGAGAACTCATGATGTTGATAAGTCTGCAATGCAGGGATAATGTTGTTCTGATGGTTTTCTTTTCATACTCTTGTGATCATCTGGCCGCGTTATGGCCCTCTTTTATATCTTATTCCTTTCTTAACCAAGTGCTGGGAATTTGTTTCAGCAGAACTGAATTTCACAGAGGTGGGTGATGTGCTTTTTTTATAGATGCATTTCTGGGGGTTAGTTTGGAAGGAGGGATATATGTCACCCTTGAAACTCACATACCATGTAGGCAACTGTCTGAACAGAATTTACTTGTTCTGCTGACTTGATAGTTAAAAAGTTAAAATCCGTCTTTTTTGTTACTATATCACTGGTGAGTTGATTTTCGGGTGGTAAAAGGTTTCTGTCATCTGCCAGTGTGGACTTGAGCATCATCCAATGCGGAATAGCTTTTTTTAAAAGAAAGGACTTTTGTTCTAGTATACCAAGACTAAGCCTGCCTTGTTTCCATTTTATGATATCAGAGCACCTATCATTTAGTGTGATTAGATATACCCTTCCACTTAATTAAATTATTCTGGTGTGGAAATGGTGATCAGATGACAGTAATTGTCATCGTTGTTATGCATTAGTCATATGCATAATGGTTAGGGACTGAATGAGCTGTCTCATGCTCAAACTCAAATTGAAAGGCTTCCTTTATAGTTGGGATATAAAGATTCGTTTAGTTATTGTAGCCGTTCAAGTGAGTAAGTCACAGAGTGAAACATGTACAGTGCATTTTGTTTGGGCTTTGGCAGAATCTTGATCAAAGCACTATCAATTCTTTACGTTTCAGGGATCGACTGCAATTGAGGATTTCTAATTTTTGGTGCAGAGTCACTTGCATGTATAGTCTGTCGAACATGATACTATAATGACATGCACATAAGCATTTAGGAAAACTCGAATTGTTTAGCATCCTGGCTTTTGGGGTGTTCTGTTTTGGCTCGGATATTAGAACTCAGGATGCTATTGTTGTGTGATTTCATGTTGTTTACATTCTCCTTAGTAGGTTTATCTATGTGATTCTTGTCTATTTATGAAGCTTGAAAAGCCTTTACCTCTTTCTGGTAGATGTAGCAATAATAGTTTTTGCATGGTCAAGATTTAGAAAATTCTGCTTTGCATTTATTTATTGTTGCATTTGGAACGCTATTAATTGGTCCTCCGACCATATTGTGTTTTATAGCCGCAACATTTGTTTTTTTCTCTTCTTTTTGGTAAGGGTCACAGCTATAAATGGTGCACTTTCAGCATGAAAGAAAAGTTTGGACAAGGGTTTCCAGAGGAATTTTTGACACTGTAGCAAGTTAAGATCCAACATGTCAACCCCTAGTGAGGTAAGTTGGGGACATAAGGTCGTTGGCCTTTACCATAGAGGACAGTCTCTACTTTTCTAGAAGCCATAAGATTCTTCATTGTAGCTATGGTACAGTTGATTTTAAACCATCCATGCAGTTCAGAAACTGTCCATGAAAGACGGATTATTTGTATTTTTCCAGCAGCATGATCTAAATGCATGCCAAAACTCTTTCAGGATTTTGGTATTACAATTATTGTCTTCTTCAAGATGGTGATGCATATAATTTGACATGGTTCTACTTGTTTTGTATTACGCAAGATGGTGATGTTGCCTCTGTGTGGTCCTTGCTGCAACTGTTTACAAAAGGAATTCACTGATAAATTTTAATTTGATCTCAGAACAAAGTGGTTAGTTATAAAACAGTTTATTTGTGACAAGTTCCATCAAATCTGCTTTCTAGTAGCTTATTCTGCAACCTTTTGTGCACCATTAGTTTTAGATTGTGTATAACCATGTTTGTTTGGGGTATCATGATGGAGGTGACCACCCATCATCCTCTTTTTCTTTTCGCTTTTTTTCTCTTTTTCTGATTTATTGTCCTTCTATGTGAGATTATTTAATTATCAAATAAACTTATTTGCAGCTTTCATACTGAGGAGCTGAAATAATCCCATGGTATTGCAAGTCTTGTTGACAAATATTATTTCTAGTAGGCATATTGGAAGTGAATTCTGCAGCCTATGAAAACCCTCACTACATGGTCTTGATTCAACATTACTGGCTCAAAATGGAAAGATGGATGAATGTGATTGTGATTGACATTGTGGTTGTTGATGTTAAATCTCTCCCATTAGCCTTCCTATTAGAGTATGTTTATTAATAGCTTCAGCAACATGATAACATTAGGGGAAAGGTAGATGTATTTTTTATGGTCTCTTAAAATTAGAGGTTGAAACTTGAATCGTCAAACAAATTGACATATCTTTTGGATTCGCTGCTGATTGTTGATGTAGATTGTCGGGATTTTTTTATCAGAAACCTGATTGTGTCAAGATTCTCTTTGTGGAGCTAAGATTCTTGTTCTTGGACTCTATTTATGTGGTAATGCTTTCAGTAATCTTTATTTTTTGGTGAAGCAGTAGTTGTTAAGCACTAAGTTACATCAAGACAAGTCAAGGTTTTAAAAAATGTTGTGCACTATGTTTAAGATTCTTGATTTTGCAACAGCATCTATGACATTATGAATATAGGTAGAGTTTATTTTTTTGATTATAGTATCAGAGATACAGATTTCTTTCTCTTCGGATGGTAGTCGAAACCTTGAAGACAAAAGATTGCTTGTGGGTTAGGCTTTGACCTATGGTTTGATCATGATCTTTTATGAAAATGATGAGCTCTGGCTGTTGGAATTTGTTCTGTCCTGCAAAAGTGTACAGGTTTCGGATCAAGTAGTATGGAATTAGGACAGTGGGTAAATTTTATTTCGGTTATAAGTAATGTATTAAACTAGATGCACAAATGGAAGACTGAGGAAGATCATCTTTGGTGAAAGAATTGCAGCTGGTTGGTGACAAGTTCCATCAAGCTATGTTTCATATGCCCATAATTATGCACACTTGCCTGTATTTTCATTTAGATTTTGCAATCGGGGGCCTCTTGCAAGCTCCACTAGGCCCGAGGGATATACCTCAGTTGGTAAAGCTCGGCTCTTGAAATTGGCTCGTTGCGATTATGTGTTTGATGTCTTTTTCTGTTTACGTTTATGTACTTGAGGTAGCTTGTCTAGCCTCAAAAACCTTCTGGTGATAAAAGTTGCAGCTCCTCTCCTATCTTGCTGCTTTCATCTGCTGTGCCATGGCAGCACTGCATTTCTACCTTGAATTTAGTGTTATAAAGCTAGCTAGATAATACCATCCATGGACAAGGTTGGGCCTCTCTCTAATACACACCAAGCTCCATTTTTCACACACAAAGCAACATTACATTGAATTTCAGACCTTTGTAAACATGGGTCTCTCACTTGTGCCAACGAACCAACCGGAGGCAGTGTTTTGGACTACCTTAAACAAAATGTGGGATATATTTAGAACTACAAAAAGTTTGTATTTGAAAATTCTCTCTTCAAAACGAGTGTAGACTGTTTTCTAGTTACCTTTGTCTCATTGGAAATGACATTTTTTTAATTGAATTTGTAGGAATATTACATTTTCTCACCTAGTTTGCTCTTCACTTTAGAGGGGCCAATACTTTGTAAGGCAAGGACCCAATGGTCACATGTGGGTGTGATTGAGGTCAAGTTAGGCTAAGAAACTCTTTTCATTTTCTGGTGCCAGAAGTCAATACAAATAAAGAAAATGTCAATATTACCTATCTATATATTAGAAAGAGATAGAGGTGGGATAGATCCAATCTCTTCTTTGCGTATCCTCCCATCATTCCAGTTGTGGGGAGGCAATTTTATGGGGGTAGATAAGTAAGATTCGAAATGGATCCAGTCTTACACCAAATGTCAATATAGTTATCCTTCCAAACAAACTTCAGATGCAACCCTTGCACCCTCCCCCTCCAAATTAAGGTCTACCCCACTCCCACCTCCCATACAATTAAGATCGATAATCGAGTTGGACTTATTAAGTTGGTTTTTTTTAAACAAGTTAAAAAAAATTGTTTAACTTCATCTCGTTTAAAAAATGAGTCAAATTCGAATAACTCAACTATTTTATATATAAATGAGTAAGACTTTGCGAGTTCAATCCAAACTTGAGTGGAGTCTTATCCAAGTCGAGTCTGAGTAGTTCGGCTCAATTATCAACCCTATATACAATATACACAAATTGGGAAAAAGTGGCCCATTTTTATTTGAACAATTAATTAATGATATTATTTTTTGCTTCTCTAGATATGAATTGAATTATTTATCATCGAGTTTTTTAACATTGATAGATCCTCACCATTCAAAATAGATTTGACGAATCCTCCAATTTTAGAAATCGAAGAGGAGCAAAACATCTTAGAGGGGAAATATAGTTATGCTTTGATGTGTGGGGAAAAAAAATCAACGTTGAGAAATTTATGTCTTCAAATCTATTTTCCAATCAAGCCAAATACCAAAATTTGAGAAGTTCCAAATATTTTCGATTTCCCTCGCCAAATTCATTTTGATTGGCCTAAAAACTATCATCGGATATGAAAAGCTGAAGAATTTATGTTTTTTTTAATATTTTTATCAATTTAATTTGTAAAAAAAAACATATTTTGCCTAATATTTTGAATTTCTCTATTTGAGAAATCTATCATTTTATCAATTATTTAATAGCGCGGATAATGAAATACTTGTTTAAGAAATGAGAGAAATAATAAAGTGAAAACTTATCGTTAATAATTGAAAATAAACCCAATTAACGGACCCAAAAACTTGAATAAAATAAAAAACAAATGAAAGATAAAATTTGAACATTTGATTTAAAAGAGAACAAAAAAGGATAAGCAAACAAGGTGGATAAGATTGAACTTAAAGCAATAACTAGCCAAATATAAAAAATATAGATCTTCAACCATAGCTAGATCTATATAGTTATAAATAACTAATATTAGTTTATTAAATTTGTAGTAAGATGAGATACCCATCAATCATCTATGACAAAATAGTCCGCGGTCATTATCATGTGTGTTGTTGACTTGAAGAAAGTTGAAGCCCGCAAACCCGACCCGGAATCGAGACAAAAAAAGCCAAATGTTACACGCAATTAATATTGGGCTTGTGAGAGGGTAAAATGGGAACAACAGGCCAAAAAATCAAGGGCAATAACGGTATGAACTGAAGCATAAATACGTGGTGAAGGTGAGATTACAGAGATACAGATTACATGTTGAGTGTGTTCACACAGGAAGAGAAAGAGAAAGAGAAAGAGAAAGAGAGAAGAGCAAGGGGTAGCGGCGTTGGCGTATTTGAGAAGGAACGTGAGGAAGAAAGTAGCGTATGGAGAAGAAGGATCTAGAGAGAAAGTGAGTGCTGGAGAGAGAGAGAGAGGAGTCCATGACTGATCTGAAGAAGCAGTGTTAGGAGTCGCTTTGCTTCGTCGCCATTGCCTTGTACTTCGTTTTTGAGTTTGATTCTTTTGGTGTTGGATCAGTTTGAAGGGCACGTGGAGGAAGTTGATTTTCGATTTCGATATCGATATCGATTTCAATCACAGGTATATGAAACCCTAGCTTGTAGTGTCTGTGTGTGTATGTGTTTTGCTTGGATGTTTGCTAGATCGATCGATGGAGATACGACTTCATTTGCCTCAAAACCCTAGCGATCGTCTCGATTCTGCCATCTAGACTGGGCGAAAGGTTTTGGAAGATTCCGCTTCGAGTTTCAAACAGGTTGAAGACTTGAAAGTAAATCATGGACACTGGATTTATATCTCTTTTGACTGGAGATTTGATGCCTAGGGTTTGTTTTTCCTCATCTGATGTTTTTGGCTTCGTTGTCGTTGGGAACTTGACTTGGCTTGAACATTCATGCCTGTGGTCCAGCTAACTACCTAATGCCTTGACTCTGTTCATGGAGTTCACATACGCCTGGAGATCTCTTTGCGTATTCACCGTGGTTACTTGTGGACTGTATACACAATCACATTACATTATGTCTTTTGCTTGAACCCTAGCTTGGTGGAAATAATTTAACTGGTATCTTCCTTCTACGATCCAATTAGCATCGTTTATACAAATAAATTTATGAGCCACGGATGCTGCAGGAGGTTTCTGCCATTAGCAGTTGTTGTACACCCATTGGATATGTTCTCTTGGATGGATATGGTCAGATCTGTGGTGCAACACTCTATATTACTTCTTGCTGAATTTCGTCTATCGATGTTTCTCCTTCACTTGCTGCAAACTTGTTTCTGCCAGAAATATAGTTGATGGAAAATTTGACTGTTTTGCCTGAAAGACCTGCAGGTTTTGCTTAGATTTCATTATTCCTCTGATTGAACAATAGTCATGATTCAATCCGATGTGGTTAGATCAAAACCATGGAATGTGATTTAATTTCCGTATCGATATCAATCTCCACAGATTTATGGACTTGATATAATTGAAGATATTTTGTTATTTAATACTTGGATGACACTCCGTGCTTCTTTAGAAACTTGGGAAATTTTGTCGGCACATTGTCTATGTTCGTTGATGTCTTCTAGCATAGTCTTTCTTTGATTACTAAGGTACCCTGCTTGAAAATTTGAATGGGCCAGACCCTGATGGTAACCAGACAAATGACCTTATTGTCGGCTTCTGTGTGAGAATCAGTTAACGTCGAAAGAGAGATTATATTCATGATTGGATTCACTGTCATGTGTTGTTTCTGACAATGTATTATGTAGATTCATGCTTCTTATCCCTTGTCCATATAACTCAAGCTTATAATTGTTGTCGTTTACTTCTGCAATGAACTACCATTTGGCATTCTAGGCTTTGTCATATTGAAGTCAAAACCAATTGAGTGAGTCGCATATGAGCTGTTATCAGCATTGGAGACTTTATTGCGTTTCAGGTCTAAATAATAGTTGAGTGCCGTGCTTGGGGATTTTGACACCGTTTTCCAAGTATAATTGCCGTTATTGGTGGTTGACATTTATAAACCACCTTGTAGTCACTTTCCCAAAATCTCATTCTCCAATTTTGCATTTTTAATAGCATTTTTGATTGTTTCTGATTTATCATTTAGTTGCTATTTTTGTGTAATGCTTTGCTGTGGCTGCTGCTTATTTAACCTTGGATGCTTCCCAGGTCGCATAATTTGAATATCTTGGATCCTGCCAAACTTCTGTAGGCGTTGTCCGTCTTCTGAACGTGACAATGAGGGGTCACCATTAATGGTGGGCACTTACTATTGCTTAGAAATCATCCGTTGTAATTTTGTTGTAATAGTTATAGAACTCCTAAATGGAAGTTTCTTTGTGGATATGCAGATCCACCTGTGTACTTGCACTGGGGGGTCAGCCTCTATTACTGGGTCGAGCAAAAGACGAGCAGCAACGGCATCCTGCAAGACGTGTGGTCGAAGACCTTCAGCTGATGGGACAGAGTCTCCCTCCAGCAGTGTAATTAGCACAGTTGGTTTAGAACTGACCAGTCTCATCAGTTCAGATTTGACTTGGAAGGTTTCAAAAGGTAACAGGAGTTCATTGAGGCGAGCTAGAACAAGTCTGCAATCTAGGTGGGAGTTAGCCAATAAGGAGTTCAAAGAGGTGGAAATGCCTGTGTCTGAATCCGAGAAGGTATACATCACAGTATAAAATATTTGGAATATAACTGGTAGTAGTTTATTTCTCTGTTTAATGCTTATAAACAGATACACCTTCATGTTATAACCCGGTAGTATCTTTTTTCTTTTCCATTTTGTAGCTGGGAGTTTCTGTTCTTGGGTGCCGCTTCAGTGAGAAGGCAGAGCATGTGCCAATTAAGAAAAGAAGGTTTTTCTTTAGGTCTCCATCTCCACCACTGAGAACCACTTCCTCACGCTCTGAGGAAACCGAAAGACTTACAAATAGTCAATATGCTTCAGGTCTGGGGTTCCTTATGAATCCACTTTCAAAATGCAAATCTGCAGCATCTGCTTCTGCAGTTGACATAAGTCAAGTTGTTGATAGCAAGCAAAATTTTGAGGGAACAAAGTCAGTTATGTTAAATGAACGAATTGGTGAGAATGACGACTTCTCTGGCATATCAATTCTTGCTGCTGCCGCCTGCAGTAACAGCTTGGGAGACATTGAGGAGGGTTCAGGAGTTGAATCTCCTGTGCAGGAGGGCCGTCTTCAAGTTTTGTTGAATGATGAAGCCAAAGAAGACCTTGTGAATTCTAGTCAAATATCTACTGAAGGAACTGGCTCCTTTATCTCCACAGTGCCTCCCGAAGGTGCTGCCTCCTTGGGAATGTATAATTCCTCTCCAAAGGGCTTGCCGCTTGAAAACACATTGGAGAGTTCTTTATTGCAAAATAATTCAATGGTTGGATCACAGCAGGATGACGGAACATCTAGAATACAGGAGTCTTCTGCACGAGATGATAGGTTGCACTGGGACTTGAATACAGTAATGGACGCATGGGAAAGCCCTTTTGATGATCATCATTCATCTGGTCTGACTAATGCTGCAGATCGGCAGCCCGACTACGCCAATGAAGGTAACTTGGAAGATAATGGGTTTCAAAAGGACTTTGGGGTTACCAATGAAGACACTGGAAAGGCACTGGTACCGGATGAATCAAGAAACTTGTCTCATGAAACTCAAGATTTAAACAAGGAGGAACATAAATCCCCTGTGTGCACTGATATCAGCATGGGTAGCACCTTGCAAGAAAATTTACAGTCCTCTGAGACTGATAATCCCCTGAATGTTTTGATGGACTTCGTTAAGGAAGCAGATTGTTTGCATAACAAGGAAATGTTTTGCACCAATGATGGATCACTTACTTTTCTTCCTCCTAAAGATGTTCCAGACCATTGTGCATCACCCATTGTTGACAAACATGCTACGTCCAGGAATGTGAACTTCAGCTCCAAGACTAGGGAAGTTTTATCTTCTGTTCCGGTTGCTGGAGTGGATTCATCTCTGCATTATTCTATGCCCCCTACAGCTGATATTCTTAATAGCACATGTTTATCCGAGGGTACGTGTAATGCCGCATCCACAGGTTTTGGTAGTGCAAAAAGCGTAGATAACTGTGCTGCTGATGTACAAACATGTGGGACCATTTCCCCTACATATCAGGTTGAGAAGCAGAATGCTTCTGTTCGTAGTGTACCTTATTCAGACAAGGCTGCCTGTGAGATTGGTAATAGTGGATATGAGGATTGTGGGAATGCCAACAACATATCAGGATCAGGTGATGATGGGAATTCCTTGAAGGATAGAGTGAGCATGGAGACTGGCCACTCACTCGGAAATGAGCTTCTTGATGGTGGTAAGGAGAATGCTGGCTTGGAGTTAGATGGTGGCAGAGTCTGGCAATCTTCTGGTACACATGCAGAGGTGCCTACCTCAGATGCATTTCTTGAAGGCCAGTCTGTGGTAGAATCAGGAAACAAGGTGCGACGTTGTAAAGTTACTTCAGGTCATGATACCTCTGATTCTGATATGCAAATGCATGTTTATACCGAGAACCAAGAGTCAACTAAGTTTTTAGGAAAGCCTATAAGGCCACCTCATTGTCTTAGTTCTCCTTATATGCAAAGAAGCTGTTCTAATGATTTTGTAAGTGGTTCTGGTAAGGTAACTCTTGAGGAGCAGTTGGATGATGGTTATGCTTCTGATGTTTCGCGAGGTGATCGTCATCCCAGGGTTGGGATGGATAAAGTGAATGAGCTGCAGTTGGATTATGATTCACAGTATGAAGATGGGGAACTCAGGGATTCAAGTATACATAGTTGGGAAGGATATGATGGTGAGGATGGAGAAACTGAACGTCTGGACTATGGTTCAGACAATAGAGACTCTGACAATTCGGGTTCTGATAAAGCACAAGAAAGTAATTTGCAACCTTCTCCGGGAGGCTCCTCGAGGAAGAAATCTGATGCAGGACCTGGTAGGGGATCATTCGTGAACACTAGAACACCATGCTTGAGGTTGCAGAAAGTTGATAGCAGTGACAAAGGATCTGGTTCAGGAACTGAAGACGTAACTAGAAATAAGGAGGATCATGATATGCGAGACCATGTGAAGGAATTAAGTGAGTCAGCTGAGTTGAAAGTGAATATGTCTGGTTCGGATTTAATGCCTGAAAATAGTAAACATTCATCAGATATAAAGACCAGAGTAAGAGCTGAAAGGGTCATGAAGTGTTCTGCTGGTAATCAAAGAGGTCGAGTGGGAGCTGAATATGCTGGGACAAAAGCGGATGAGTCAAGAGCTCATGGAAGGGACTGGCCATCACGAATTGAAAGAACTACATCCCAAAGTGTGCATCTTAGGCGGGAACGATCATTTATGCAGGGAAGCAGGTATTTCTTTTCTAACTAGTAATTTTCTTATGGGCTTCTGTTCTTTGGAGATCTATATCTGGTCAGCACTAATGAACATATTTATTTTCAGTTCCAATGATGCTTACTATTCAAATCCTAGGTCTGAGAGTGAGTCTGGTGCTCATAAATCCTTTGGGAGGGGTAGATATTTTCTTCAAAGTCATACCAGGAGTCGGGAAGGTGGTCGCTGGGCTGATTTTGAGGGTTATAGGGGTTTGAAACGCCATCGTTCCCCTACTTACCATGGCCCTACTGCTTTCCATCGCTCTGGGCTAGAAAATGTTGCATTAGATGGTACCAATACAAAAGAGGAAGGTGCAGCACAAAGGGTTACTGGCAGACAAACAGTTACTGATTCACATATTATACATCGACCTTTCAGAAGTGGATCACCAAATGATCGGCAAGAGGCTTTCCGTATGCGTCTTGGCTTTAGACCAGCTCGAGAGATGAGTCCTGGAAGGTCTGCGACTATGGGCAGGGGTAGGTCTGTAAGATATGGTGCACGGATGGATGGAGGCCCCAGAAGGAGGTACTATGGTGGTGCAAATGATGATTTTATTGAATCTTCCTTGGATTATTCACATTCTTCAGCCAGGAGGCGGAGAAGTTTTTCTCCAGCTGAAAAAAGAGGGATTCCTCATGCACGGCGATCCAACTCGAAATCTCCTTCAAGATCTAGAACTCGCTCTCCCATTGCTTGGCAATCTCCTAGAAGAAGAACTGGGGATGTTGCTACTGGCATTCTGGGTTTTAAAAACAGAAGCAGGTTTAATTGCAGGTCTGATACGAGAATGCCAAGGGTGAGGTCACCTCATATTCGATCTGGTTTTGCAGTAGATCATGTCACAAGTTTTTCTTCAGTGCCAAGAATCAATGACTCCCCACCCCCTAATTCTAGATGTATTGGTTACAATCATCGTTCTTCAGCTTTAGACCGGTCACCTGGGAGAATTGGCTCTCGGGAAGACAGGTTTGATTTGCTGGATCCCCCACGAAAACTGAAACCAAATGAGCATTACAGATCTGTGAATCCAGGAAGATTTTCAGAATCAAATGGAGCTGGAAGAGGCCGACCTCGATATGAGGGGAATGATGATGATCATAAGCAGGAGTATAGGTATGGGCTTGTTCATCGTGCAAGGCGATATGACATGGACAGAACTGTGAAGCGGTTCCGTTATGAGGACGAAGATGGTTATATTTTGGCAAATGGCTCTCGAAATAAGGATTCTACAGATTTCCATGGCAGAGAAAATTCTAAGGCTTATAGTGGGGGTATTGACAGTAGTATAGGTGATCAACCTAGGAGGTCTAGAGAAGACAGAGGCCCATTCGTCTATCGAAGAGATGGGAGATATAATGCTAACTCAAAGGTATTTGGGGTGCGGGAAGGTGATGAGGATGAAGCCTCCAGAAGGAGGCGACCTTCCTGAAGTTCGTACTCAGTGCCCTTTTTGTCACATTGGATGCATCTGCAGGTGTTTTGAAAATGGTGGACCTGGTGATATTTTTTTTTTTCCCGTTTTCATCTGGAAAGTATCTGGATCTTGCAGTTGTCTTTCTTCCAGCGGTGGTTAAATTTTAATTTCAATATTGCGATTTTTTGTTTTGAAATTTTGGTTAGGACTAGTATCTGCTTTTAATATTTCTTTTATTTTGAATATAGAATCTCCTGGCCAATCCTGGGTGACTTAGCCACTTTTGAGGCTGTTGGAATATTATCAAATCAATGAGAAATTCATTTCTCCATTTTTTTTCTTGAAAATTTAGTCTTTGGACACTTCCGAGCTTGCTCAGTCCTTTTCCTGAATGGTTACTTTTCCTGAAAATCCTTGACCAAGCGAAAGACACAGTACTTGGGTCTGTAGGGCAGATGAAGGCCCAGAAATGGGCAGTTGGGCGAAGCCAATTATTACGCGGTTGGTTCATTTGCTGAGAAAAGTGGAAAGGTGATAGAATCTGTTTAACTGGGGCTTTGTGGACAAAATTCTAAGTATTTTAATTGATGGTGTTTCTCTTTCTTTTGGTGTGGGATTTTGTGAGAATTGGGAAAATTCAAAATTGTATTCTTACGCCTAGTCAATATGCTTGTGCAGTTTTTAGAACTTAGAAGGGTGTTATGGTTCGAAAGGGTTATAGGTTGTAGTTGTGTGGGTTTCATTGGTCTTGGAGCTTTTGGCGGATGGGTCAAGTTCATGGTGTTTGGTTCCAGGAAAGTCACAATGTTTCGGGTTTCAGTCATGGCATTGACCACCAGTGGGAGCTACTTCATGTTCAAGCCAGAGCCACATCAAACGAGAACGGCCACCAACTATCAGAGTGAAGCTATTAGACTGAGTGCTGTTGCCGAAATATCCACCAGAACATAGAGTTTGTTTCTTGAAGGAAAATGGTTACCTGCAGTGGAGCAGCTGGGACAGTTAAAAAAGGTTCGTATCCTATGATCCATCTTTCCTGGGCTTTTGCTATATTTCTCAGGTAACCAAGGCTCTATGTAAACTGTTTTTCACATTCTTAGCTTGATGGAATGAAGCATACTATAGAAAGCACAAGATTTAAGTGAGAGAGGGTAAAAACATTCTTTATTCAAAGATCTGTGAAAGGAGGCTGTAAGAGCACATCTTAAACATCTAGTGAAGAAAACAATAGGAAGCTTCAAGGAAAAGGAAAACAAAACAAAAAGTGAAGGGAAAAAAAACAAAAAGGGTAAAAAGCATAAAACTCTTAATCAGTAGCCACTTAGACACAAAGGATAGATTATCTTTTCGAAGATAAAGTGAAGGGGAATGGTGCTCTGCTGCTCTTGAACCTATGCATCTTCTGCAAAATTGTGGAATTATTCATTTGTGAACTGTGAGTAAGATTCGGTTCATGTTGAATCTTGATTGATGAAAATCTGTCCAAATTTTACCCCGCGGAGCAGAAGAAGTAATTCACCAAATGCCTTTTTGGAAATGCAAAGTTAAATCCCTTAGGCCCATTTGTGCTGGTAAATATAGTATTGATGATGACATTTTGAGATAGTATAGGAACCAGAAAGTCCTAAAATTATGCTTCTAAATTGCTGTCATTGTATACTATTTCCCTGTTTTGTTTACAGGTTTATGTATATTGTCAATGGACCTTTATACTATTCTGCCCATTGAATGCACCTTATCAAGCTGTTACTGGATGAAGTCTCTGTTTCACAAAGATGTCAAGCTACTAAATTCAGTACATAGCTTTGCGAATATGATAGTTTTTTACCCTTGCTTTGTTGTTCTAATCATCAAAAGCAATTATAAGTTAGTTCACCTGGCTATGACTATGACAAATCCAGAACCCCCCCCCCCCCCCGCCCAAAAAAAAAAAAAAACCCAAAAATATGGAAATTTTGAGTGTGCAATTTATCAGCAGTTATGCTAGTCACATTTGTTCTGCTGCATCAGCCAATCCTGTCTGTGAATGCAACCTTTGCGTCAGCCACTCTTACATGTATATATGTTTCCTTCACCGTGCCCATGTTGAACCAGAATTATCCAGCATGGCCAAGGCAGCTTAACCGTAGCTGAACTTATTAGAAGTCGTTTTTCTGGGAAAATGGCCAATCCATTACTCTCGGCAGTCCTGAGTTTCATCTATAACATCACTTGATGGAATTGCAATTATATAGCCTACGGTGCAAAGCTGGAGGAGATGAGGCCTGCTGTAGTGCTGAAAAGAAGCTATTTGCTCCCGGGGCAGCATAGACAAGAGAGATCAAAGATGTACATCAACAAAAAGGGTTAAACTGTGGTAGTTTGAGCCGTCTTCATGTGTTTCAACAGCCGCTGAAGTCCTTGTCATGTGATCACAGGTAAACATTTCCAATCCAACTTGAATCTTATAAGGCACTATTGAGTACAAATTTGGAGCCAAGCTAGTAATTTGTGGAAGATGTGTTTTGAACCCTTGCACACTAGGTTTTGTAGAACAATGCCATGATTTCAAACCGAGTGCTTATCTGCACGCTGCACTTTGGTTGTGGCTAGAAACTTTATTGGGTGGGAATAGGATTTGTGGAGCAAATGGGTAGAGGGACCATTGTGTTGGCAACAAATTTTACTTTTTGAGGGATTCGTTTCATACCTTAAAAATTGCAGATAGATTTTTTCTGGTAATAGTGTTTCAGTACGGTTGTAAAGCTAAATGGTGGAGGCAGTGGGGGACCAATGTGTCTTTGGGTATATACATCCTTTCTTTGTGGTGCGTAAATTTAATCTTACCTAAAAGGAAAACAGAAAAGAAACAAAATGAAAATAAAAATGCAGTGCGACGATTATTGTTATTGTTGCCTTTTTCGTCTTGTTTCTGGAGGGTTGGGACTTCATGGGGTGTAGATAGGTAACAGGACTTTGAATTGAGAGACGGTAAGACCATCCAACAAGGATTACATACAAGGGCAGCAACCACCTCTAAAATTATTTCAATATTGAACCTTGGACATATAATAGTTCAAAATCGAATTTCTTTAGAAAGATGATGGTATATTTCATGGTAGTCTGCTCTAGTCTTTTTACAAAACCTTTATTATTGGGTTAGTTATACATTTCACGTGTTTCTAGCAATTCACATTATATCATCAAATGATATGGATAAAATCTACGACGCATTAGAATGCCCTCAATTTGAAAGATAGTTTATGGTGAGAACCTATGAAGCACAAATATTTCGTCAAGGTTGACGTACCCGTATTGGATACGATATTCGTAGATACTCGATGATACGTATTGGATACGTATCATTCATATTTGATAATTAATAAAATATGTAAATACATTGCGGATATTTTTAAACATGGAATAAGATGTGCAATTTTCATTTTTAAGTTATACCTCTTATTTGGAGTTCACATACAATATAAAATATCAACAAAATTTCATATGATTTTGAAGGCCCGAGTATTTTTTGAGTATTATTTATTATTAGAGGTTAGGAAAGTATAAAAAAAATAAGTTACGTATACTAAGCTTTTAAAAAAAAATACTTGTAAAACTAATTAGTTAAATGTGGTTATGATTCTTTTAATTGGTCATGCTCATTTTATAAACATATTATAATAAGATGATATTAAATCATTTTTATGGTAAAAATTCTTAAATTTATTTTCTAATATAAAAGAATTATTGAAAAATTGTAATTTTTAAGTCATTAAATAACAGTAAAATGTAAAATACATTTTATTATAGATGTATCTTAGTGGTACTCGTATCTTGTTTTTTTTTTAAATTTTGTCATATTGTTGTATTTATATTGTATCATACTTGTGTTACATATATGTATCCGTGCTTCTTAGGTGAGAATTCAAAAGGTCACGGAAGATCATTCGGAAGTGAATAGCTAAGACTCTAAAATCAAAAGATCATTCGGAAGCGAATAGCTAAGACTCTAATAGCGTTGGTGTTGTGAAAGTGAAATGCTAAATGAGACCTCATATGATAAGTTTCAACTTTTTTCAGTTTGAAATCTTTACATTGCATTGTAAAACTATCTGAAAGTAGTGAATTTGGATTTCGTTACACAAAGGGTGATTGTGTAAGTGGGTTCTTTAGGTCCCGTTTGGTAACGTTTAAATTTTTCATTTTTCGTTTTTATTTTGATATTTAGAGAAAACAAGAAGAAAAAATTCGTTTGGTAATCGTTTATGTTTTTCGTTTCTGTTATCGTTCGATAAATGAGGGGTGATTTTCAAAAACAAAAAAAAAAAGACGTTTTTGGTTTTTGTTTTTCATTTTTAAAAAATAAAAAATAAAAACGTTACTAAACGGGGCCTTAGTTCTCAAAAAGGTCAACTATGGCTGCCCTTTTGAACCTTGATACCCTCGGCTCTAGATGATGTTATTTAATCATCCTAAGACAGACATCGAAAAAAGACCATCGATTATTCAGAGGAGTGCCACTGCGCATAGTACAAGCAGTACTAATCATTGGAAGCTCCCTAGTTTTGGACAAACTAATTGGGAGAGAGAGCTCATTAGTGCCAATATTGTTATGATATGTGTGATAGCAGACATGCTTAGCCTAGTACCTTATCAAATTCAGTGGTCTTGTGAATGGTAAGTTGAAGGTTGAATCACTGCTCCTTTTGGTAAAATATAAAGTTACAAACATTAATCTCGTATTTGAAAATATTCTGTAATACTAAAAATTGAACATTAATGGTGTAATATTAATATTTTTAATATTATTTTATTTTTATATGTAATTTAAAATTAAAATGAATAGTGATAACAAATAGAGGGAGAGTAGAGAAAAGAGAAAGATAGATGTAGATTAATGATGTTATTTGATATTGAAGAGTATGTTGGTTGATTTGTTTGACATTAGAGGTTGTATAGGGAAGATGAAATTTTTTAGCGAGAAAACAAAATTGAGGATCAATTTTGTACTATTGAATTAAAGTAGATGAAAATTGAATTAATTTTAGTTGTTATTGTATGTTTATGTGTTAAAAATTTAGCTTCCTAACAGTAATATTAGATAGATTGACTTACACATGCCATATTTCAAACTCTACAGAAAGGGGCTTTAAGGATTTAATACTGACATCGCAAGAGCATCAGCATGCAACAAAAAAAAAAAAAAAACCCTTGACATGAAATAACATGATATAAAATTTAGGTATAATCTTGTGAGTTTTATACTCCAAGGAATGCCCATTTTTCTGCAATCACATTACTGCTCATTGAAACGAGCATCGGACAGTATACAGTGTATCATAAAGCCTTTTGTCTCTAAAGTTGAACAAGTCTTGGCCAAAATAATTATCCAACCTCGCTTTTGTCACGTATAACACAGAAAAAAAAAGTAATTTCAATATGAAGACTGTGTCAATCTAATCTTCTTTCGACCCTCTCATGCACCGAGATTGCCTTTACTATGACTTGATCTGTTATTTCTTTTCTACTCTTACTCCGACAACTTAAAAATCATCGAAAACCTTAAAGATACCCCCAAAGAGATATACTAATACATCTAGTCAAGAATGAAGATGCCCCCATAATGAATCCAGGGAACAGGCAGCTGCATCTTTGGATGTCCCTGTAACTACTCGTCACTGATTGCAAAAAGAAGCGTTACACTTCTAAGGATTAGGACATATATAAAGTCCAATTCCAGTGAATGTCGGTTTTTTTAAATAAAGTTTGAGTGAAGTGCTGATTAGTCGGAGTGCTGCGGTGAAGGTTTAAGTCCAAGAATAAGTCTTCCCAGAATGTGAATTAGACTGTAATTTCAATCTTTGGAAAATTACTGTAACCGTCTTCTGTGCAGGATAAGACTTAGATTTGAGATATTTAAAGCTTAGGGTTAATTACAATTTGTCCATTCCAACTATGTCTCTTGTTTGCAACCACCTCTTTATAGTTTTAAATGCTGCAACTTGTCCCCTCCAAGTTTCAAAGGGACTAAATTGACTGACAATAATTGTTGCAACATGAAAGTATCATTATACCATCCATCTTGTACATTATTGCTCAAATATTTTTCTTGAGACGTAATTTTATCCATAAGAAATATGGAAACGAAAAAGCTAAAAAAAAAATACATTTGTTCAGCCCAATACCAACGCACTACATAGCATTATATTCACTTTCACCTCCACCCCCGCCCTCACCCAACACCAATACACACGCGATCTTTTTTAAGGATAATTGTGTCAACAAAAATAAAGTTCACGTGAATTTCTCATGTTTAACTTACATTATTTTTTTATGGTCTAAAATTAACTGTTGGAGTTAGTTACAAGATATTCAAACTTAAAAGGGAGTATTTGTTGAAATTAAAATCCGAAGCCGTGAATGACAAACTACTCAAAGTTTTTGAAGGGAGTATTTTCTAATGAACCCTAAAACTTAATACATAAAAATTTTCAAGTATAGTGAGGAAAACAGCTTCAACAATCGACGGTTGTTTGTTTTACTTGGTAAATCTTAGCCTATTTTGTTAAAATAAAGACAAGATCATAAGTCAAGAAAACCAATTATTTAAGGATTAAGATAAACATAAACTCTTTGTCTTCATCATCATCCAATGAAACGTTGGAAAAGTTTGTAAGAAACTTCTTGTAATTGCCAACAGAAATGTTTATTTTTATACAGCATTCGTGCAAGTTTGATCAATCATCCAATCAAGTAGTCTGAACGCTGACAGGGATTAGAGAAAAGTTTAGAAAGAATCCAATATAATAGGTGACAAATGTTCATGTTTACAGACAGATCTACCTTACATGGGACAAAAAGCCAACGAACTTCTTTCTCTTTAGGGTTTGTCCTTCGCATTGACCTTAGTCCCGTCGGTGGCTTCTGTCTAACTGCTATGATTAATTCCAACTACACTTCTTCTGAGTTTTTGGTTGGAACATCAATTTTGGATGACTCTTAAACTGTCTTTCGGGTTTCGTAAATCATTCTTATTGATTAAATTCAAATTTTATACAGTTAGAAGAGCTCGCGATTTCAAGACATGTAGGTCACCTTACTATTTATTGGTCCACTAAATCAAACCGCGTTACAAGTTTAAAAAAAGAGAAGACATACACATAAAAAAAGAATGCATAGATGTATATGTCTTGTAATTGTGGTCTTCTCTGTACTCCTTTTTTGTATGGATTGCATAATTAAGTAAGAGGACGACTGGACACAGAAATGCCTTGTGGTATTAATTATTTGCTTGTGTTTTGCATTTTTTTTTTCTTTTATTAAGGTTTGATTTCTTCCTTCAAACATGATTGTATGTGCAATGGTATGCCATGTCGCACACACACATATATAAATTACTTTTGTCAGAAGATATCAAATACGCTTTTATTTTTACGATATTATATTTTTTTCCTTGAAACTGTTATTTTAAAAAGTATTATCGTACGCGAAAACGAGAGCAATCCTGACAAGAAATGATTTATGATCATAGTTTTGTTACATTGCTGCAATTTTCACCATTGTCAAAATACAAATTATTTGCACCTTGGAATATACTAATTTTTAATGTAATTTGGACATGCAGTGTAGAGAAACACTCAAAATTTCAAAGCTGCTTCAACATGAATATCTATCTACCTTTTACTAGTCTAAGTTTGAAACGTGGGCAGGTCTTGTTGAAAATTAAAATTTATTTTAAGTTATCGAACTCTCTCTTTGACTTGGAAAAATCTTCATCTTCCCCAAGTTAATTTATATCACCTAGATTTTGTAGTTGGTTTAATGGGGCACCATAACTTGTAGAATATTATTTGAAAAAAGAAAAAAGTAGCTCAAACGTTGTTCCACCAAAACAAAACAAAGAAAAAACAGCGTTTAAAATAGTCTCGGTAATAGTTTATTATTTTTATTTTGTTAATGTATATTTCTTCCATTATGAAAATTGAAATTATAACCCAAGAACTTTAAATTCGAATCATGGACCATTTCAGAATGTTCTTACAAATTTTCATTAATATACACTTATATAAATGTACGGGCCTTAGGAATTAGATCTGACAGGAGAAACGAACCATTCAGACAATTCGTCAAAGAGGGCGGTCATGAAAGTGAACAAAATTTGCAGGACAGAACTCCCTACGACTATAATAAGAGTTCATTTAATCTTTCCCCTTCATTTGATTTTTATTTTTGGTTGGCTGGTAAACAAAATTTATCAGACTTTAGTATTTTAATGCCAATTTGGATTTAGAAACAATTATGGGGTAGTTGGAACACTCAGATGATGACATTGTCTGTCTCATCAGGAACTCGCAAGTCCTCCTGAATACTTGCTACGCCAATAATGCCATTGGTTGTTTCTCAATGGTCCAAGATTGAGATTAAAAGGCTTTTTTGTCGTTCAAGGCTTCAATAATTGCAAGATTTTTTTTTTTTTGGACAGTAAAAATACTTTTATCGATAAAAAAAATTATATATAGCTATCCAGATCGAAATATACCCGTAATAGGATGCATTATCAATCCAACGGGAGGTAATTAATGAATTTAGTCGATAATTTTGATCATAATAGCATTAATATTGCTGGAATAAGCTTACAAATAACTATATGTGCCACAAAATTTTCCATAGCAACCTGATCATGAGCTGCAACTTTTTTTGGTGGACGTCATGTACTGGATCACTTGGATCCACATCCACCCAACGAGGATCATAGGCATAAAAGTCTTGGCTGTGCCAGGTTGCGACACTGAGGTCCCATGAGAAGCTATTCCTGCTCTGGTCCCTAGAGAGGCCACTAGCAGATGAAAAACAAACGTCTTTTGTGTACAAAGAAATTATTACTAACCTGCGACGATACCAGTACTAATGCAATCGACTCCACAAAATCTTTGCAGTTAAACGCACAGATTGCGGAATTGATTTACCCGAATGTAACTCATGCCGACACGCTTTTGGTGCATTGGTGAGGCCAAACTCGATCAAATTTCCAACAATTTGAACTTTCTTACCATTGAAACTTCTTTCTAGCCTTTGGCCCATAAAAATAAAAACAAATTGGAAGTTCCACACTTTTTTTCTTTTTTTGCTTGTAAAAAGAAGAGAGGGGCGACTAGTAAATCTTTTATTGTAGAATGTCCAGTTTGAGTCATAGGTACAAACCCAGATAGTCTATCACTATAGTACAATCAAAATCAATCAGCAAACCATGTTGTTTTCGTGAATCGAATTCTGTTTGATAACCAAATGGGAGTCCTAAATATGTACGATTTACCACTAAATTAATAGTTTAGGAGATAAGTTCCACACTCCTTTCTTGTGTTGAAATAGTAATAATTCCATCCAATCACAACAATTACCTTTTTAGAATCTAAATAAATATTGGAGCATTGAATGATATGACTTTTGTGATCATAGCATTTGAAAGAATGGGAAAGTCTCTTCCTATCAATCCATGTCTACAAAATACAGAAATGGACTTTGCCCTCATGCTTTCAAGATTAATGTGGACATAGAAAGGCAGCACATATATTTGGCAAACCTTTCTATCTCTCTCTTTCCATACCCTAATGAACATAGCCCCTTCCTTTGTTTTAGAAATCATGGTTTAACATTGTAATGCCCTATGTTTCTCTTTAAAGAAAAATAATGGAAAAGGCAATTACACTTGTTAAAATGATAATATGATATTTCTTCATATATATGACTGATCATTGGATCATCATCACAATATAAATCGCTTCATTTGC
The DNA here is from genome assembly GCA_023539305.1 of Ilex asprella. Taxonomy (NCBI): domain Eukaryota; kingdom Viridiplantae; phylum Streptophyta; class Magnoliopsida; order Aquifoliales; family Aquifoliaceae; genus Ilex; species Ilex asprella. The sequence continues at coordinate 42,554,031 of CM042186.1, read as the reverse complement.
TGTCAAATAATCCAATCGCCATCCATGGAATAACCCTATTCCATTTAATGGCGATTGGAGCATTTGATCAAACTTTTTAAATAAGAGACTATGGTTGAAAGAGACCATATAATTAGGAGTGATGTTGAATCATTCCAATGTCATTTTCTTTTCCATTTCAAATTGGAATAGGAAAATTCCCATTTTCTTTTGCTAATTATTCTGATTTTTTCAACTTGTGTCTAACAGCAAAAATAATAATTTTTTTTTATAGAAAAATCCAATCCCCAACCATCGTCGACGATAAATAAATTCTTCGATCAAAACTGCTGGAATTAAGAATAATACAAACAGATGGAATCACTTCCAATGTTACACAACAAAAAAGAACATAAGAGGCATCACATCCATTCTTTCACTTTCACTCGCATTTTAAAAGAAAAGCTTAGTCACTTTTTGTCACTTAACTGCTCTATTGTTTGTGTGTGTGTGTGTGTGTGTGTGTGTGTGTGTGTATATATATATATATATATAACTAATTGATTAAGACCATTGATTCAATATCTGACCATTCTGATGTGTATTATATGAATGCATCAAGAAGTTTCGGATACTCGACAGTCCATTCAAGAACAAAATTGGGTGAAAATTTTGATGTTGCAATAAAAAGGATAAAGTTTATAGGGATGAAAACAAAAAAAAAAAAATTTTAAAAAGTCTAACTGTATGCATGATGTAAAGGTGGCCTACAACATGGAATATAAGAATACGATTTTTCGTGTGAGCCGTCTAAATATGTTGTATTGTGAAGGAAACTTACGCTAAATTGCCAATTTTCTTTCTAGTAAGTGGGAAAACGAAAGGCAAGAATATCGACATAGTTACTCATTAACGCGTAAAAACTGTGTGCATTTTGGTCTCACTTTCCCGGGGGATGCTGATGAAGTTAGACATATGGAGATGGGAAAGGGCCGGCCGTGTGCCACGGTAGGAAACTGTGAAGAAAATTAGTAGGGAATAATGGTGGCAAGGATCCAAGAGCTGTAACCATGAAGTCCCTCACTGTCCATTGACGTCAATTGTGCACTGGATTAAGGTCAAACTAAGAGACAGAGAGTACGTACAAAAGAAAAAACCAAAGTATAAACTTATTTGGTGTTTGGGCTAGAGCCTAGATGGCATTTTCTTATACTGCTTGTCCACACTTCATGCAATCAAAGTTGCAGGAAAATCAATCTATCCACCATAAAAAATGACACTATTGAGGTCCAAGCAAAAGTGTACAATTTCACTATTGCAGTCAATTGAATTTTCTTTGCCAATCGCGTCTATCAAAAGGATATCCTGAGCAATGGCAATAATAAGGATCATTCATATTCTTGGTATAATAGATGTTATCACACAACGGTTAAATTGTTATCAAGATATTAGAAAGGGTGAGGGAGGGAGGGTTTTGGAATTACGTCTACCCATTTTACTTATATATAGCTAATGCATTCGAAAATCATAACAACGTAACATTAACATGTCAAATTTTTCTATACACATCGAGAAGGAAGGGGGATCGAACATGGTTTGATCAAGTCATTGTCACTGGTGATATTTATCATTAAGATAGAATCTCTATTTTAGAACATGACCAAATTAATGAATCCTTTATGTTGTGGTTTGGGAATTGCCTAGTTTGGATCCATTTATCCCCAATTTTCCTAGAGAAAAGCTACCACCTTGAAAGATGATCTCTCTTACGAATAATAATTTCAATCTGCCGACAAGTTTGCTTGAGCTGATTTTGGCCACTTTTATTTGTGTTCAAAATCTCATTCTTGAAAAGGATCATTATTTATGAGAATGATATTGTTAGGAACACATCGTTTTCGATTTATTAACAAGTTTCCATGCAATCAGATATGGAAAAACAACAACCACCATTCAAAATGACAACATGGGAAATGTGTTATGTATGTCCCTGAACATAACTACTTGGGAAAGTTTCTTTGTTAATGTCTAGGAATTTAGTATCAACAGCCTTTTCATGTTGTTTTTTTTTTCTATTTTTTGAGTCGCTAATTAGTTTATAATATGCAAATGAGATCTTGTTATATCGTAAATGTATTAAGCTTGCGCATGAAGTCCTACCTATTTCTTAATATGACATTAATTAACGTAGTCGTTTGCCACTCCTATGCAGTCATGGTAAAACATGAACCGGTTGATTTGATGTCCACATAATTTTTTTTCCAAGCACAGTGTATAGTTAGGCATAAGGTAGTTTTTTTTTTTTTGTTCCTTAAGGAAATACCGACACTAAGGTAGTTTGTTTGGAAAATTTGACTAGTTAATAACTCGAGATGTAAAATTTAAGTCTTGTGACAAACTCTTGTTTGACCCGATTTGTCTGATTGACTATAAATACAAAAATCATCTTGTTAAAATGATCAAGTCATTATAAAAGAAAAATGAAACATATCTTATATTCATTTCTACCCCCAAAATCCATCAACTTTAGTGTTCTTCTCTTGCTCACTATGCCAAATAGTCATTGACCCCAGCAGTAACTAAGCCACTCGATTTGTAGACTTGGGAAAACATTGATTGATTCAATAGGCCCAACCTATTTATGGCAATAGAAAAAGCTGACTTACCAAGGTAACAGCTATGTTCCTGATCATGTAGCCATTGTAGATTGGTCCATGAGAGACACTGGACCTCTCTACCCTGAGTACTAATACCTATTAATCCAACTGTTACAACAAGTTTCAATGAACAGCTCAAAATGTTAACTGCTAGTGACAAACCACAGTTTCTCACTCTCCCCATTTTCTGGATGTCATTGACCTGAAACCCTTAAAACCAGATGGTAGTAGTACAGTTTCACTTTTACTATTACTACAACAATGACATTGTGGTGATTTGTGTGTGCGATGAACAATCGATATGAAATACAATAATAAAAAAAGAACACGAGAATTTACGTGTTCGGTAACTTAGAACGGTTATCTTGTTTTTTTATTTCTCATTGAATTAGGGTTATAATTTAACATATATATATATTTTACTCATAATTATTAGGGCATCTCGAAGGCACATGTTACTCCAAACTACGGGTTAATTTAAATCCACTAGATGGCCTATTGTCTTTGCTCGTGCTCCAACAATTGGCTCATTTTGCATATTCTGAATATGAGTTACCTATCTCAACAGATATATTTTCTAACAAAAAAAACCACAATATACATATACGAATAATTACACACATCTATATTTAGATGGATGAGGAGGGTTAAGAGTCAACTCATGCGCGATCTGTGTTTAAGCTTTTGAACTTTGGTTGAACTTGGGTTTAATTTTTATCTTAAAATTCGATGAATTTAGATTTGATGTATATCTTTCGAGTCGTCTTGGACTTACACTATCAACTTGGTTTGGCGCACCCTAGAATATAGATTTGATGCTTGAGTTACACATCTCGAATAAAAATTTGGGTTGAAATTGAATGCAGTAACTCAAATTAGGATCGAATTGGAGTCTAAAAATATGATATCCCGATCCAATTACTCTATAAATTGGAATAGAATTAACCTACTTAAATTGCACCCATGATTGGCATAAACATATATACGCAGGAGAGTAGGGGGCTGGGAACACCCCAACAATTCTACCGAAACAATACATATGGAAAGAAAAAATCCATTATTACGTATGGCTATGACCTTTCTTAATGTAAAACACCAAGAGTGGAGCAATAAAGATGCGCACCAGTGCGCATTGTTCCTCACATACAAACACCAACCGAGAAAAACCAAAAATATATGTACTGACGTCAGCAGTGTTGTTGCGTGTGTGGGGTATAAGAAAGGGTTAATTTCACTTTGCACCCTAAAAGATATTTAGATTTTTAATTTGTACCCTCAAACATAAAATTTTTTAATTTGCACCTTCAATGTCATGAATTGATAGCAATGTGAACTTAGGCCAAATTATCATTTAGTTTTTCATTATAAATTAAAGTACTTAAGTTGCAAGTGTTCACAGACTGTTAGTGTCTTATGCAAGATGCACATGATATGGTTAACTTTTATATGATTAATGAAATTCTATTTTCGATACACAAAACGGTGTTAAATTAATTGCAGACGAAAATCTGTTATAATGGACATATCTCATCCTCATGTTCAAAGGACTTACACTTCACATATTTTAATTTACGACAAAAAATTGAACGACAATTTGGGTTAGGTCCACATTAATGATAATTCATAACATTGAGAGTACAAATTAATATTTTTAATGTTTGAGAGTGTAAATTGAAAATCGAAGTATCTTTTAGAGTATAAATAAAATTAGCACTATAAAAAAAATATTATTTCAACCTAAAATGTTGATCATATTTATTGATCAGATCAATTACAACTATGGGTAGTGCATATAAGGTGGAGGGGGGGGGGGAGAGAAATGGCAATTAAGCAACGGAGAAAGCGTCGTTATAGGACCACCTGCTTTCAACAGACAAAAAAATTTAAAGTTGTATGGTTTATTAGGTCCACGCACGTGTTGTGCGCGTGACTAGACCCAAAATATGTGATAGGTGTGTGGACAGCATTCCATGGAAAAGTGTTTAGGGATGGTTTATCTGAGAACTACAGAAGGAAAGTTGCATGGTCCCATTCTAATGCAGGGAGAGAGAGAGACAGAGAGGGATTGGTGGGATGCTTTAATAGGTGGTTTAATTGGAATTAATTGGAAACATTGGACCACCTCATCTCCTTGCCTTTACAGAGTCTAATTTGAGGAACATTTTGCACCAACATATTGGCATCTTGTTCTTATATCTTTCTTCTTATCTCTCTCTCTCTCTCTCTCTCTCCGAGCACTCTGCAGCTGTCTTGAAATTTGATCAGAAATTCAACCCCACACCATAACAGAGTAAAACCCATCTGACAAAAGCTGGGCACAACTCTAGTTTAGCTCCAGTTCTAGGGATTCGTACCCGCCAATGATCTGTACACATATTTGTAGGTATTTATGTCTTTGTTGATTTTCTGGGTTTTGTTATTGTATGGTTTTGGGTTCATGTATTAATGGAAGAATAAGTAAAGACAAACATGTCATGTGGCGGCTTTTTGCTTGCGTACCAGGCAAAGGACCGTGAACTCTTTCTGTCCATGGTCTTGTAAATGTGTACTTCAAAGAGGGACGACTATAACTACAAGTTTTTTCATTAAGTTCACAAAGGTTAAATATTTATATAGGGTATATTTAAAAATTAAATTATTTTGACTAGTATTTTAATTTTTGGGGGGGTTGATTTGTATCATTTTTTATTGATTGGGGGGTACGAAATAATTGAGGGGTGGATTTTATTTCCAGGAAGTCTGTTTTGGATGCATTTATATCATGGTGCATTGACCAGCTTGGGCTCTGTGTGTGTGTGTGAGAGAGAGAGAGAGGGAGAGAATCAAATGATGAACAAGGCCTGGAGGTCATCATCAACCCCCCTATCTGATCTTCTATTTCTGAGGAGATATCTGATCTTTCTTCCTAGGTTGGCTTTCATGGCACACCATGTCATGTTGGGTTATTAAGAGAACAAGTCTTAGAAAAAACCAAAAGGAAGGCACCTTCATCACCATCACCTCCACATATGGTTACCGTCAATCCACAAATATAATCCATTCTCCTACACAATCGGTAAACTCTCTCTCACACACACACAAGTTTGTGTAGTCTGTGGTACAGTAAGCTAGTAAAGTTTCCTAGTGTTTTTTACGAAAAGGATACAACTGTGTTTTTTTGGGAATTTTGCGGTGTGGAACTTGATGAATTTGTAGTTGCAGAGTCATGGAAGTCTTCAGATGTAAAATCTAGAGGCAAGAACCAGATAAAACAATAGAGCAGCTACTTCAAGAACAAATAAGGTTTCTGTCATATATGGCTGGTGAAGATAAAGCAAGAAACTTGGTCTCATCTACTGGCTATTGTTACTCTGATGTTTCATCAAGTAACCCAAATATTCAAACCCATCTGGTGAATCAGATTCAGAGCTTGTCCAACCCAGAGATCTACAACTTGACCACAGGCATGGATATGATAGGGTTTCCACCAAAAAATCTACAGCAACATAGTGACAACAACTCAGCCATGTGGAAAGGGTTCTTCGGCAAGCCAAACCACCACCAGCACCCCGGCACCGGTCCGTCCTCTTCGAAGACAATCGGTGAGCCAACAAGAAGTGATTTTTATCAACATGAGTTTAGTAAGTCTGATTTCACACCTGGTGTTTCTGATACCACAAATGAGAACTTGATGATTGCACCAGATCAGTCAACATCTTGGCATCAAGAGGACAGATTGCTTGTTGATGACCTATCTTTTAGGTGTGTGTTTCCTTGTGAAGGAAACGAAAGGCCTAGTCAAGGTCTCTCACTCTCTCTCAGTTCAAGCAATCCTTCCACTATCGGGTTACAATCCTTTGAACTGAGACAACAAGATGATATAAGGTTTGCTCCTTCAAGTTCTAGAGAGATGTTCTTTGGAAAATATTTGAATATAACACAACAGCAAGAACTGATGCAAGATGAGTTTTTGGGAAAAGCTTCAAATCTTCATCATCAGGGCCACTTTTATATCAGGAACTCTAAGTACTTGGGTCCTGCTCAGGAACTGCTGAATGAGTTGTGTAACCTTGGAACAAAGCAAACTGATCATCCGCCCAAGACAAAGCTCCACAAGACCAATCAGTGGCAGGATGAGAATGCAAGTAGTTCAAAAAAGCAATCTTTGTATTCCCTTGACCTTCTGGAATTGCAGAAAAGAAAAACAAAACTGCTTCAAATGCTAGAAGAGGTATATTTATCCATTATGTACTCCTTCCAACATCATTTTTTCTTTCTTTCTTTCTTTCTTCCTTTTTTGTGCAATTTTTCTTGGCATATCAAAGAGTTGTGTGGTTGATTGATTTAGGGTACTCTCAGACTTCAAACCCTGAACTAATTGGGCGACTGAGGGCCTTTTCATTAATGCTCATATCACATGGTGACAATCCGGCACTTTCATTAAATTTCATAAACCTCAATTGTCTATTCCTGTTCATTTTTTCTGGGTTTTCTAACATTTTACTACTCTAACTTGTGTGTATCCTAGGGTGTAATTCTTGAACTGCAGTGAAAAAAAACCACAAATCTTTACTATCAATACTGTTATTTTTCACTCTTTTCTTTATCTTTTATATGTGTGTGTATTGTATTTGTAGGTGGATAGAAGATACAAGCACTATTGCGATCAAATGAAGGCCGTAGTGTCATCATTCGAAGCGATGGCCGGAAATGGGGCTGCAAGAGTGTATTCGGCCTTAGCTTCTAAGGCCATGTCGAGGCATTTTAGATGTCTAAGAGATGGGATTGTTGATCAGATTAAAGACACCAAGAAGGCAATGGGAGAGAAGGATACAGTCGCTCCGGGGGCGACTCGAGGCGAGACGCCAAGGCTTAGGCTTCTTGATCAAACTCTGAGGCAGCAGAGAGCTTTTCAGCAGATGAGCATTATGGAGAGTCATCCATGGAGACCCCAGCGTGGCCTGCCTGAGAGATCTGTGTCTTTTCTTCGAGCTTGGCTCTTCGAGCACTTTCTTCACCCGTAAATCTCTCTCTCTCTCTCTCTCTACCGTCCGACATATTGTCCGATGAAGTACTTGTACTATTTTTGAAGTATTTATACTTGCTTCTTAGATTTACCAGAGAATTACCGTTTTCTTGAAACAAAAATACTGAAATTCTTACATGAAGTTGCAATCATTTGTTTGTAAAAAAAACCCAATGTTTTGGTTGTTTCCATCCACCACCATTCAGATTCCATTTAGATATTAATTTTGTTTTATTCTTTTCAATCATGTTGATTTTATTTTTCTTGGTGTTGGTTGATCCTTTGCCTTATACTTGTGTGGATTTGATTCTGTTCCAACTTACATAGGACCCATCCCTCCCTTCCTCCCTCCCTCCCTCTCTCTCTCTCTCTCTCTCTCCACGCACACATATACACCCAACCCGGTAGTTTTGGGTTCTTCTCACAAGTACCATTGCACAGAATGAACGTTAACTTCCAAGTACCTGCTTTTTATGAATATTGCAGGTACCCAAGCGATGTAGATAAACACATCTTGGCCCGCCAAACTGGTCTCTCAAGAAGCCAGGCACGTCCACATCTCTCCATAATTATTTAATCCTCCATCGATCAATATATTTATGTACTCAATGGGGGTATATCTTCTTAGAATACATCATTAATTACTATATAATTATTATATATATAAATATCTTATGTCTTTTGTCTTTATATGTTACAGCTTACACATGATTAATGCCTAAGCTTACAAGTATGTTTGTCCAGGTATCTAATTGGTTCATTAACGCAAGAGTGAGGCTATGGAAACCTATGGTGGAAGAGATGTATTTAGAAGAAACAAAAGAGCAAGACAATATGGTGGGCTCCTCTGATGGAGTTACAGCACTTGATAACAATGGTGGCCGGCAGAATCAGAATCCTCAATCGCGTCTCGAAGATCAGAAACCAACCCAAGACCAACTAGTTCGAATTGATTCAGAGTGTCTCTCTTCGATCATCATCAATCCAGAGAAAAATGACAGTAAATTAAGTAGCAAAAGCCTGCAAAATGAGGAGCCTCACAGCCTGCACCACCACCACCCGCATAGTTTTGGCAGATTGGCGGACTCATTTGGTGCCGTGGAATTGGACTTCTCATCCTACAATCATCACACTGAGGGAGGTGTTTCTTATGCTAATGAAGACGCTAATCACAATTTTGGCAGTGGCGGGGGTGGTGGTGGCGGCGGGGTGTCGTTAACATTAGGTCTACAGCAGCATGGTGGAAGTGGGGTGAGCTTAGCGTTCTCTTCCACATCTCAAAGTTCTCTCTTCTACCCTAGAGACCAGATTGAAGATTGCCAACCAGTTCAGTACTCGCTTCTTGATGGTGAAGGACAGAATTTGCCTTACAGGAACTTGATGGGGGCACAGTTGCTTCACGACTTGGCCTAGGAGGGCAAAAGGAGACAAAATTTCATCAAGGTGTTGATGATGTTTGGATTTGGAGATGTTCTTGTCAGTCAAAGGATGGTGATCTAATTACATGGAATAGATTGAAAAAAGAAGGGTAATGCTATTATGATAAAAAAAATGACAAAAAATATGGACCAAATAATGTGACAAGAAACATCACCGTGTTAGTGTCATGTTATTTGGTTGATATTTTTTGTCTCTTTTTGGATCGGTCTAGTATTTCCAAGTACTTGGATATTCATACATTAAGCTATACTGGGGTTCGGTAGATTATGAAAAATTACTTTCATGGGTGATAGTTTGATTGCTTTGGTTGCTCTGAAGAATATTTTGATTACTGTTAGGATTGAATATCAGGATTTTCCAGTGATTAATGCAAGAATATACATATATTTCTTTCCCATTTTGGGTAGATTCTATAATTAAAAACAATTAATTACCCTTTACATAAGAACTTAAGAAGAATCCTTCCCTCCCCCGGCCCTTCTCTCTCTCCCTCTCTGTGTGTGGATGTGTTAAACCATTTGATAGCACAAGCCAGCTAACTGATTGAATCATTTGGTTTTTTTTGGCTGTATTTATATAATTTTATTCATTCAGCAAAGAGAGACATAGCAAAGTTCAGAACACAAAAGATAGAAGGTGTCCCAAGAACACAATAACAAGAATCATTTGGTGCTCGGTCTAGTCTGAATGAGAAGTTCCATTGTTGTTGGGATACATAAAGATTTTTCTTTCTTTTTCCATAACGACAATTAATAAACCTACAAAATCTGTTTGGTTTTCAACTCTCTTGTGATTAGGACTATTCATCTAGAAATTACAAAATATCATGAATATCATTTCATAATTGTGGTCCCTTATTCGTTTTTCCAAAAGATGATATTTTCGTGCATGAAAGGATTGCTTTCATTTTGGTTCGTCAACAATGGGAGAGTTTATGCCACCACTTTCAACAATCGAAAGCTGCTTTATGAACTGCCTTTTTAGAAATAGCATGGAAGCCTAATGGATGTTTTTGGAGCTATATTTAAGGCTGATAATCGAATTGAGCTTGTTAAGTTTATTTTTTTTTAACAAGTTTAAAAAATTGTTTATGTTCTATTCGTTTAGAAAATAAATCGAACCCAAAACGAGTTGATCTCAAGTCCAGTCCGAGTAACTTGATTATTTTATTTATAAATAAATCAAGCTTTGTAAACTCTAGCCAAGTTTTTTAGGTTTATTTTCTAAATGATTTTAATAAATTGTTCAAGTTCAACTCGTTTAAAACATAAGTCGAACTCAATTCGAATCGTATTTTAGTCAAAGCCAAATAGCTCAACTCAAACATGAGCCCTAGCGATATTGAGACATCAAAGGTGCAATTCACATAAGATTGAAAGGTGCCCGCCATTATTCTTTTCCTCCATTGGGGACATATCTTACAGGTTTTGATGCTTGTAGCCTTGTACTGAGGATGATCATCAAGTTTAAAAAGCCAATGTCCCTGTCTTGCAGGAAATATCCAGGCAACAGCAGAGATATTTTGTGTTTACATAATTGTCGTCATGACCGGAATAGGTAAAACAATCTTTTCTTGTGATCACGCAATTTTGGATGCACAACGTAGTTTAAGACGTGTCCAAAGGCTCTGAGTGTGTACTCACAAAAGAGATACTCAATAACCCTAGTCTAGGATGTAATATTCTTACCACTCGAGAGACTAGGTAACTACCCTTCGCCCCTCTCAACCCACAGGTGTAGATACACCATTACATATATATATGGAGACTGTTCTTCATACGCTATGGTTGGCCTTGGCCCATGGTTCATTATTTTGAAATGATAGTACTAGAAGCTTTGAGGTTGAACATGCTGGTATTAATGCTGGTCCATTTGGCTAAACAACACATAATTAACTGAAGGAAATGAGAGTGATCAACAGTACTATTGAATGAGGTACAATTATATTCATGACTGTACTGTTGATCATCCCATATGTTCTATAGTATTGAAGCATTTTCACTTGCTGTGGTACTTGAGAGGACCTACCTAGTTCATATATAACTGAATGGAAGGTGACAGTTTATAATCCACAATGCCCCATTTTGTCCTCAAAGAAACAAAATGTTACATTAAGTAGTAAAAACTATCTTATATAATTTTTTTAATTTTTATTTCCTTCCATATTATCTTATTGGCTAGCTTGGAGCAGATAGAATGACAGTCGGCCCTCAGTTCATGTTAGGAAAACTGTATGTGGTTCTTCAAGCAGGCTTCTCTAGCTGAACTATTATCTGTCATAAAAATTGAACACTGGTGGCCAAAACATTTTTTTTTCTTCCCGAAAGCTAAATAATTTCAGTAACCCGAAAAGGCGGCTAGAACGTGTTACGGTGTTAGTCCTTCAGTAGGTCAATCCTTATGTACTCCCCCAGGTATATGTGACTTCCTCTATATAGCAAAGCAGTTTGCCAATGGTGTGAGAAGCACATAGAGTTTGGATTTTTACATATGCATTTGATTTTGGAGGACACGTGTTGAAGAAATGTAGTAATCTCCTATGAATCAGAGGCCATTGTTAATATAATTTGAGAGAAGTAAGTAGTAGATAACTTTATTTCTACTTTGAAACGGTTGATCCAACAAGAAACTATACAAAATGAAGCAAGAAATCATGCAAAATGAAAAAAAAATGTGCTGCTTTGCCATGGGATTGGTATAGAATCTACACAGCCAAACGGATCAACTCTGTCAGTAGGATAGGCAACCCAAGTTCAAATATGCTTGGAGGAAAAGACTAGAAAAGAAATCGAAGAAAGGGGGTTATGTGGTCACCCACGTCCCTCCCTCCGCTCTATTAAAATTACATCATTTAATCCCTTTTGTTGGTCTTATTTTGTAAAACCGACTAAGCATTATCCTTTAGCATTACCCTTCTTTTGCCTAAGAAAGAACAGTTGGAAGAGTCCCACACCCAACCGACCCTTCTTGTCCTCGTTAACCAATCATAACTACTGCAAGGTAAAACTTGAGTATTTGACTCCTGGGTTGTACGTGAAAATTTAGGAGTGTCAGTTCTGATTCGTTGATATAAATCCGACACAAACGATTATAAAATTGACACGATTATTAAATACACATAATAAGTAGTCTAGACTAATGTTTAATACTCAGAACATATTAAATAGATTTTTTTTTCTGTGAATCTTAATACGAATACGACACGAATAACAATCATGACATGTAGATCTTACGAACACCGCATAATTAACCCCCCGACGAGAAATTCATTTCTCATCTTTCCAAAACCCAGAGTGAGTTTTTCAGGCCTATTCAGAGTGAGTGGGCCAGAATCCAGCCCATGACCTTTTTTTCAAGCAACGTCCCTCAATCATGGTTTATGATATTAAAATCCCTGAACTAGGTGTGATCCATTTAAATAAAAATAAAAAAAAATTAGTTTTTTTTTTTTTGGGTGGGGAAGGGGGAAAAAGGATGAGTGCAATCACCTCTGAACCAAAATGAGCACTTACCACGGAATCACTCTCTCACATCTAATGTAATTCATTGAGGACTCCAGATGCGTGCAATACGGCCATGTTAAGTAATTATTGGACTAAAATCAATTTAATTATATAATTTTTTATTTTTATTATTATAAAATTACTATTTATAAATTTAAGTGAAATTCATTACTTATATATCGACTTCCGTCTTAGATGAAAATCTTTCATTGACTAAATGAAAAATAAATTTATATTTATACTACTTTAAAATACCAGTATACATGAAAAATAATATTTTTTTCCACATTTGCCTTCTAATTCTATAACTAATGCGGAACTTAGACATTAGTGTACATGTGCTTTTGCATGTGGACTGTTTTAATTATTTAATGTTGTTAAATATTTGATAATTAACGAATGACTGTGAATTGTGAAATTCAACATCTAGTCGAAAAACTATGTACTCTCTTGCTCTACCCCCTCTCTCCATATATCTCTCATCGTTCAACTATCCAATATGGTTGCTTGTTTGCAAACTGAAAAACTAAATAGATGCTTCTGTAATGAAAGCTAATGTCTAGGTCTTTTGATGGAATACTATAATCTTGACGAAACAATGACTTTTCATATAACAAAAACATTATCAGTACCTCCACGCAAGGAAATCTTTTTTATTGTATCTTTCACGGCACTCATAGATCCACAGGTTCTGCAAATCTCCCATGAAACTGTGACCTGAACCAATAAAAAAAAGGATCAAATCCCTTGAAGTTCACATGTTTCCCAAGGCAACAACTACGCAGAATAAATGAGCAGGATAAAGATAGTGGAAACAATTGCAAAGGTGAAGTAAACAATGTTAATGAGAGGACAGAAAGCACAAAAGTAAAAGAAAACTGAATATCTTGCAACCACTTGAGATTTACCAATATTACGTATGTGGAAAATCTAATAATAATAAAGGATATATCTACTGGACTTTGAACCACACGACTTTTATCAAATGAATTTCAAAATAAATTATTTTTATCTTTTGTTTCTTATTGTTAAAACAATGAATTGCAGGGAATAGACAATTTTTTTTGAATTCTACAATATAATACAAGCGATAAAAATATAATTTTATATAAACTTCGTATGATATTTAATTTAAGTACATATATATTTAAAACTTTTTACTAATAATATTTTATGTACAAATATTATGTTGCACGTGGCGCATGCCTATTATAAGATCAATAACTCTTTCTTTCGTTTATAAAATATTGTGCAATAAATTTATTTAGATTACGATAGAGGCGTAACAATCGACAACATTCCCTAGAAGAGGAATAAATGATGAAAAATACTGTGAATATTTGTATTTTTAAAGAAAGTTAGTACTCCCGAAGATACCAAAGAAAAAGATACAATGAAAGTTGCATAAAAAAAGTTGGCACTCCCGAAGAAGTCATACCCACAAAACAGATAAACTAATCAATCCAATCTTTTTTGTATAAACATCCAAGAAGAGGAGCCTCCCGAAGAGAAATCTCCTGCAATGACAAAGGTATCTAAAAATAATAAGATCTCAATAAATTATGTATGTATAAAATAAAAATGAGACACTCTTCCCGCTATTAAGAGGAGGAAATCCGTCACTTGAAGAACTGTCTGAATTTTCTTACATGCCTAAAGTGTGTGTGGTCGACACATAGGTGAAGAAATTTACAAATTTTAACTTTTAACGCTTTTGTAATTTTAATACTAGAAATGTACTAATATTTGTGTGCTTAAACTTTATGTATTTGTAATATTTCAAGAGTTTTGGAAGTTTGACAAATCATTGTCTATTGAAAACATAATGGCCTTTGGGTGTGATAGAACAAAAAGGACTTGAGCAAAGTAAAGAAGTTTTTCTTTTTAGCAAACTGATTTTTCCAATTTCATGAATTTATTTGTTACTTTAACCAATTCTTTGCTTCGTACATAAAAGTAGGAAAAAATTGTGTTCTCAAGTTATGATATATTTTTATCATTGAGGGTGAAAAAAAATAAAAATGCTACTACTGATGCTGCCATGGAAATGATGGAAATAATACTACACTTAACCCTTTTATTATATATTTTACCTTTGTTTTAATAGACAAAGAGGAAATATTTGTTTTAATAGACAAAGAGGAAATATTTTTTTCCTCGTAATTTAATTTATTGTTTTATCTGGAAAACAAGTCATCTTTTGAAGAATTTAATATCAAAATCTACGAAGTGATGGAACATGTGGCTTGTCCTTAACACTTTGGTGAAGTGAATCTCTAAGAAAAAATGCATGAAATAGTCGGGGTTTTGAATTCTGTAAATAATTTGATGTTATAAAACTCACTTTTGTGATTAGGGAAATTTTTAAGTGTTACTATAAAATCATGTATTACACTATATTACTTTTTAGAATTTATAATTTTTTCATTAATACATGTGTAATTTTTTATGCTAATGGTTACATTATGTGTTGATTCAGAATCCTCACATGATTTCTAATTTTACTTATGGGTCAAAAGTAATACAATAATAAATCTTGAATTGGATAAGGTTTTGATAGGAATTTACCTTGAATAACATTTCAACTAACATTATCATTTCTCCTGCTTTGATTTGAGTTTAATGTTCATTTGTGGTCTTAAAGTCCTCAATGATTTATTTTATTTTGTTGTAATATTAGAGTGCATGCCCTTTTAAATTCTAGAAAACCACTTAATCTATGGTTAACATGTTGTTTTTTACAATGATGTGGTCAAAGACCACTTGTTTTTTTAGAGATCTAAAACAATAAAAATCGTATAATCTACATAATAAAAATATTATATCCTATATGATATTCAAAATAATTCACGTGCAATGTACTTGTGCTCATATCAAGTTTCGGAGAAGCTCTGCTCAAGCATTTAGATATTGAAAAGAGGAAAAACTGTACAATACAAATGTGTCATTCTTGATGACTCTAACCTCTATTATTGGAATATTTAGCCCTTCATGTTAAGCATTACTCCTTAGAAGCACTTCCATGTAACCTATCATAGCCCACCATAATCCTAACAACATTGCACCCCCATCAATCAACTTTGGTGCCATCACACCCCCTGATCTTAATTTTATGCTGTCTTGATGGAGATTCATACCATTTTAGTCCAATATTTCTCCCAAAATTGAAGAAGTTAGGTTTAAAGTAGGCACAATTTTTTTCAAAAAATATTGCAGGATCCCCCTAAACACCAATTATATTTGGACAAGGAATATACATTGAGTTGGGTTATAGATGTGGTTGGTCTTTGATGGTGTCTAAAAGCAATTAGGCCTGTAATTTTTTGGCTTAGGTTCTTACAATATTTAGGTTATTGTAAATTATCAGTTTTTGGAAAACTGATAATTTGCAAATAACCTAAATATTGTTGCAATTACACAAATCTCCCCATATAATTGCTTAACATTTGTTATATTGTGTGACTAGTTGTCGAAAAACTAATGTTGATGATTTTATTTACTTCAAACAACAAATTACTCTAAATAGTCTTGTTCCATTAATAACAAACTTTTTTACCTATAGATCACCCCAACATGCTCAAATACATGTAGAAGTGCCGTGAAATCAAAATACAAAAAGCTAAGAAAACAACACTAAACTATAATAAGAAATGCTAAAATTAGTTTTTGAATGTAAGCATGAAAGACATTCGTTTTATAAGTACGCTATCAAGTGATAATTCATGTAAAATTGGGCCAAATGTAAGTTTTATGAAATAGATTTTATAAAAAGTCTACAAAACCATGGGTTTTCAAGTGTCCAAGCATAAAGATGTTAGGGAGACATTTACTTAGGGGGTAAAAATGACATAAGAAATTTCAGGTTTTGATCCATTTTAGTACATTAGTAAACCATTTGAATGTGAAATATGTATATTTAATGATAATGATGGTTTTTAGCGGGTTAACCCGAAGTCCAAATACTAGTGGGTTTCTAAAAAGCACGCAACATGTAGTACAGGCGTTATGATACAAATCCTTTCTCATTTCTCAGAACAGTCTGTCTCGACCCTTTTACCCGACCCTATCCGTCTGTTTCTCTCTGTCTCTCTCTTTGCGCTCTCTCTGTCGCTGTAGTCTACCTCACGATCTCCCTCTCTCTCTCAGGTAAGTTTCCATACTAAAGCAAATTAGGGTTACTTGACCTTCCAGTATACCCTCATCGTCGTGTATATACAAACAGATATACGTATATGAATATGACATATGGCGTATGTGTGTGATGAGTGTGTCGTTTTTGCGTGATGTAATTTTACATTATTGTGGCTTGAATTGGTATGGTTTTTTCCTTTTATCAAGCAATTGGTTAATTAAGTTGAGATTGAATTTTTAATCAACTGTTTTGACTTTTTGTTTATTGCTTGTTTGAGTGGGTTTTCTTTGTAATGTCTTGCTGAACTTTTACTACTCAGTTTGATCAAATACAGGGGCTGTGATACCTCGCAAAATGGACTTGGTATCTAAATATCAGGTACTTTCTTTTATCAGTTTACCATTTTTAGCTGTGTTAATTGCTGGAAATATACTCTGTAAAATCTTTACTTGGATGCTTTTCAAAAGTGGATAGCTCGTCGATTCTGATACTTCGCTTCTCTTTTTCTTGTGGATTGGTTTTGTTTGAATTGTGTATGAAAATGTATTAATTTTCAAAAAAATTCGTGCAGGGGGTTGTTGGACGTGTTTTTGGGGCCGAAAATTCAGCTGCAAGTGAAGATAGGTAAATCATAAATGTTTTATTTTTACTTCAATTGCTACATATTATGCGATTTGAATTGCAATTTCAAGCAGTGCACACCTTGTATGTTTTGGCTAGTATTCCATTTCTAATAAAGCTTGATTATGCCCAGAAACATCGAAACTTATAAGAGATGGAAACTTCTAGGGTTTGGTGTTGCTATTCCTTGCTGGGGGGTCTGGTTATTTTCTGACATATTGATAAATATTAAAGATCAAGGAGTGAAATCTATCAGGCTGTTGATTGTTTGCTTCTTGATATTTATAATTGCTCACATAGCTACTTGATTTATTGAAAAGTCCTACTCTGGGTTGTTTCTCCTACTTACTGTGAGCTTAATCGATGCAGATTTCGTTTGTCGTTTGTAACCTTGATTTGTAAAATAGTTCCTATGAAAATGAGGCTATATCTCATTTTCTTTGTTTCTTAATTATTCATGTTGGTTCAGTTTATTTGACCCATTTTGCAGTTTTTCAAAAATCAGTCTTGTAAAACTTGTTTTTAAGAATATATTTTTGTTTGTTTCCTGAAAACTGGTCCTTTTCAACTTGGTTATAAATCAATTTTCAAAAGCTGTTCTCCAAACAATTTCAATTCTCTAGAACTCTGAGAATAAAAACTATTCTGCAAATCATAATAAATGGGCTTTTATATTGCTGTACTGGTGATGTTGCTCAGTTCGAGTTTGGTCAACAACGGTCATTAGTTTACTTTGCTTGTTAGCTCTGACCTATGTGAGGAACAATGTGTCTGCTGGTTAGATGTGACAACTTTTAGTGAAGTATGCTTTTGATTGCTTCAGTGTGAGATCTTTGTGTTTACTAAGGATGCATCTCTATACTGGGGATGTTAGCAATCCAATGTAGTTGGCAATTGCATATTTTTGTTTGTTCTGAGGAATTGTCTGAATATTCTATTCTTAAATTGCTGATTGCTTTGTATAGTTATATATGAAATTGGAGAGAAGGAAAAAAGGACAGACCAACTGCTGAAAAAGGAAAACATAAAGACATTTCATTAACCACGAATGTTGAGAATTGTGTTGAGTCGGTTCAGTTTTCATATCGGGTGGATTTTCTTGTAAAGCCTTTAGATGTTTACTTACTTCATGCAACCATTTTTTAAGTTTTACAGTTTTTTATTACTAAATTGCATATAATTCTCTTACCTAATAACTTGTTTCTAAATTATATTTACTAACATGATTTATCTACTTCATGGCTTGTTCCAATAGCTACGTTGAACGCTTGCTCGACCGTATAAGTAATGGTGTCCTGGCAGAGGACAGGAGAACTGCTATGGCTGAACTTCAATCTGTTGTAGCTGAAAGTCGCACTGCTCAGCTAGCTTTTGGGGCTATGGGTTAGTATTTCTTTCCTGTTGGATAAATTCGCATGGTTTTCTCATTCACATCTAGTGTAATGTAATACACTTGCGTCTATTGCAGGCTTTCCTGTGCTTTTGAGTGTCTTAAAGGAAGAGCGTGATGATACTGAAATGGTATGTCTACTTTTCATATTTCCTTGAGAAGTCAAAGTCATGGTCCCTAGTTTAACAACTGGACTGGAAAACTAACATGTAATATCCAGCATTGCATTTTGTGGCAATTTGGATATTTTGGTCCAACCAGTCATGCTGTGAAGTAATTATAAATAAATTTTAAGTGAATTGAGCATAGAACTTTAGATAGTTTTAGTACATATTATATGAAAATTAGTAGTCCTATTATTCGAGGGCTCAGGTGGATGTCGATCATTTATGCTGGCATGATCTCTTTATCTACTGGGTTTTGCTTAGTCTGAAGTGAGCTTGACCTTCTCTTTCTTATGGGACTGGGCTGAATCTTCCCATAATCAAACTCTCTAGTCTAGTTCGCTGTTGAAAAGACTATCATAGACTACAGTCATCCAGTTACGAATTGTTGTCTGTGCCTTGACTATGCAGTGTTCAGTGAATTTAGTTGTTCTTCGGTCATCAGTCTCAGAACTATTGTTTTTCCAGCATCCAGATTTTCTTGAAGCTTCTGATGTAAAATAATGTAGTATTATCCCTCTTCTGCTGATTTGTATGATATTTTGTTATTTGTATATCATACCATCATGTCAATGATCCTGAATGTCTATTTTCATATCATGGATACTTCAAGGTTTGTGGGGCTCTGGAAACTCTTTTGAGAGCCTTAACACCCATTGGCCATGCAAAAGGATTGAAGAATGAGGTTCAACCAGCTTTATTGAATAGTGATTTGCTTTCTAGAGAAATAGAAAGCATTTCTCTGCTTCTAAGTTTGTTGGTGAGAGTTCTATCTGTTGATTTGTAATAGTTTGAGCAATCTCTCGATTGAATTTTCTTGGATAATTGGATCATGCATGTTCCTACGCAATATGCTAATATGTTGCTGTGGCAGTCAGAGGATGATTTCTATATACGCTATTACACACTTCAACTTTTGACAACCCTATTAACAAATTCTCAAAATAGGTATCTTCCCATGGTTCCCTTTCTTCTTTTTTGTATCAAAATTATTGGATTCTCTAGCTATGAAATTGTTGGGTGCTTTTTTAGGTTACAGGAGGCTATTCTGACCATTCCTCGTGGTATAACTCGGCTGATGGATATGCTTATGGATCGTGAGGTATGAATCTGGTAAATTGCATGAAATTCTTTTGGTTCTTTTTGTGTTGTTCCTGATTATGTCAGATCTTGAAAAAAATGGATGTGTCACCTTCTAGGTTATACGAAATGAGGCCTTATTACTTCTCACTTACTTGACCCGTGAAGCTGAGGTGAACTTTTTTGCTTCTGATGGTCATTTTTATTATTGCTTTGAATCTCAATTATTATGTTTTGTTTTCCCTCCTAATGTATAGTAATCCATTATTTTTAGGAAATCCAAAAAATTGTGGTCTTTGAAGGTGCTTTTGAGAAGATATTTAGTATTATCAAAGAGGAAGGGGGCTCAGAAGGCGGTGTTGTAGTACAGGTGGTTTAATGACTTGCAATTTACTTGTGTATTTCTTTGTGGTTTCCCCTTTTTTGGACTTCTTTGCTGATAGTTGGTGTGCTACTGCAAATGGCCTTTTACTTGATGTAATTTTGTAGTCTAAAGACTCTGTTTGTGATATATAAGCTCTACTACCCCATAGGTCTTGGCGTTAGAGCAATCTAGATGCAATCCTAGTTATTTACAGTATATTTGCGTAAGCTGGGGGGCTCTGATTTATGGTCACTGAGTCAATTCGTTAAGAATTTTAGTGTCATCGATCGCCAGTAGATTATATCTCGCATGAGTGGTTTGAATTGCTTCCTTGGTTAGCAACCTAATTGCTTTGTTCCATATGCGCACTCTAGTATAAAGCTTACACATAAACAAAGGGTGACTTGTTATGCATTCTTGCTTCCGACTTTTGGTGTTGAATACATGTGTATTCTTCTATAGGGTTAAAGATAAATGGATGTCTTACCATTCTACTGTCGTTTAGTTCTGCTTGAGTTCAATTCTTATCAGATTTTTAAGCTTTGAAAATGAGAAATTCATCAATATAAGTGAGACTTTTGCTAATCTTTTTGTCACTGCACAGGATTGTCTTGAATTGTTGAACAATCTTCTTCGGAACAATGCTTCTAATCAGGTTCCTGCGCCTTGTATTTTGAATTTTTTTCTAGCTTTTATGGTTCTTTTGACACCATTGACCTTGGTATAGACGTCGTGTAGGTTTTGCTAAGAGAGACTATTGGCTTCGATCCTTTGATCTCAATTTTGAAGCTCAGAGGAAGTACATACAAATTCACCCAACAAAAGGTTAGGCACTCAAATTTTGTTTAATTTGTTCACTTCTTTTTCTCGCTGTGTGTCTGTGTAAAGGATATACAATTTTTTATATGCAATGACACTTGTCTTATTGGTTATTTTCGGCTCTCCTTGAAATTAAATTGATGCCAGTAGACAGTAAATCTACTCAGTGTGTTAGAAACCATTAGTTTGCTGATAATTGGAAGTTCAGAAGCTGAGCTGAAAGATGCAAATAGGCTGACAACTAAAACAATCTTGGTTCAGGTTTGTTTCAAACAATTTTACATGATAATAATACTGGAAGAAGCTTATCTTTAATTGTGTTTATTTCACTAATTTATATTGTTGGTTGTAGAAAAATGTTTTGGACCATCTTTTAATGTTGGGGGTTGAAAGCCAATGGGCACCTATTTCTGTGCGTTGCATGGTAAGATAATTGCTTTAGATGCTTTTCATGAGATAGTTTCTACTTATTATATGGCTTCTTTCTACTCTTGAGATGGGTAGGTTTTTACATTCCTATGAAAGGTTGCAAGCAAACTCAGATTGGATGCAATTTATTGAAAAAAATGCTAGTTCCTGGCTATATCCGATCCAGATCGCATGATTTAAACTGCAGCACTCTTCTCTGCAATGTACAATTCAGTGACATAAATTTTTTATTCCCCATATTCTCTGGATAAAAAATTCGAAGTATTATTAACTGGAATTTCCTGAAATTGGAATTCTCTTTTAGAGATTACAATTTGATAGCACTTGCATATATCCTAAAGGAAAACAATAATGGATTTTGATGTAGTATGTAACTGAGTATATGCAAATGAGTCCATCCTCATTGTGTATAGTAGTGTAATAACATCCATCTCTTTTTATTGAAGTAGAGAGGTATCCCTGTGCTTTACATTTGAAGGTGTCATAAAGTCAAAATGATGTTTTTAGCCACCACAATATGCTGTCTCTTGATGAAACAAACTTCTAGCTGAATTGGCTCTCAAAATAAGTTGCCAAGGAAAATTTTAAATTATCCTCGACTTCTAACATACTTTATTGGCTTCATGACTATGTCAGGCACTTCGATGCATTGGTAACCTAATTGTGAATCACCCCAAAAATCTTGATACCCTTGCAAGCAAAGTTCTTGGGGAGGAGCCAAACGTAGAGGCTGCTCTCAATTCTATTCTTCGAATCATATTGCGAACTTCTAGCATGCAAGAATTCATAGCTGCTGACTATGTTTTCAAGAGCTTTTGTGAGGTTGGTATCACTCATCTGATATCTCAGCAAGTTGTTTGATTTTGTTTGGGTTTCGATAGATGGTCTACACGCGTCACTCGGACACAAGGTTGAATTTCTTCCACACATGCAATTTCTTATTAATTGCTTGCTACCAAAAAAGTTGCGTATTGATTACTTACTCTTTGCATTTTGCTTTTGCTATTGTCTTCAAATCACACTTACTTTATCCACCTCATTTGAAGCAGAAAAATTCTGATGGTCAAACAATGTTAGCATCCACATTAATCCCTCAGCCGCAGTCAATGACACATGCTCCACTTGAAGAGGATGTGAAGATGTCATTTGGAAGGTTTGTTTGTTCTCCTTGCATTTTAATGCGGTATTTTACGTAGTAGAGTCGGGGAATATTGGGCTTTTGTGATGTATTAACTTCTTGGTTGAACTTTGATTTGTAAGAAAAGCTTGGATTTTCTGCTGCTCATAATTAAATCTTCTAGTAATCTATTCTCTTGGCAGCATGCTATTGCGTGGTCTTACCTTGAGTGAAAATGATGGTGATCTTGAGGTAATGTGATACATTTGCATATTACATTTTAGCATTTAGACAAGGGGAGACAGATGGGTTTTTTTTTCCATCGGGAATAAGGATGCTGCCCTGTCTAACTGGACTCCATCCTGAGACAGTTGGTGTTCTATTGGTTTCATGGCTTCTTGTCTCAGTTTTGAGTGTCTTAAGCCCTCAATCACCATTGGATATTCTCAGTAATACATGTGTAGGCTCATTATTTTTTGTCTGTTTGAGATTTATCCAGCTAAATTTTTTGAATTGCAGACTTGTTGTAGAGCTGCCAGTATTCTTTCTCATGTACTCAAGGATAATATCCAGTGCAAGGAAAGGGTATGAATCGCAAATCCTCATTTCTATGCTTCCTACTTAGTCTACTGCTAGGATCAGATATGTTTTGAGCACTCTTGTTCTTGAAAATAATGCTCAACATTTCGGTTTGCTAGGTTTGAGGCTTTAGATTTATCCTGCCTCTTTTGTTTTAGTGTGTAACATAGAACTTGCTGCAGATTCTAAGAATTGAACTTGAAGCACCTATGCCCTCATTAGGGGGCCCAGAACCATTAATGCACCGTATGATGAAGTACTTGGCACTTGCCTCTTCAATGAACAGGAAAGATGCAAAATCAAATGCATCGGGGATTTTTTATGTGGAGCCAACTATCCTGAAACTGCTAATCATTTGGCTCTCTGATTGCCCAAGTGCTGTGCAGTGCTTCCTAGATTCAACTCCTCACCTGACATATTTGCTTGAGTTAATATCAAACCCAACCTCAACGGTGTGTATAAGGGGACTGGCGGCAGTACTTTTGGGAGAGTGCGTTATTTACAATAAATGTTGTGACAGTGGAAAGGATGCTTTTAGCATAGTTGATTCCCTAAGCCAGAAAGTTGGGCTTAGATCATACCTTTTGAAGTTTGACGATATACAGAAAAGCTTTCTTTTTTCATCTGCAAAGCCAGCCCTGTCCCATCAACCATTGACGAGATCTACCGCAGCTAGTATGGCAGAAATTGAAGACATTGACGAGAATGAGGCAACTAGTCAGAAAAATGAGGATCATCCAATGCTTGCCTCAATGTTTGATTCTCAGTTTGTCAGTTTTGTGAAGAGTTTGGAGGCGGATATAAGGGAAAATATTGTAGAAATTTATAGTCATCCAAAGAGCAAGGTAGCAGTTGTGCCAGCAGAAATGGAACAGAAAAGTGGGGAAAGTGATGGAGACTACATCAAGCGGCTGAAATCATTTGTGGAGAAACAATGCTCTGAGATACAGGTATGGCTCTATACATAGTTTCTATAGGAATTGCTAGAAAAGGGTTCAGCATTATGTATTTTGTCCCATTCTCCATATTCTAAATTACTGAACATGATTGGATTCGTGACTACATAATGCAATCCATAAGATGCTCAAGGAAACATAAATTAGAAGATGTGAAAAACAATGAAATTGACTTTCCATGAAGATAAAGATCTATACGGACCTTTGTATTATTATATTTTGAGGCTTATTTTAAGTTAGTTTGAGTTAATTCGTTAGTATAATTATTTTATATGTCCTTTTAATACTTTTTAGAGTCGGGGGTATTTTTGTAATTCTTAAAAATTTTGGAATGTGTCATAGTCTTTTGGGTCAAACTCTAGTATATAGAGTCCTAGTTTTAGGTCGTTTTAGTCTTCTAATTTTTAGTGATCTAGAGGTTCTAGAGTCCTAAAAACTTTGAAATCTTTGATCTTTTAAGATTTGGGGTACTTATAACTCTATATATAGTTGGTGATATTTTTAATAAAGGAGAGAAATATTTCAAAAATTTCAGCAATTATATGCTTCTTGAGTTGTGTAATGCAATTCTAACCTTAAGCATATTCCTTAGGTGTTATGCCTAAGTAACTGTAATAGCCTATTTGACCAGTCACAGCATATTTTACTGTTTATACTGTTCATAGCATATTTTACTGTTATTACTGTTCACAAACCCAAAATAGCTCCTATTTTGATTTTATACAGCTGTCCTACTTCACTGCACTTATTTGTATTTCTGTCATTGGGAGGACATGTTAGTGAGGTTTTAGGTATGCACCCTTGGGCCTTTGAAATCTTGGTTTCAGCACAACTTATTTTAAAGTGAAAAGTAGTACAATTTTTTGCCAAACTTAATTTGTTCTCATGTCAAGCAACATGAGCAAGCCAAATCAATCTAGGAAGTAGAAGAAAATTATGCTGAGTGGGAGGGTATCCCCATAATATTAGCTGATAGTTCTACCCTTTTTATGATGTCTGTCTGTCGCCTCTACAATAATGTGATTGATTGGGCCCTTACATGCCGTAATACCATTGTTTTCTCATTCACTGACCAAGTTGTCGTTATATCAAGCAGCAACAAATTGTCTTACATGCCAAATTTCATGGTTGTAGGAATTTGTGAAGGTCACTAACTACAATAAATATGCATTTGGGCATTGATTGTAAATTGTATGACCTGTGTTTTCCCTCCCTTGTTCTCTGTCTTACGTCTTTTACATTATTTTGATTTTAAAAGGATCTTTTGAGTCGGAATGCAACTTTAGCTGAGGACCTGTCCAAGACCAGTGGGGGTGGAGCATCCCAGTTTGAACATAAAGGTAGTGGGGGAGCAGAAAGGGTCCAAGCAGAGACACTCCGAAGGAGTCTTCAAGAGGCTTCTCAGCGGTTGGAGATCCTCAAGGCTGAGAAAACCAAGGTTGAATCTGAGGCTTCAATGTATCGAAATTTAGCTGGGAAGATGGAATCTGATCTGAAGAGCTTGTCAGATGCATACAACAGTCTTGAACAGGCAAACTTCCATCTAGAAAAGGAAGTTAAAGCATTAAAGAGTGGAGGAGCCATACCTGTTCCAGATGTTGAGGCTATAAAGGCAGAAGCCAGAGTAGAAGCCCAAAAGGAGAGCGAGGCTGAATTGAATGATTTGCTTGTCTGCCTTGGACAAGAGCAAAGCAAGGTAGAGAGACTAATTGCAAGGCTGTTAGAGTTGGGGGAGGAGGATGTAGAAAAGTTGCTTGAAGGTGTTGGAGATGATATGGGTATGCCCGAAGATGAAGACGAGGAGGACAATTGATGGTGCTGCTGTAATAGTTTTACAGAGCAAAGTCACTGCATTGTTGATCTTTCTTTTTTCTTTTTTATTGTCAAAATTCTTGCCTTTGCTCGATTATGGTTAATTTGTTGACTCTCGTGTATTTTCTTAGATTGAATTGTACAGTCTGACATTGCTATTTATGGGTTTTTGAAAATATATTGGGTTATGGCACGATTAACTTTCACTGCGTTACCTTCCTTGGTGGCCTCGACAGATTAAAATTTTGTACATGCTTACATTAAGATTTAAAAATTCCGAATTCATATTAATAAGTGAGTTTCATTAACTTTTTTATTGGGATTTACTCATTTAATGAATTTGAATCAACTTAATAGATATGCGAGTCTTATCAATTTTTTTAGTAGGACCTGACATCTAACAATTACTATTTGATTGATAAGTCATAACAAGAAAATTCATGTTTCAAATGCTTAATAAAAATAAAAAAGAATAATCAAATTAAGTTCTTGAATTTACCTCGGTCAGTAAAGTTTGGATGATATGCATTTACATTACATTTTTTGAGTTCCATTTGGATTGTCTAGCATTTTTCGTAACTAAAAGAAAAAGTATTAATAAGTATTATTTTTTTTCTATAAATATCCATAAAGTCCTATCATTTTTATTTTATATCAATAAAACCCTATTTTTGAAGTTTTATTTCACTGAAATTCTAATGCCATTGTATTTCAATTTTATCCCTAACTTTTATATTTCAACTTTATCCTAAACTTTTAGGTACCAAAATTTTTTCCTTCTTTTTGATATATCACAACTCGAGCAATACACTCTTAATGAGATTTTTCAATTGATATTTGTTTCCTTGCTCAACAATGATAACGTGCGTTTTTTTATGTAGATTATGAATTAGATTTTTTTATTGCCCTTTGGGAGAACTTTTCACTCCTAGGAAAATTGTTAGAACTAAGAAATACATCATTGTTGTGTATCAAATATGCTCAATTTTTATTTAAGTAATAATATTCACTTCAATTGCGATTCTAAAACACAATGCACTAGAGTTCTCGTCGTAAAACTCTTCTCCATTGAGAATACATAGAGTCCAAAATCATCTATGGCATCCCATAATGACGATTCTAAAAATTATTAATAATTGAATTATTCATAAAATTAGCAAGTGGGTAATACATAATTTGTAAATACCTTAGGTGTCAATATTTGTCAAGAAAAGGATAGAATTGAAACAAATCATAGTATTTATGGAATTTAGGACTTCATTCAAATAAATTACTAAGAGTAGAACTTCATTGATATAAAATAAAAATGATCAAACTTAATGGATATTTGTGGGAGTAATACTTTTTAGTAATTTTTCAAAGAAAAAAAGGGTAAATTTACTCATTCTATCATCCAATCCTATCTAATCTCAAAATTATTAAAAAACTGGAACTAAATTGCACCATACATCTCTGCAAAATGTCCGATAACCATATAATATATTTCGTATTATCCTCCTAAACATTGATAAGGATCTTATATGAAATTTTTGCTTGAGACCCTCAATTTGTGTTAGATCGCCCTTGGTGAAAACTTTTCACGCATATTGTTTAAGTTAAAAAATCTTCTGTGATCACGGCTCTCTTCTACCCATTTGCATTTTTCAATTTGATTTTTGATCCGGTTAAAAGTTTTTTATGTTTTTAGCCTCTGTCCCAAGAATATTTCAAGAACCTCTCAATCGATTTTTCACAAACTTTAATTTATTATTTATTTGATAATTTTTTTTCAAAAATTATCATTGAGATATTAGAATAACAAACCCAATTTAACTAAAGCTTAACAACTAAGCATTTAATAATTTAAAAATAAAGTAAAATATAACAAACACTTCGCAAAAAATAAAAGTCTATTACAAAGACATTCGCTTTCAAATCAAGAAGATAGAACCAAAAAACTTGTATATGCAAAGGACGATCAATTGCAAAAGTTCTTAAGTTGATAAAAGAATTACACAATTGAAGCAACAAAAGGATAGGGTGCTACAATATAAAATATTTAAACAATGCCAGAAATTTAAGTATATATAAATATATATACAATTTTTTCAAAAATTTAGACTTACATGGTTAAATTCATACAAAAATTTCTCAAGTGTGTAACTGCCCTCCCAAACTAACTATAACAATTTTCTTACCCAGATCATTGCAACACCATGGCTACATTATTCTATGAAGATATTCTTGGATTAACTATCTGAAGATAACTCGTATTACGAATTACATACAATTTAACAACATATGCCAGTAATGTTGATTAGTCACAATGAGACTGCGGTAACAACTTCCAACAAAACTTTCTGGTCTTCTAATTCTTAGCACAACTGCTAATTCTAGACACTTCTTAGCATTTCTTAAAGATCACAACGGACATCCACTTTCTCATATTCGTGTCAACCACCACGATGTATGTTGGTTCAAATTTCAGATGACAAGTATTGACCCACCTTTATCTCGGCATTTACTTGAGAAATCCTTTTAGTGCCTCCGATGATATTTTATGCCTCATCTCACTAGAGTCTATTTACCTTTAGGCCAACTCTATGAGACACGATATCCGTTTAGCTTCAGGCCAACTCTATGAGGCACCATATGGTACGCTTTGAAGTATTTTTACGCAATCGACCAATGCGAAAAAATTCAAGTGATATTCGATACTACTATTAAAGTATTTGGTTGTTATTGGTGGGGAGTTTTATAGGGTTTGGATAAATATATGGTGTGATGTTATCATTTCTATCAGATAGTGATACTAAAGAAGACACGATGGATTTACATACCGAAGTCTTGAACACACCAAATTCAATTGAAAGAAGCTTAAGTAGTTCGATTTGAAGCTCAAGGACCTTGGAGGGTATGTAGTATTCTTGGGCGTAAATAACCCAGTTGTAATCATTTCGAATCCTTCTAAGTGAAATTAGAATCTGTCATGTTATCATTAGGTATGTAGTCTGCATATTGTAAAGTTAAGATCATACAAATAAATAAATTGATTGGAGACTTAAAAAAGAGGAGTTAGAAATAAGGACAAGAGTAAGGAGTGAGAGTGGAAGGGGAAGAAAGACTTGAAGAGACTCTGAGGGTGGAAGAAAAGAAAGTGAAAAAAAATTGAAAGAGATTATTACTTTTAAAGCTATAAGTCATAACTTTTTAGGCCTTTCTTGTGTCATCTAGAAAGTATGTTCAAAATATTCATGTGTCCTTTTGTGTGTGTTCATCATAACTTCTTAGGTTTTTTTTAGAATATTTTGTTATGTTTTAGGTCTTTTTAGAAGATTTTACAAAAATTTGGAAAATCTATTGAACCTCTAAATTCATTTCATTCAAAGTGACCACAGAATATATGAACTGAGGACAATAAATTTAAGGACCTTCAAATTTTGAGATGACCATTTTAATGGAATGTCAGGTGTTAATACACTGCATATTCCTAAAATTTTACACTGCATATTCCTAAAATTTTATATTTTAGGTCGACACAATGTCCCCTCGTTCATTTGAGTTTAGTTAATAATTTAGATAAATGAACAGTTATAATCATTTAACGAACGCCTATTTAAAAAATTGAGTGCTATATTGTTCTCTTAACAGTGTCTTCGTACTTTATTGTTATCGACTCTTCTTTACTTCCCACCATCTTCCTCCTCCTTATTTTCACTCTTTTATTGGTAGCTTTGGTGCACAATTTTAAAAGAGTGACTTCTATTTTCACATTAAATATTAACATTAACACATCTACAAAAATGATTTGGCATAATGCCAAAAAAACAATATTTAATTTAAAATTGTCACTTCTATAGGATACAACAAAAGTCTAGGTCTTTTTTTCTCCATCACACACACAAAAAAAAAATATAGTATTTATGACAACAAGAACAATTACAATTAATAATTAGTGATTTAAACAAAATTCTTTTTGATATAACGTTAGCCAACATATCGGGACTAGTGATTCAATCCTAATGTGTAGCATACTAGTACGAGACTTGCACCACTGCAAAAATTCGATAAAATCAAAAAACATTATTCCCTGTATGCAAAAATATCACAATTGAAATAACTTTACTATTGCACAAAGGCTCACCCTTCGAACTTGATTACCACCCTCTCAAATCTAATCATAGCAACAAAGCATAGGTTGGTTGGACCATCCAAAGGCATTCCCTGGAAGAATCATTACTAAGAACAAATCATTAAGCTAAACCCTAAAACAAATAAGCACTGCAGGTTCCACACCAACCAGATACCCTGGTCCTCATCTTGATTGAGACCTGCTGTTGGTTAGTCACTCTCATCCTAAGCAGAAATTATAAACTATTTTTGATTCTTTTTTTATTAAAAATAAAATAAAATATAACTGTTGTATTTATTACTGTCTTTCTTTCAATTGTTGACTTGTCATTATAATATTCCACCACTATTAGGAAAGAATATAAAAAAGGTCACTAGAAGTCATATGCGACCTGTGGCGTTACACAGCCACAGCCACAGCCACAGCCACACACAGCAAACACTTCCATATTTGCCCGGCTCCTCTCCAAAACTGTAATTCTCTTGATTCTACATCACCAATTATAAATCCAAGAGCAATCTATTGTATTCAAGTTCCTGCTTCTTCATACACAATAGACGATCTAGACTTGAGAGGCCCGAAGAAAAGTAGACTGAAGGAGAGTACTCTTCCTTAGTCATCTCTCCTCCACTCCAAGCTTCATGCCTAATAGCTAGCAACAAAGTTGGATATGATTTCGCATGCTTATTTGTCACTTCTGGTTGTATGCTCATATCCCCATTGCAGTTTCACTGAAGCATGTGAAGCTCTGCAATGTGACTAAAAGGTTAATGCATTTGGTACTAGAATTAAGCTGGTTCAAATTGAAAGTTAAAAGAGTCCATGCCCACAAGCCAGATTACAGATAAAACAGAAACCACCAGAGAGTATTTTCTTCACAACCTTCCTAAAATCAACTTCCGGGTCAACTAGCCTTTCTATTTGAATGCAGACGTCAAACTCAGAATCACATGCTATGCTTTTTTCCAATAAATAAAAGAAAAGAAAAGTTCCATGTAATTTTTAAGCATGTTTTATGGAATATTCTAAAGCTTGATTGAAATATCCTTAATTTCTTAGCATGTCGGTTGCACCATATATGACCTAATTGTCAGAATATATATATCCACAAATGCATTTAACGTGGCCAAATTAGCTCAGAGAGTTTGAAAACTATACTGCACTTAATTAATAAATGTTACATTCACAGGATCTTTTTTTTCCGATGTGTCGGTGAACTTGGGAAGACCCTTGCAAGAAATTTTAATAAACAAATGATCAAAATATCAAGAAAATGAAAATAGAGAAGGGGAGGTACAAGAATATAGAAAGGACCTCTCATCCTTGGCTGTCACTGTACTTCACTAATCTCACCTTCCCTACATACACCTACATCCACCACCATGCTTTTTCCCTTCATGTCCAACACCCTACAACAGTTTCTTCTTGGGGACTGCCAAAAACAAATAAAAAATGTCAAAATGCAAATTGTTAGCCATGATATAATAAATATTTTAACTTAATTCTTACATCATATGCTAAAGACAGTACTAACTAAGCTGCAAATTGTGTGTCCTGAGTCCAAGTAATCATTTGTAAGGTTGAGGGCACAAAGTTGTCATTTGATGAAAGGTTTATCAACAGCATTCTAAGTTTGGCAATTCCCAATCTAGAGACCACTTCGCCAACAAAACTTCATATTTCGCAACAAACATTAGGACGTTTATATCTCAAATTTGATGTATAGATGTTTGATTATAATGGTTCAAAAAATGTTTGGTGATGGCCGTTTAAACTAAAGTAAGCAGTTATAGAGATTGGAGATAGTACTTACCCTGTCCCATAAACGTGGGTCAGGCTTCTTGTAAACCTCCACTCTGTCTAGTTCAGCTGGATCTGCCATCTTCCATCTGCAAGCAGGATGAGGAACTTGATGCCGTGTATACTGACTCACTGTTTGATTTGTGCCAGGATTTAATCTCGCCCTCGACAAATAAAACACAAAGGGCTTCTGACAAGGGTTTCTCATAACCGGACGTGTGTTGAATGCATAGGCCGTGTAATCTGCTCTCCTATACCAATTCAAGAATGTTCTAGATGGCATTTCAATCTCACGTGGCGACAACACTCCGCGAAATATCTGAATTGCAAAGCCCCAAGAAACTGAAACCGTCCAGCTCCTCTGTTTGTCATAGCAAATGGATTGTTGCATGAGACCTGCAGAGTCTAGCTTCATCGGCACTGTGAGCCGTTTTAGAGCTTGCACGCGAGTCACATTGGGGAAAATTGGCTCCACCACATCGAGGTGGTGCAACGACACCAATGGCGTCACCGGGTGCGCCCCCAGGAGCCCAAGTAAGTTCCCGTACACATCATACTGAATTCCAATCCACCAAGAAGAGAATCACTGTTAGAATTCAGCAAAAGAATCATTCATGCCTACGATCAAACATCCACCAAATCACCAACCTAAAACCAAACACATACCACTACCACTAGTCACAAAAAGTCGCACCCAGTACTTAAATGGAAGTGGAACTTGGCTAGTAAGATATATATATAAAAAAATTGAGTAAAAATCTGGTCCACCCTCCCAGGAATGGTGAGAACCCATGTGGGTCCCACCACCCAGTCTTTTACCAGCTATTGGACCTCTTTGGGATGTGGACCCACGTGTATTCTAACGAAAACTCATATAACAAACCCCAATTCGTTCTAAAAATTATCATTCAAGAAAGAGTAAAGTTTTGTATTCCAAATTTATATCTCAAATGTGCATTCCAAATTAACGAGAATCATTGGATGAATGGGTCTCAATGAAAAAATTGATAGGACCCACTCATCCAATGATTCTCATTTATTTGGGATACAAATTTGAGATACGTAGCATTGCTCTTCAAAAAATTAGCACTTCCTATTGGGGAGGTAACAATTTAACCAGTACTTTACCCAAGAAAAAAAAAATTACCCAGAATGCATCCCACTGAATGGAAATGCTATTGGGATCCAAAAGAAACAGTGAATCAAGTCAATAAATGAGATCAAATTTTTAAGTTGAAATAATATTTCCCTAACTAAAAAACACCATTAAGGAAATTAGAACTTTTTAATAGGGAGGCAACAATTTACCAGAATTTTTAGGTTGACACAGCATTACTCCGCTGTTTAATGAGCCCCACAGTAATGCTCGTTGTACCGATGGGGGGTCATATTCGTATGGTAAAATCCACCCTTTTTTTCCTTTGGTTTACAGAGGGTGTTGGACCAACTTACATATTGCTTGGTTAATCTCACTCTACTTATTAATGCTTCTAATACTAGGCATTCAATGAGAAAATAAAGCTGTTTCTAGAGACAAATAACTGTGCAGAGGATGTGGACACAAATGGCACTTTCTAGACCGGTGCCTCGCAGTGTCGGTGAAACCCAAACTAATCGAAAACACCCAAAACACCAAAGCAAAAACACCCAAAACAAGCAAAGGGTAGGATATGGATAAACAATTAAACGCAGACCTGGTGGAAGCCAAGTTCTTTAGTGAGAGGAACACCTAGTTCTGCCATACAAGCTTGCATTCTATCATCAGAACCGTACAATCCAGGGTACCTCTGAATACACCTATCTTGCATTCTATCAAGAGCCTTTGCCAATGGATAACTTATTGCAAACCCACCACCACCATAAGCCATACTGTAAGAAAAATAAATGTTCTGCAAGTGACTCTCACTTGAGCTCCCAATGTAATAGAACTGATTGTGATCATACTTGTTCAATATTCTCACTAAATTATCAGTAATAAAGACTGTGTCATCGTCACCCATCACAAACCACTTCACATTCTCCATTCCTAATCTTAGGGTCTCCGATACGATCCGAGATATCCGAATGGCTGACCGGTGACCCTGCCGGTTTTTGTACGCAAAACGAGAGGTGTCGCCGGAGATTTTTATAGGTGGAAGGCCCCAGTTTTCTTTGGTCTTTACGGGCTTATCTAGCCATACTATGCCTTTCATTTCTTCGGGTTTCCACCAAAGCTCTATGTAATTCTTCCTCTTTTCCCAGAGTTTCGCCGAGGCTGCAATGCCGAATACAATGTCTTTGAGCTCTGTTTTTCGATGGGTTTCTGGGATTTTGTCTGTAGAAAGCTTGGTTTGATTGTGAATAAAAGAATCTAATGAGATTGCTGTTGCTGAGTAGTGTTTTTCAGAGGTTGATGATGAATGTAAGACTAGAGGGTTTCGATTGGGGCTGGCGAAGATATCATCGTCGCAAGCGCGTGAAGACGAGACGAGCTTGAGAGTGTAGACGACGTAGGTAGCGGAGACGAAGAGGATGAGCCAGACCATGAGCTTCGGCAACACTCGATTTTGTGACCCAGGGACCGGAATGGGCGTGCACGGTGGGCTTTTCATCTGATCCCAAATGATTTTTTCCGAATCTTTCTGGGCCATTTTCATTTTTTCTCCGAGCTCAACAAAAATAAAACTTGGGTTTGTAAAAATATCAGACAATGAATTGGTTGCTTTGAGTTTGGGTGTTCTTGTTGAAGATGGTCAATGGTTGGGATTTTCTAGGAAAATCTGAGGCCTTTGGGAGAGACTCATCAGATCTGTGACAGAAGAGTAGGGAGGGACGCTTCAATATTTTGCAGACATGGATGGAGAGTGAGAAAATCAATGCGGATTGAAAAGAATCAATCTATGAGAAGAGAAGGATGGTATTGGGGATGGGCGTGGAGAAGGGGAAGTTTGAGAAAGAGAGAGAACAGAGGATGCATTGATGACAGATTGCACTCTCTCCTGAATAGAGCTCAGGTGCAGAGGAGAGAGAGAGAGGTGCTTGGAACTCTTTTGGGCTTTATTCGACATGTATCTATAGATGGTGATATATACAAAGGATATGCCTGTTTGTGTTGGGTCGGGTTTTTTGAACAACTGTTGGGTCGGTTCAGTGCTATGTGTAATGTGTGGGGTGGAGTGGTTTAATAATATTTGTCGAATCTAACTAGATGTCCATATACTAGTGAATGAGTATTAATTGAACTCCAATTTAATTTTAGATACAGTTATCAATCATTAATCTAACCCAAATCTATAACTTAAATTTGCATTTCAAATGAAATGGGACTATTAGATGAGTCGGTCTCATTAACTTTTTTAAATAAAATCAATTGATTTAATGATTTTCTTTAATTTGATATATAAATTTAAATTACAAATTTGTGTTACATAATATTGTTCATCAAAAATCATTAAACCATTTTTAAAATTTTTATCTACTCACGTTATGAGGGTAGCTATTAGCCATTAATAGTCAATGTTCCTTTGTTAGACGTGACAGTACTCTCCTCATCCTCCCTACTACAACAATGTCTGACAAAAAAAAACCTTATAATAAAAATAATTACTCATATTTTACTTAAGAAAAGAACCAACATAAATTGATTATGTATTATATGAATTTTATTATAAATAATTTATATACGACATAAGTAAATTGTATTTAAATTAATAAAACCAACAAGAATAAAAATCTCTTGGAATTCAACTTGGATTTGATATTTATTGAAGTGTTATCTGTTTAAGTAGATACAATCAGTAAATTTTCATACAAAAACATTAAAGCATAAACATAAACAGGGAAGTATTATTTAATCCAAGTGATAGGGCCCAGCCCTCGGCTAATATAGATTTTCACTAGAGTTTGTACTTAATCAATTACTACATTTTATCTAGTTTTGGACCAAATAAAACTACGTAATATTATGCAAGTAAAAGTCATGAGGATCATTTGTAAAATAATAATAACTAATTTTTTATATTAAATTTTAACTTGACAGAATTTATTATTCTCTTTCATACCGTATACCTCTAATATATCAAGCCGTCAAAAACTCATATTTGAAATTCACCATAACACAATCACAAATTATACATAATCATAATCAGAATTCATCACAATTCAAACTATCATCGATAATGCCCCCAGTCAACCAAGTCACTAAAACTCACATTTACATTAATGTACATAAATGCGTACACACACTTGTCCAGAGAGAGAGAGAAAGAGTTTTTTTTTATTAGAGGGAGAGGAGTTGAATGGGGGAGAATTGAATTGAATGATAGTTTAGAGCAAAAATATAATTAACATTTCAAGTAAGATCTAATCCATAGGTGGTTGAGGCCTTGGAATGTATAAGGGGCTCCAAATTATATAGGGCTCATTTGCACTATGACATCAAAACGGACAAGTGTTTTTGTCATAATTTTGTTGTTTGTGTTGGCCTACCACATAATAATCATAAACCCTGCACTTTTATATTGCTTCCCTGATTTGGACATTGTACCAATATCATTAGTTTGATTAGTACCTTTCAAAGTTTCCCACAAAGTATTTCAATAAGCTTTTGAGAACGTTGGTAGAACTTAAGAGTTAACGAGGTGGGCAAGTAGGCTCATATCGAGTTAAGACGGATTCATGTGAAAAAATATTACATTCATATTCGATTCGTTTATTGATTTGTGTCTATCGAAATTATGTTATATTGGGTTTGTATTGTGTATGAATTGTGTATAACTAATATATAGAGTTATGTCGTATATTTTTTTTTATTGATTTTACTTGTATCCGATTCGTTTATTGATTTGTGTTTAACGAAATCGTGTCATATTGGATTTGTATTGTGTATGAATTATGTATAATCAACGTATAAACGAGTTATGTCGTATATTTCTTTTGATTGACTTTACTTATACCCGATTCGTTTATTAATCGTATCGTTTCGGGTTTACACGTTTATAAAATTGGTGATTTAGTACGACTCAAACTTTTTAATTTCGTAGCATGTTAACAAATTGTATCATACTTTGACACTCCTATGTATGACCCCAACCTTTTGTACACATTGGGATTTAATTTCCCTTTTTTTTTTATTAATAGTTGATCGTATCATGTTTGATTTAT
Source organism: Ilex asprella (assembly GCA_023539305.1). Classification (NCBI taxonomy): domain Eukaryota; kingdom Viridiplantae; phylum Streptophyta; class Magnoliopsida; order Aquifoliales; family Aquifoliaceae; genus Ilex; species Ilex asprella. The sequence goes on along the minus strand of CM042186.1, from coordinate 42,516,952 downwards.
ATTATATCAAAATTTATTCAACATTTATCAACTCCATTTTTTAAAAGCATTTAATCTAACGTTGGTTGTATGTTAGTCGTGTTTACTTAATTTTACATTGTAGATAATTAGGTATTATGAATCAACTTTTTATTATTGAGCTTAACCGATCAATTCATTTTTGACCCGACTTCATTATGAGTAAGCTCATTTTGTTTCGATTGTCAATTTCATTGTAAGTTAACTAGTCATGACATAATCCAAAAATTAGACCACTTGCATTCCCCTTCACTATGTCATTTGATGTATGTTTGTTTGATGGCAAATTTGGCATGGACAGCCTCGCTAGGGAGTAAAGATTCAATGCAACGGTAATTTTATATTAATATTGTTATATAGGATTATTAATTAATAATAAAACATCAAACAAGTAAAGTAAACTCCACTTGAATAGTTATTAGTTTACGTGGAGGGAAATTCGATAGTTATTGGCTTACTTGGAAGGATAATTATTAATTTATGTGGGATTCATTTGTTATTTGTTTAATTGATGATATTACGTAACAATACTGACGTAAAATTACCATTATATTAAATATTTTTTCTGAGTGGCCAAGACGGCCATTTACATTAATAAAAAAAGTTAAAAACGTGTTTGTGAATAGCACCATATGCTTTAAATCTGAGTTGAATATCTCTTTAATCGACATAAGGGTCAACTAAAGCAATTTGCTTCTAAGACCTAAAAGTTCACTTAACCTCATAAACAAGTAATGGAATCTATTCTAGGCTTCTTAAACAATTTTAGTAATTTTAGACCACATGACGCTTACAATTAGATACTTGCACCTAATTAGCAACTAACAGTGCCTTAGTTAGATGGAATATAATCGTACATTTTGAATTAAATTTGTCCAATTTTAATTTGCAACTATCAGTGTCGTAGTTGAATGGAATATAGTCATTTTAAATTAGACTTACCCGATTTTAATTAGTAACTACCAGTTTCATAGTTAGATAGAATATAGTCGTTTTGAATTACATTTGCCCGATTTTGAAACACATGCAATGATGGTTCAACAATCATACTTAAAGACAATAACAACTATTGGTGTCATAGTTTGATGGAATATAGTTATTTTGAATTAGATTTGCCCGCTTTTAATTAGCGACTATTAGTGTCGTAGTTGGATGGAATATAATCATTTTAAATTAGACTTACCCGATTTTAATTAGTAACTACTAGTGTCGTAGTTAGATGGAATATAGTAGTTTTGAATTAGATTTGCCCGATTTTGAAACGCGTGCAATGATGGTTCAACAATCATACTTAAAGGCAATAACAACTATTGGTGTCGTAATTAGATGGAATATAGTCATTTTGAATTAGATTTGCCCGCTTTTAATTTGCAACTATTAGTGTCGTAGTTAGATGGAATATAATAGTTTTAAATTAGATTTGCCCGATTTTAAAACATGTACAACGATAGTTCAACATTAAAATTTAAAGACAATAGAGATAAATTATAAATTCAAACGTTCTAAATTCAAATTTTGATAATTTTTCAGGCCAAACGTAAATAATATGCCTTTGACAAGAGTGAGAAGAAAATAAGTCAATGTATGCATAATAAGCTGGTTAAACACCCTTGACCATTGAAAAAAAAAATACAATATATTATAGTTGAGTAATGTAAATTGAATTACCATAATTTATACACTTTATATCTAATCCATCTTGCTCCGTGACATTTGGGATTTCAAAAAATTGACTCTCACCAAAACTATTGTCATCTTCCTAAGGCTCCGTCTTGCCAAAGTAAGTAAATTGCTAGCCTACTATGTGTCTTTCGCCCCTATATGCGAAATTGATTCTATTATTGTTTGTAACATCATTGTACCGTACTTAACCAAAAAAAAAAACAGCATTGTACCGTTAAAAAATTTTAATTTTAAAATTTTGTAAATGTAATCGTTATAAATATGACCGTTATTAATAAAAATAAAAATTTAAAAATTTTGATTATGTGACGTAACACGTCAATATGTGATGTCATCAATATGGTAATAAAGTGACATGCTACATAGTATTTTAGATTTTAATAATTCATAATTAGTTAAAATAGTTATTTAAAATAGAGAGTGTTATTAGAATAAATTAGTACGAACTGATCTTTAAAATAAATAATATAATAAAAAAATATATTTTGACTAAATATTCTAAATAGTCTCCTTTAAATTGCTCCGAGGACCGTGTTGCCAAACTAAGTAAATGATTTTATTATTGTTTGTAACATCATTGATATGTAGTTATCTGTTATAATCTAACTTGAGTACGATTTCAAAACGTATTATGCAGATAAACTTTGAAGGATTTGACTGTGGTATCGGATGAAAAAATTTAGTATTGTATTTTTAAAATTTATTATTTTTTGTTAGTAATTTATTATTTTTGTGAGTATTTTTATAATATTTTTTTTATTTTTATGAATGTTTTTATTATTATTGTGATAATTATTTTTATCATTTTTTTAGTACAAAAAATTATTATTTTTGTAAGTATTTTTATTATTGTTATGATAACTATTTTATTATTATTTTTAATATCACAACAGTAATAAAAATATTTATAAATATAATAATATCAGTATGGTATTAATTTTTTTTTTAGCAACCATAGACAACTCCAAGTTTGAAAGTAAATATTTATTTGATAAAAAAAAGTAAATATTTGTAAATCACTTTCATCCGTACGGACGCATAACCTCACCACTTTGCTTGATTGGACTTCAGCTGAGTCACCTGCTCTCTGAAATTATTGGGAGTATCCAGAACTTGAAAGCAATCCAACGTAGTCAAATTATATGGACTGTTTGGCAAAGAATGACTTGTACTTGAAAAGTGATCCCCATCCAAATTTAATAATTTTTAGGGTGTTTTGTAATGTTTATAATTTCCATTTTTTTATTAAAAATTAAAAACATAAAATATATTTGATAATCATTTATATTAAAAAAATTATAAAAATAAAAATAAAAAACATATTTGGTAATAGTGATTCTATAGTTTATTGTGATTGCTTTTGTTAATTTTTTAATCTCAAATACGTTGCTCCTAAAAATGCTAAAGATGCACCACCTCCAACTAGTAAAAAACCATCACTCAACAACCAAAAATCCTCCACCAAACACCCTTGCAAAACCCACCATCCAATCACCAAAAATCTATCACCCAATACCTCCGAAAATCCACCACTTAACCCACCGAAAATCCATCATCCAACCGCTGAAATGTCAATCTCCTAAAAACCCACTACCCAACTACAAAAATAAAAGTTAGATAGAGGCAAGAGAGAGAGGGAAATGCCAATAAGAGAAATAGTTGAGAAAAGAGAGAGAGAGGAGGGAAGGAGGCAGAGAGAATGTAGAAGAGACTCTAAAAGAAGAACTGAAAGAGGGGTTATACTCAAGAAAACTTATTTTTTTTTTGTTATGTAGGATCGAAGTCGGGATCTCATTAATCTCCTTCTTGTGTTTTAATTTTTTGGGTGTTTATAAAAATGTTTTTTTTTTTTTTTTGCATTTTTATTTGTTGGCCTTATTTTAAAAATAGTTCCTAAAAAATAGAGATACATTATAAACACATTTTTATATTTATTTTTTGACGAATATTGAAAAAAAAAAAACATGTTATCAAAAGCAATCCTAGTAATTACTTTTTTTTTATAGCAAACACGATTTTAACTCCAAGTCAAAAAATTATCCACTCCCAAACATGATTTGGAATTGAGGTTTACGAGTTACGTAGAATTGTTTTTCTCTTTCCTCCGTACCTTTTAGTTATTTACTAGGGTTGTTATGTATCACGTATGGATAACACCGTGGGAGTGCTTCGTATTGAAAATCATTGCTAGTCATAGATGATATTTTCTTGATCTCTTTATAATTATCGGTCATAAAATAATAAATATAATTTTTTTTATATGTAACTTTCTTTGACTGAACATTAGTTATAATTCGTGCCTTAAGGCACGATGAAATATAAAATTTTAATGTTTAAAAAATTAATTCTACTATATCAAATTTAAAAATAATTTATTTGCTTACATCATTTAAAATTATTTTTTCAAAATACGTAACTCGATAATTTTTTTTCAACATATGTACATTTTGTATATGAATAATGTATAAAATAAAAATTGTATTAAATTATAAATTAATTAAATATTAAATAATTGAACATATGATAAAATTGAATGATGTAATTTTTTTGAAAGAAAAATGTATAAGAGAAAATTTTAACTTATTAGCTGATTTATTATACAGATATACCAATAACTTTTATTTATTTAATGGGTTCAATTATGACGTCGAAAAATTAGTTCAGTGCCTTGACCATGTAATTACTACTGCTTGGCACCTGGCAAGCGATCACTTCTGAATTGCGGACGTGTGGATTGGGCCTTGTGGGCCAGTTTTGAACCCCAAACAATTGTCAACTACAGTTTGAATCTGAACAAGGAGGTTGGATAGTCACCGTCGGTCGGTGCTATGGGACCAAACGACGGAAATAAAGGTCACCGTCAAATAGAGCTTAAGCTTTAATATCATTTGAGTAAATAGTAATTGATAAAAAAAGGCACTAGTATTTATCTCATAACCACACAGGTATTTCTTTTGGTTCAATGGTCAAGGTGTGCTGTGAGTTTACGTAATTCTCGATTAATCTTTTTCATAGTTCAGTCAAAAAATAAGTTATTTATATCGAGATTATAATATTTACGAGAGATAAATTTTTTATGAATTAACTCAAAAAATTATTAAAATTTAAATTCAAAATATGTTAATTTAGTGCTCAATCTTACCACGTAAGTATATGACCACACAATTTTTCACTGTACGGTTAGTTGATGGGCCCAGGGTAGGTTAACAACATTGACCCAAAATGGTGGTTCCTGTACTTGGCTAGTAGCCTAGCATCCTATGCAATGAAGCAATTATTAAGTGAGAGGATGATTTGTCGAGCTTTGTTTTTTTTTCTTTTTTTGGAACAAGTGGTCACAAAAAATCTCGGCATTGAAGATTAACATTAAATCAATTTAGTGGTCGAATAAAATAAAGACACTATATACACATGATTTGTAAAAATTTGTGTGTATCTTAGGCCTCGTTTGGTAACATTTAAATTTTTTGTTTTTCGTTTTTATTTTGATATTTAGAGAAAATAAGAAAAAAAAAATTCGTTTAATAACTGTTTATGTTTTTCGTTTCTGTCATCGTTTGACAAACGAGGGACGATTTTCAAAAACAAAAAAAAATCGTTTTTAATTTTCGTTTTTTATTTTTCAAAAACGAAAAACGAAAACATTATCAAAAGGTAATTAATTTTACGTTATAATTATGTATTTTAAAAAATAGATAAATTAAAATATTTTTTTTAAAAAAAAAACAGAATCAATTCACGAAAGGGAAGCCGTGAAACCTGTGTCCCCTCTCCACATTTCAATTCATAAAAATATAATTGAACAGAACCCAGCATGTGAAAATCACCTCCCCTTTTTATGAAAACGTCATGTCGTGATGGTCCTACATTGGACGCAGTCAAAGGATTAGAATAGTTTTGAATAGGGGGGAAGGAATGCTATGTTGCCGACTTGGGTACCGTATCGATATTTATCATCATTTAAGATTAAATTATAAATTTTTTTGATATATAAGTTAAAATGTTTAAAAATCATGATAAATTAATATTGATACCGAAATTATAAATTTTAAAGTTCAAATTATAACTCATAAGAGAGAAATTATACTTGTTCTAAGAAAATTCATGATCGATCATGGTCTCTGCACGGGATTGATCCTGCAATTGTCTCAAGACAGCGATCGCGTGACTGATGAACCCTGAAATAGAAAAGGTTAGGAAAAGGGAGCCAGGCGTCCGCCCGGCTTATCCCCTCCAAAGCTTAAGTCAGCAAGTGAAGGAGGATGAAACTCTAATTCTTTGATTTTTGGGTCTGATTTTGCGTACCTCTGTTCATTTTTCTGAAGGGTATTTATACCTGGGCTCGAAATGATTGCTCTGACGCGAAAGTCCTCCCAGTAATTAATGCTCTCCGGACCTGTTCAGGCGTAATGATTGATTTTTCACTTGCATTTCCATCTCATCAATGCTCGGCGCCTAGGGCCCGACCTCGGGGCCACGCCGAGCAGTCGAGTACCTACGAACGGCGTCGGACACACATTCCATAGCAGTCGGCGTCGTGAAGGCTATTGTTTATAGGCATGTGCCTGGCTTCTAGCCATTAATGCGCCCATTCTTGGTTGTCAGTCTGAGCCGCGGCAGGTACGGAGGCTCATTAAATGCCCTGTCTCAGTCATTTGCATCGCCATAAATGCTAGGTCACATCGCATTTATTGCCCGTCAGAGGCTGTACTCGGCTCCGCGAAAATACCCGTCCTCGGCTTATCTGCTCGGCTACGTTAATGTCCTCGGCCTTATGCCTCGGCTCTCCACTACTTGCCCCAATCCACGTGTCGCCCCGGGGGCTGCTGAATCTATCATGAGTCCCTTCAGTCTCCTTAAACAATTGTAACTTTACCATAAAATTAATAAGTGGTTGTATGGTACCGACTTTGCTACAGTAAAACCCCCTTTGATTAGAAGATTTAAGAGTTAATTCTAAAGAACAGTTCAAGTGATAATAGAAATAAATTATAAATTTAGATGTTCTGAGTTTAAATTTTAATAATTTTTTAGGGTCGGATCATGACGAATTTATACCTCATGAATATTCTATTCCTTACAAAATGACCTATTTTTTATTAAATAAAAAATAGATATTAATCGAGATGTGCATAAACTGAACTAAACACTCCTAATCATTAAACTAAAAAACTAAAAAAAATAATAAATTTAGGAGTTATTATCTCGAACTCTTATGCTCCATTTGATATGATGAAAAAGTGGAATGATGGAAAGTTGGAGGGATAAATAAAACATCATGTTTGGTAAGAAAGGAAAGTTGGAAGGATGGAAAAGTGGATGGATTAACTTTCCTTCCAACCCACCAAAATCAATCCCTCCAAAATTGGACAGAAAGTGGATAAAAAGTTAATTATTCTTGTTGAGATGTATCTTATTTATCTATATATCTTTTTATATATACATATATTATGTATACATTAATTTTATAAAAAATATAATGATAAAATATGTATTTATATATATATATATTTTAAAAAATATAAATTAAATAAATTCAAAATTAAAAAATTAAAAAATATTTTTCCCATCTTAATTAGGGGTGCAAATTTTTAACTAACACAATGATACGACTCGCACTCGACACGAATTTTATGACACGAACTTGATTAACTAAAACACGAATATGAAAACAAACATGTCAACTCGTAACTCGACACGACACAATTAGTTAAATGAGTTGAGTTAGATATAACTAATATTCGACCCAAACTCATAATGACTCAACACGAATCTGATATGATACGACTCGATTATCACCCCTAATCTTAGAAAAAAAAATAAAAAAAATAGTTATTTTTATTTTTCATCCATCCAACTAAACACAAAGGAAGGAAAGTGTATCATTCCTATTTTCCTTCCTTGAAGGATAAAAAGTGAATCTTTTCTATTTTTCATCCTTCCTACTTTTTATCTTTCTTACCAAACAGAACATTAAGTTGGACCCTCTTATAATCATTAGGATATAAAAAAAAAAAAAAAATGTGTTTTGAGACAATTTGAATGAATGGAATCAAATTCTACGGACTTCTGTCTTTTTCACATCCACCATGCAAATGAACACTTAGCGGAAAACAACTAATGTATCTGTGTTCATCATTAATGGTTTAGAACTTTAGAAGTAGTATATCTATGACTGATGCTTGCTAAGAAAAAGCTAGACGAATCTATGTTGACTTGTCTGTCTTCTAATTTTAGTTTCCCCGCTAATCCCGACAACTAAGTTTGACCATTTTTGTGTCTTTTTCTTGGGTTTGGTTACCGTGTTGGAAAAAAAATTTATGTTATTTATTATATTTTTAGGTATTCATATAAATTTTTGGGTAAAGGTTATGAACTTTTAGGGTGCAATATACTTTTAAGGTTTACTTGTCATTTTTTTAAATAAAATTTATAATTTTATTTTATTACTTTTTTATATAGTTTAAAAAATTAATGGCGGTACTATAGTGTTACCCTCTTTCCTTCATTCATCACTTGAATGTTATGCATTGCATGGAAGTACAACGGGGCAGTGGGTCAATGCGACACAAATTATGAGTTGGTCGTGGGTCATCTCAGTGCCTTCTCTTCAGAAGAATGGAAGTTAAATGTTGTATCTCTTGGGCAGCCCGTAAGCCTTATTTGTGAGGCGTGAATAACAAAGCCCCAGGCTGCACTTTTAGTTCGGCCCAGCCCATGACTAGTACCCACACCCCATAAAGGGTACTGACGAATAAGAATGCCAGTTGATGGACCAAGTTTAAGGACCCAACTCATTATAAGGTCCGATTTGAGTTTACAGCCCAACTTGTTTCTGTTATCATTTGGGCTACTACTTGAATTATCATAAATTTTTAAAATGATTTCAAAAATGGTCTAATTTTATTATTTTTCCTCTCTGGTCTTTAATATTTAATTATAGAATGTCATTGTATAAAAAATCACAAAAGTTAAGAACAAATAAACAAGCGAGAGACCCTCAGGCCTCACCATTACAGGTCTAGGTGGAATGGTTTGGGTTTTAGAGGGAGCAGGTGGCTCAAGGAGGGTGTCACCATTAGGACCTATTTGGT
>CM042186.1:42431798-42507757 GCA_023539305.1 Ilex asprella | reverse complement strand
TGGGGAGTGGGGCGTGGGGAGGGGTTGTAAACCTGTGTTTGGCAATTATGCATTTAGTCTAAGATTTGAAATCTTACCTGGTCATGAAACCCAAGTTCATGGGTTTCATGAAACCCATGAGGTATTTCATATGTAAGTTAAAGAGTTTAAAATACAAATAACACTTATACTCTTATATATCTTATATACGATATATATACAAATTGGTTAAGAAACATAATCGTCATTTATATACAAATATATTATCATAATAGTCATATATCATTGAGAAAGTGGACTTTGTGCTGTTAGTGTTTGAGTTGATAGGATTTGTTTTATTCTTGCTGAGTCAATAACTCCTATTTATTAGGAAATCTGTTATTTTCATTCAGTTAGGGTATTGACTCTTTCTTTAGGTATCTACCATGATCTTAGGATTGTAAATCGTGGGATGCACTTGTTTAACTCTGCTTCAGTGTAATGGCTATATATGAGCCAAGATAATATTGAGTTTTAATAAGAATCATTCTCTACAGTTTGATAAAATTGTTGCTTTGAGTTTGATTTTTCTACATTCTGGTATCAGGGCACCTACTAGGGCTTGCTTGTGAGAGAAGAAAGAGAGAGAGAGCACAAAAAAGTGAGAAAGAGTTTTGGCTGCAGAAGGGAATTTTGTTCAGCCTGCCATACCCAAATTCGATGGTCACTATGACCATTGGCCAATGTTGATGGAGAACCTTCTTCGTTCGAAGGATTACTGGAGTTTGGTCCATCAAGGAATCACTGCGCTACCTGAAGGAGTGGAACCAAACGAGGCTTAGCGCAAGATGATTGAGGATCAAAAGATAAAAGACCTCAAAGTCAATAACTACTTATTTCAGGCTATTGATCGGACTATAATGGAGACAATACTCAACAAAGACAGGACTAAGAGTATTTGTGACTCCATGAAACAGAAATACCAAGGGTCTACAAGGGTCAAAAGAGCCCAGTCGCAAGAGTTAAGGAGAGAGTTCGAGGTGCTACAGATGAGGGAAAGTGAAAAAATGGACGAGTACTTTGCTCGGACACTAACTATTGCGAACCAGATGAAGGCTCATGGGGAGAAGATGGAACAAGTGATAATCATAGAAAAGATTTTGCGGTCAATGACGAGGAGGTTCAATTATGTTGTCTGTTCAGTTGAGGAGTCAAATGACCTCGACAAATTGACAATAGATGTGCTTCAAAGCAGCCTCCTGGTGCACGAGCAGAGAATGAATGGATAGCACAGTGAAGAACAGGCACTGAAGATCACCTCTGAGAATAGAGTTGAAGCAAGAGGCAGAAGAAGAGGTGACCACCGAGGGAGAGGACGAGGTCGAGGGAGACAAATCTTTGATAAAGCTTTGATTGAGTGTTACAAATGTCATAAGTTGGGGCATTTCCAATACAAATGTCCTAGCTTGAACAACAGAGTTAATTATGCTGTGTTGGACGAAAAAGAGGAGCTGCTGCTAATGTCCTATGTAGAGCCTCATACCACAAGCTGAGAAGGAACATGGTTCCTTGATTCTGGATGCTCAAACCACATGTCAGGCAACAAGCAGTGGTTTCTTGATTTTGATGAGCATTTCAGGCACTCGGTGAAGCTAGGAGATGACTCAATGATGTCGGTGATGGGAAGAGGAAACATCAAGCTGGAAGTTGGAGGAATAACTCAGGTAATAACCGATGTCTTCTATATTCCTGAGTTGAAAAACAACTTACTTAGCATCGATCAGTTGCAAGAAAACAGAGTTGACTATCCTGATACAAAAAAGAGTGTGTAAGATTTATCACCTTAGGAGAAGGCTCATAATGCAGACAAGAATGTCAACAAACAGAATGTTTGTTTTGTTGGCAAAAGTGGTACCTTAGTCATCAATATATTTTCAAGCAGCTGCTGACAACATCACTGACCTGTGGTATCGAAGATATGGTCATCTGAATAACAAAAGCCTTAGAACCTTATAGTACAAGCAACTAGTGAAAGACTTGCCTCAACTCAAAGCTGCAAACACTGTATGTACTGTCTGCAATATGGGAAAACAGCATCGAGAAGCAATGCCAAAGAAAAATCAGTGGAGAGCATCACGAAGGCTGCAATTGATACATGCTGATATTTGTGGCCCCACTACACCAATATCGAATAGCAACAAGAGGTACATTTTATGCTTCATTGATGACTTTAGTAGGAAAACTTGGATTTATTTCCTAGATGAAAAGTGTGAAGCATTTACAATGTTTAAGAGTTTTAAAAGTCTTGTTGATAAGAAGATGGGGAGTGGTATATGTTGTCTAAGAACTGATCGAGGTGGTGAATTCACTTCACTAGAGTTCAACGAATTTTGTAAGGTTCATGGCATTAAGAGACAACTTACAGCCGCTTACACCCTCAACAGAACGGGGTAGCTAAGCGTAAGAATCTACCCATTATGAATATGGTGAGATACTTACTTACAGAGAAGGAGATGCCTACTTATAGAGAAGGATATGCCAAAGACATTTTGGCCGGAAGCAGTTCGATGGATAGTGCATGTGTTGAATAGAAGTCCTACTTCAGCATTGAAAGACAAGACACCTGAAGAAAGCTGGAGTGGAATCAAGCCAAACGTGGAGTACTTTAGAGTATTTAGGTGTATCAGCCATGTACACATACTAGATAACAAGATATTGAAGCTGGACAACAAGAGTTACAAATGTGTGCTTCTCGGTATTAGTGAAGAATCCAAGGCCTACAGACTTTACGATCCCATTGAAAAAAAAGTTGTGACGAGCAGAGATGTGCTATTCGAAGAAAATGAAGGCTGGAATTGGGGGAGGAATAATGAAGAGGTCAAGCTTGATTGGGGAGATGGTGACTATTCACCGAGTGATTCTGATGAAACCAATGAAGACAGAGATGAGGGTCACCAAGAAGAAGTAGCTGCCTTCAGTGACTTAAATGAAGGAAGTGGTTCAGGTACACCAGAAGGAAGCACACCAGATTCACTTGGAGGAAGGAATAAAAGAGCACCGGTATGGATGCAAGATTATACTAGTGGGGAAGGCTTGTCTGAAGGGGAAGATGTGCATAATTTAGTGTTGTACATATCACATGAAGATCCAACCTGTTACGAAGATGCTGCAAGGAGTGAGAAGTGGAGGAATGCAATGAACTTGGAGATTGAAGCTATAGTAAAGAATGAAACTTGGGAATTGGTGAATCTACCTGTTGGAGCAAAAACAATCGGTGTCAAGTGGGTGTATAAGACCAAGCTTAATGAAAGTGGGGAGATTGACAAATGTAAAGCTCGCTTGGTCGCAAAAGGCTATGCACAAAAGCATGGAATAGACTATAATGAATTGTTTGCTCTGGTGGCACGATGGGATACTATACGTATGATTTTGGCCATGGCTGCACAAAAGGGTTGGACGGTGTTTCAGTTGGACGTGAAGAGTGCATTTTTGCACGGTGAGCTCAGTGAAACCGTATTTATTGAGCAACCACAGGGATATGTACAAGAAGGTGAGGAAGACAAAGTTTACAGGCTTAAAAAGGCTCTATAAGGATTAAAGCAGGCACCTAGGGCCTGGTACAGCCGGATAGAAGGTTATTTTATCAAGGAAGGGTTTGTGAGATGTAGTTATGAGCCTACTTTGTTTATCAAGACCGAAGAAGGAGGTAAAATTTTAGTGGTAAGTCTCTATGTTGATGATTTGATATATACAGGGAATAATGTTGGCATGTGTGAGAAATTCAGAAATTCTATGAAGCTGGAGTTCGACATGACAGACCTAGGAAAGATGAAATACTTCCTAGGTGTTGAGATACAACAAAGTTCTGAAGGCATTCACTTGTGTCAGAAAAAGTATGCTAGGGAAGTACTTGACAGGTTTGGAATGGTAAGCTGCAATCCGGTTAGAAATCCTATTGTTCCAGGGACTAAGTTGTTGAAAGAAGCTGGAGGTGCTGATGTAGATGCTAATTTGTTTAAGCAAATGGTTGGTAGCCTCATGTATCTAACGGCTACCATACCAGACATGATGTATGTTGTATGCCTGGTAAGTAGATACATGGCTAAACCTGAAGAGGCACATATGTTAGCTGCAAAAAGCGTGCTTCGGTACTTAAAAGGAACCTTGAATATGAGGGTGTTTTACAAGAGAGGAGTTGAGGATGTTTTGCTTGCCTACACCGATAGTGATTATGCCGGTGACTTAGACAACAGAAAGAGTACGTCGGGATATGTTTTTCTGATGTGTGAAGGAGCTGTATCATGGAGTTCAAGGAAACAGCCTGTTGTAACATTGTCTACAACCAAAGCTGAGTTCGTTGTAGCTGCTGCCTGTGCATGCCAAGGTGTCCGGATGAAAATGATTCTTCATCAGCTCGGTAACTCTCATTGTAAGTGCATTTCAATATTTTGTGATAATAGTTCTACGATTTAGTTATCAAGAAATCCTGTTATGCCTGGTAGAAGCAAACACATCGATCTGCGGTTTCATTTTCTGTGTGATCTCACAAGAGATGGTGTTGTGGAGCTGAAATACTGCGGTACTAATGAACGAGTTGCAGATATTATGACCAAACCATTGAAGTTGGAGACCTTTGAAAAACTTCGTAAGTTGCTTGAAGTTCGATCAACTGTAGAAGTAAACTGAATGCTGGTTAGCAGTTCAGTTTAGGGGAGGAATTATTGAGAAATTGGACTTTGTGCTGTTAGTGTTTGAGTTGTTAGGATTTGTTTTATTCTTGCTGAGTCAATAACTCCTATTTATTAGGAAATCTTTTATTTACATTCAGTTAGGGTATTGACCCTTTCTTCAGGTATCTACCATGATCTTAGGGTTGTAAATCGTGGGCCGCACTTGTTTAACTCTGCTTCAGTGTAATGGCAATATATGAGCCAAGATAATATTGAGTTTTAATAAGAATCATTCTCCACAGTTTGATAAAACTGTTACTTTGAGTTTGATTTTTTTACGGTACATATCAAATATAGGTATAAACAACATTGAATGTTGAGTTTCATCTTTAAATTTAAAAAAATTTGAATAAACGAATTCAACCCCTCCCAAAAAAAACATATCCCTCCCAAAAAAATCATATCAAACAGCCCCAAAGGGAAGGAGGGGAACTCCGCGGTCTCTACCTAGCGGAGAGCTGATAAATTCCGTTTACTTTAAACCCTGAATTGAATTACGGATTCCTGGCTATAACTTCGAGCGACCCTCTGAAAACCTCAGCTTCAAAATTCTCAACATGCATGAAGAGTTTCGTCACCTCTCTCTCCTCTACCTTCCTCACCATCAGAACCTTAATTCGTCAAAACCTCTACCGACAAGCTCTCAGAGCCTCACTCTCTGTTCACACACCACAACTCACAGACACAATTTATGCACTCTTCATCAAATCGGGCTTCGTTCTCGACCCATTCCTCTCCGCCTCTCTCATCAATCATTTCTCTATCTCCGGCGATTTCTCAAGCGCCACCCAACTCCTCCATGACACCCACCGCCCAGACGTCGTCGTTTTCAATTCTCTCATTTCTGGGTATGCCCGTTTTAGCCAATCCAAACCCGTTTTCGAGCTCTTCAACCATTTGCTACAATTGGGTCTCAAGCCTGATGTTTATACCCTTAGTTCTTTGATCAGAGCTTGTGATAGTTTACAACAGAATGAGATTGCCCATGGAGTTTCAATTAAAATTGGGCTAGTATCTGGTGTTTTCTTGGTCAGTGGACTTGTTGAGAACTATTCGAAAATGGGGTTTATGGAGAGTTCTGAAAAGTGTTTTGAGGAGTCTTTGGATTTGGATTCGGTGGTTTGGACAGCTATGATTAATGGGTATGTATGGTATGACGAATTTGAAAGGGCCAGGGAGGTTTTTATGGGAATGAGGCGTTTGTGTGTGGAATTGAATGAGTTTAGCTTGACTAGTGTGCTTGGTGCAGTGCTTGATGTGAAAGAGGGTGAACTCATTCACAGTTTGGGTGTGAAGATGGGATTTTTAACTGGATGTTCAACTCACTTGAACAATGCAGTCATGAATATGTATGGTAGGTGTGGTCGTAATATTGATGCTGTAAATATGTTCGAAGAAATTCCTAACCCAGATGTTGTATCTTGGACTGAGCGGATTGGTGTAGCCTACGATTGTGTGGAAGCCATGGAACTCTTTATATTTTGTTGGTCAAAAGGTTTTGAAGTAAATGAGTACACAATAATCAAAATTTTGTCTGCCATGGGAGTTCCCAATATGTTGAAACAAGGGAAACAAATTCATTCTCTTTGTTACAAGGCTGGGTATTTGTCTGTGGTTTCTATTTCCAATGCATTGATTTCTTTGTATGGGAAAACTGGGCGGATGGGTGATGCCAGACGAGTGTTTGATGAGATGAATTTTCAAGATTCTGTTTCTTGGAATTCATTGATTGCTGGCTATTCTGAGAATGGACTTGCTGATCAGGCTTTTGCAATGTTCTCTCAGATGCGTGATATTTTGCTGCAACCTGATGAATATACTCTGGCAAGCATGTTGGAAGTAATCTCGAACTCTAATTCTCTGGAACAGGCAATGCAGATACATGCACTAATGGTCAAATTAAGATTCTTATCAGATGATTGCATGTTGTCTTGTCTAATAACAGCATATGGTAAATGCAATAGAATTGACGAATCAAAGAGGGTGTTCAATGAGATTGATGAAGTGGACAATGTTCATCTTAATGCAATGGCAGCTGCATATGCTGATGCCGGCTATCATGCTGATGTTTTAAAATTGTTCCAAACCAGATTGAACACGTCCCTTGATGTTGACAGCGTAACTTTCAGCATAGCTCTCAAAGCTTGTGGAGTTCTAACAGATTTAGGTCAAGCAAGGACCATACATTGTTTGGCTCTTAAATATGGTATTGATATGGATAGCTTCATTGGAAGTGCTATTGTCGACATTTATTGTAAGTGTGGGAGCATAGATGATGCAGATAACGCTTTTAGGAATATAGCTGAAAACAATTTGGCTGCTTGGAATGCCATGATGATGGGATATGCTCAATCTGGTCACCATCATGGTGTCTTTGATCTGTTCAGCAGGATGCAAGAATCTGGCATGAAACCTGATGAGATAACTTATATTGGAGTTCTTAGTTCTTGTTGCCATGCAGGGTTAGTGAATGAAGCACACCATCATTTAAATTCTATGTTTAAACTTCATGGATTGATCCCATGTTTAGAACACTATGCCTGTGTGGTTGACGTCCTTGGTCGAGTTGGACGCCTGGAAGATGCAAAGATAACTATTGATCAAATGCCTATTTGCCCTGATGCTCGAATATGGCAGATTCTTTTATCAGCCTGCAACATCCATGGAAACATTGATCTAGGGAAAATTGCAGCTAGAAAGCTTTTTGAGCTGCAGCCGGAAAATGACTCTGCTTTTGTTCTTCTCTCCAATCTTTATGCTTCCGCTGGTATGTGGAATGCAGTCAGAGAGTTGAGAAGGAAAATGAAACAAGAAATAGTTTGCAAGGAACCTGGTTCTAGTTGGATTCAAGTTAGGGGACAGATGTATTACTTTTTCGCTAACGATGCATCTCATCCCGAGAGTAAAGAAGTTTATTCGAAGCTGAAAAGTTTGAATAAAGAAATGCTAAAATTGCCTGATGCAGACCAAATGGCATTTTTTCAATAAGTCTTTGAACAGTGAAGCTTGGACTTCACTTTGTAATGATTTGCATCAAGAACCCTCCCCTTAATTTTTTTCTTGGGGTGGTGGGTTGCGGATGTGGAGAAGGGTGCAAATGGTGGGGATTCTTGGATCAGTTATGTCTGGGATACATTAAGTGTGGATATTGTCCCAATCCGGTTCAGTTTTTGTTTATATTGAAATGTACCATTTAATCTGTAGGAGTTAGCTGCAGAAAACCGATTGAACTAAAGACAGGTGAGGCATGATTGTGACCTCCATTGAATCTTGTGATCAACTGAGTTTAAATAGAAACTGAACCATCTACTCACGATGCCAAGGCGTGTACAGTTCAAAAAAGCAAATTGCAGAAACTGATGGTTTATAAAATAAGAGCCTCGAGTATGTGAAGATTTTGTTGGTTCAAAGAAATGATTCTAGCAGTTGAGTCCTGGGTATTAATGTTACTATCTGGTATAAAAGATGCGAACTTTTTGGAAGATAGAATTTATTCTTGTATTTTTCTTTGCTTTAAATCACAGAGAAACCCAGCCAAGAATAAACGCTACAATTTGGACTTCAGGTCATGGCATGGGTACACTCCTTTATATTATTAATTTATCAGCTGTGATCATAAGTTGCAGGGGCTCCGTGGTGCAACCTTGTGACTACAATCTGGACTTCGGTTCACACATTTTGTAATGCTATCATGGCAGTAGCTGAGGTAACAGCATAAAATGCGGTGACAGTTTTTTTCACTGCTCTGTTTTTTAATGTCGTATTGCCTTTAAATGTTTGCTTACATCTTCTGTTCATTAGCATTTGTTTTGTCCATTTGTTGCTCGTACCTCAATGAAACATAAAATAGATTCTCTGTCTATTTTCTTTTGCTTGCTAGGGCTTTATGTACCTTTGTAGCTGATAAAACATAAAATAGATTTTTTCCCAGAAACCACAGTAAAGATCCTTTTGGTATTAGTTCTAGTGCATCTTGGCTATCATGGTAAGCATGCACATACTTCTGATATTGATATGGATGGGCAAGTCACAACATTTATCTAACTTGAACTCCTCCACAATTGTCCTGACTAAAATTAATGCATTCAAGCTGAAATTACAAGTAAAATGAAAAAAAGAAAGAACAAAGTGCGACAACTATCATACATGAATTTATGATTACTGGTGGCTTTGATCTCTGTCAGTTAGGTTTTTCCGCTGGAATGGTAGTGGTGTGAAGAGGCTCTCAAGAGCAGAGAAACAATGGAATGGAAAGCATTGGCTGCTATCCTTGATTTTATATGCCCCCTCTTTGGCAGAGGCCTTCTGCTCCTGAAACTTTCACCCTGTGCTGCTGCTAATGGGACATCACTAATCTTGTAGTTCATGTTTCAAACTCAGCAAATCACTTCTTTTTCTTTGTTTTGATCTAGACAGAAGCTGTGGATATGTGACTGGAGCTGTTTCCTTTTAGCCCTTTGGGAGTTTATATAGCACAACAGCAACCCCTATAATACCAGGGGCTGAGGAAAGTTCTATCTGAGAGAGAGAGAGGGAGAGAGAGATCATGAAACGACTGGTTTCTGATTAGTGGGGGTTGGGGGGCATGCCAGCGGGACTATGGCTGTATAAGATTCCCTTCACCCCAATTAGAGGCAAATTGAATGCATGAATGATTTGTTGACTGATTGATAGATAGGGTATTCATAGTTTAATCTGCATAATGGTTTTGAGCTTTTCTGAACATGAACACGTGTGGGTTTGCAGATAAATGGAAGCCTTGGTCTGGACCCTGGGGGCTGATTTTTGGTTTTCCAATAGTAGATATGTGGATGGGGACCATGACTAAACACAAATGATCTCCTGGTAAGATTTGATTTTATAAATTTAGACAGCTAGATTTCGTACTTATTTAAATACAATTGGGAAAAGCTTCTAGGAGCAGCCATTGTCTCTCTCTCGCTCTCCCTCTCTCTCTCTCACACACACACACACTCAACCCTCCCCCCCCCCCCCCAACACACACCCCATGCCCCGCATCGTGCAATTTGCATAAAGCAAAATATTTTATGAAGGTCTTAGTTGATTTTTGATTGTATGCCAGCTACATGATGGTCCAAAGTAAGGTCCCCCTCTAATTTCATGGAGTCATCATCTCTACCAAACACACTTTATATGAGGCTGCTTTACTAAAAGCTAGTCCAGTTGTGCTTAATTGAATCACTATTGGTCGAACTATTAATTAAACTCCATAATCCTTACCATACATTCATATAAACTCCTTATCCTCATCACCTACCCCCAAACCTAGAAACCAGTCCCTAGTTTCAGAATTGTTGGATAACAAAACCTTCAACTCTCACCATATTTGACTACTGTTGGTGAAGAACACAACAAATTGGTATAATCCTGGATTGGAACTCCTGCTCTGTAGTTGTTTTAAGAAGAGGTTGACAAAGCAACAAGTGCTTCGATGTCTTGCGATTATATTTGTTAAGACATTCTAGTTTTTTTTCGGCATATTATTGCCAATTTTCCCCTTGTAATTTAGCTGCATATCTCTATCAATCAAACCTTTTAGTTTATATACCGAAAACCAAAAAACCCTTCCTTTACAAAATGGTGTGCGATATTTGGTTTACAAATAAAAATTATGTGAATACTCTGAGTTCAACGTGAATAAGAGGATAGTTCAGTGGTTGAGGCCTATGCTACCCTATCCTCGCCACAGGTCAAATCATATGTCCTCTGTTGGTAGAGATGACAGTGAACCAAGAAAAAATAGGGATACCATTTGGGGATAGATGTGGGTGGCTCGAAACTTATCCCCATCTTGTACCCCCTCCCTAGCTAAACCCGTTATATATTAATTAGGATTTAGACGTCATCAACACTAATTCAAGAGAATCAAGACACCAAGAGAGGTATAAATATATTGCTTTATTATTGTTGTTGTTTTTATTCAATTATACAAGTACATGGTTAGGTTGGCTGAGACATTAAGACTAGGAGTCGTGTCGTAGATAAAGAAAGATAAGGAAGTAAAAAGAGATTGAAATAGATAAATCTAAATGATTAAATATATTTAGTTAAAAAATTTTGGTGATTAAAAAGAAAATTATTAGTTGGTATATGTAGTCATTGGGTAAGTAATAAAGGGTAATAGTTGGAGGATCTCAAATAAAATAATCAAGCACTCAAATAATTTCAAACACAAAATTAAAGAACCAAGAAAT
Source organism: Ilex asprella (assembly GCA_023539305.1). NCBI lineage: Eukaryota > Viridiplantae > Streptophyta > Magnoliopsida > Aquifoliales > Aquifoliaceae > Ilex > Ilex asprella. The sequence goes on along the minus strand of CM042186.1, from coordinate 42,496,854 downwards.
AATAATGAAGAAGAACAAAACCGAAGAAACGAAGATGATGTCAAAAATCAACTTGAAGAACCAAAGGAATTTTATTCTTCTGTTCATTGTATACTATTCGAAACTTAAACAATCTAGCTACTGCCACTTTTCAAAAACTAAAGACAATTCCTATTCTAATGCAAGACAACTCGTAACGAAAAACAAAACTAACAACGGTAAAATCCTACATGGCTAAGGATTTCCAAACTAACTAAATTGTCTAGAGATATTATGACAACGGGGGTTTGATAATAAGGCGATAATAGGAAGAGATAATAAATTCTGTGTGTGTGTGTGTGAGAGAGAGAGAGAGAGAGAGGGGGGGTTCTAACATGAGAAAATTCTAAAATTTATGTGTTTTAGTTAAGAGGAACCACTTGATTAAGGGTAATTTAGTCTTGTTATTATGAAGTGTCCTTTAATTTTTAATTTTTTTTGAATGGACAGTTCCCATTAGTTAGTCGTTTTATTATTATTATTATTTGTTAATTAATTCTAATCCAAATAGGATATTACTTAATTAGAGTTAATTTATTACTTAAATTAGTTGGTCTTCTTAAATCATATGCCCGTAGGTTTAGGCAGCAGTTTTGTTATATAAGAACTAGCATATGTTTTTGTTTTGTAGTCCTCAAGGAGGTTTAACAATTGGCAAAAGCTTGGTTGTTTTGACGTCAGCCTTCGTTGTCAAACCAGCAAACTGAACCAGATTTTCAACCCAAAATTCAAAGCCGCCTCAAGCTCTAGGTATACTACATAGCAAGTTCTGAATCGGTTTCCACAAAAATTTTCATATATTTTTCGTGAATCTTTTTTCGTTTGTTTGAAATCGTTAATTTGATTGTTTATTGTTAAGAAGACATGGGAGAGAGAAAGGTGTTGAACAAGTACTATCCGCCAGATTTTGATCCGGTGAAGATGCTGAAGCGAAGACAACCTAAGAACAAGCAGATTAAGGTTTGTATGATGCTTCCCATAAGCATTCAATGTAACACCTGTGACAATTATATCTACAAAGTGACAAAGTTCAATTTCGCGTAAAGAAGATGTCATTGGCGAGACACACTTGAGAATCAAGATGTTCAAGTTCTAATTTAATTGCACGAATTGCTCAGTTGAGATTATTATTAAGACGGACCCACAAAATTCAGATTATCTTATTGAGTCTGGTGCAATGCGGAACTTAAATTCATGGTGTGGAGAGAATGAGGAAGCAAAGAATAAAAAACGCAAAAGGAATGTTTAATTTAGTTTGATAAGACTTTAGTATAAAAATGACCTCTCTGGGTAGAAAAATAATAATTTTAGTCGATACACTCTCAACTTTTTTAGGTTTTTTTGGATTTTTGTACCATATCATAGTGAATGAAATCTTGATTAGCTTAGTATGTATATGTGTGTGTGTATATATATATATATATATATATATATAATTATATATATGTATATATTTATTTATTCTAATACTTTTTTGGCATTTGTTATCCATTATGAAACACGAATACTTTATTGAGGTCAGCGTATTCGTATCAGATATGATATTCATCGGATATTTAAAGATATGTATCGGATACACCTCTTACGTATCCGATAATAATTAAATATTAGTATACTTTACGAATATTTTTGTGTTCAAGTAATATAAATAAGTTTTGAGTTGAATTTTTAACATTTCTTTTCGAATTTACATACCATACAATACATTTACAAAAATTCATACTACTTCAAAGACGCATGAGTATTTTTTAAATATTATTTACAATTACATGTTAAAAGAGCATAAAATAAATCTAGTACATTATAATTTTAATAAAAATTACTTTTAAATAAACCGACTTGATAAATATTAGTTTTGATTTTTTAATTAATCACTTCACTTTGTGAATTTACCATAGTGATACAATATGTATTTTCTTCAAACTAAAAAGAATTACTAATTTTTCTTAAAGAACTACTAAAATATATAAGTATTGTGTTGATTGAAAATAATAAAAATAATAAAAATATTTTATTATAATCGTATCTTGACCGTACTCGTATTTTTTTTTAATTTTATTATATTGTCTTATCCGTATTGTATTATACTTGTATTCTATATTCGTATCCGTACGTCGTAGATTATCCGACACCACAAAACACACGCAATGACACAAGCACACACCAATGAGTTTTGTTGTTCGATCACCTTCACCAAGTTTCTAGTCACCGCCCAAATCACCAGCCACCACGTTTTTGACAAAGTGTCTCAAACACAATTGCCCACCTTCTCTTACACTGGTAAATTGACTTCCATTTTGGATTTTGAAGTCGATTTTTGGATTTCTAATTTGGTTTTGTCCTCAACAGGGGTTAATATTGAATTCGAAGAAAGGCATCCACCCCACCTTACTATTCCGAGTGTTGTCGCTGTGGCAGTGGCCGTGACTGGCAGTGGAGTGAAGAGGGGTGGAATGGTTTCTAATAGAGGAGTGACGCCGCTGAGGTGAGGGAGAATGGGATGAATTTGGAGGGAAAAATGTACGGAGGATAAAATTTTGATAACCTAATTGTTTTATTTTATAGATTATGTTAACTTATTTTTTTAATTTTTAATTTTGACTATTTCATATGATACAAACATATAGTGATACAACTTTTATTTTAATTACTATGAATTTTTTTCAATTTTTTTTCTTAAAGTTACAGAAATAAAAAATGCAGCGGTGGAGGTGAAGGCAGAAGCAGAGACGAGGATAAAGATATATTTGTGGGCGTGAGGATGGAGATTAAAATTTATTCAGGAGTGGACCGAAAATGGACAAACTTTTTTTAAATGGGTACAAAGATGAAGACTAATCTTTAGTCCCTACACCGGTCCACCGTCATTCCTATTTTTTGGGATCCCCTACCCTTCTTGGGTGGTGTAATGTGTGTCCCTGTTGTGCTCGGGTAAAATAAAAAAGCAAAGAAAAAAGCCCGCATATAAAAATTGTACATGTTATACACAAACAAATCAGTTGCCAAAATCAATCCCATGAAATTCAACATTTGCCTTTTTTGGGTCAAAAATGAATTTTTTAAAAAAAAAAGGAAAAAGAAATTCTGTGTCCAATCTATTTCTAAAATAATATTTCCAGGTCAAACAATTTCGTTGGCACGAGATCAAAATTAAGTTTCGCTGGCATGTCCCCTCACTAGCCTGCCTAGGGAAAGAACCTTTGCCTAGAGTGTCGCATGGAGACCATTTGCCACCCTCCACCGTCCAGCCAAGAGAATAAAAGATAAACTCCATTACAATGGTTTAAAGCAGAGCTATCAGCTCAACCATTTGGAAGAAAGACAGTAGTCACTACCTTAGTCAGATGAAGAACAAGGTAAATGACGCTGCTACTGCTACATTTGTCAAATGCTACCTTAGTAGAAGGCCTATCCCAAAGAGAGAGCAAGTTAAAATGAGGATAGCGACAATGGCATTTCACTCACTCATGTCTGTGGTCTCGGTTGCCCCAGCACCAAGGTCACGGTCCACCGGATAATATTAGTTCAAGGAGCTCTCATATATGTAATGTAGGAGACCCCTCACTCAATCTACATTTTTGTAGCATAATAACCTGCTTGGTGTACTCGGCATCTCCTTCCTTTTATACTGACTACTGAATAAATTCAATATTTTTCAATTGAACCAATATCATTAAGTCGATGATTTCTCAATTCAATATTTATCAACCCCTTTCTTCACTTGAAACCAAAGTACACCACACGTCAATATTTTGTGGCAGGTACGTTTCCCTATTTTGACTAATGACAAGTTCGAGTTATGGAAACAGTATTTGTGGATGCAAGTTTAAAAATGCATCCAAACCCTGCTGCAGTAACAAATATCTAGTGCATTAGATTCATATTGAATTACAAGACCCATTTAACTATACTATCCTTTCTCCACAGCATTCGTCAGCGTGCCTTGGAGGTGTTGGAATGTCTCATAGTAGTAAAGGTACCTGCCAGGGTTTCAGGTTCTTTGATCAAAGGCCAAGACACGAAACATCAAACTCCAAGCATATAGAGACTATGAACCAAAAAGTAATTCTTTGTTTACATTCCAAGGCAAAGAAACATGCCCCTTTCCCTCTCCTGTATTCCATGACCCTTAACTTCAATAATGTAGGTGTAACATATCTAGCTGACTCCACATACATCCTGCAAGGAGCCAATGGCTGAAGCCATGGCGTTCTCCGTCCAAGCCTCAGGGCAAAGCATATGCTCCGTAGTGGCAGCAAGGCCTGCCCTTGGTACCATAGCTTCAAATAAAAAATGTCAATTTCAGCATGGACAAATGAAGAAGCTGCAATGGCAGCCACATGTGAAAGGGACTGCCATGAATAAACAATACAGGCAGCGTCAATTACGCCTTGTCATCTCATCAATGAGCAATTCAAATGACAAGATAAGTCCACTCTCCCCATCAGAAACAATTGAGCAGTTCTACAACTGCATCAACGAGAAAAACTTGAAGAAACTAGGAAAATTCATCACCCACGATTGCTTCTTCGAGGATCTCTCTTTTCCTTGCCCATTCCAAGGAAAAAAGGTCTCCTCTTAATCTCTTTAAGATCCAAACCATCTCTTTTCTACATATTTTTCCACTCAAGTTTGTTTTCATTCTCTTTTCTTTTAATATTTTCCCAATCACGGCAGGAGGTCTTGCATTTTTTTGAGCAGCTAATTACATGCATGGGTCAGAATATACAATTCAACTTGGGATGTGTTTGTGAAAGAGACGAACATGCAGCTGCAGTAAATTGGCACTTGGGTACTTCCATCTGCCATAGTGTTGGATAAATTAAAGGCTACATTTGTTATCAAGACGATTTTCTCACCAATATAAAATATATAAATGAAGTAATCCATAAATACTGATGGAGGATCTACCTGTAATCGCAGAGTGGAAGAAGAAGCAGGTCCCACTCACCAGAGGCTGCAGCATTTTTGAATTATCAAGAGAAGGAGACAGACTAGTCATTAAGTACTCAAAAAAATTTATTGAACTTTAGATTACATCTAGATAAATAAATGTCATGACTTACTGATAACTATATGCAGGAAAGCTCGAGTAGTGATTGAAGCACCATTCAAGTTGGGAGTCTTAGCACTGGTAATTCCCTAACACTCTTCCTGACATGTGGGCATAGTTATTATACTTCATTTCTACCATTTTCATCTATTTATAAAATTGTTCTTGTTTTGCCACATTCAGAATCTGCTGAAGATCGTAACTTCAGTATTTGACACCTTCCCAGAGGCCACTGAGAGTAAGTTGACTGCCCAAAGCATATGAATCTCAGAGGGTCATAGAGAAGACATACTGATATGAAATATCTATCTGGCTGCTGCAGGGTTCCTGAGGAGTCCCTATGCCATACTACAATTGCTACTAAAGTTTTACAACATATTTTTGGTGCCATGTATAAGTCCATTTCTAGCATGCTACATAAAATTTTGGAGTTTCATGGCTCACTTGCTCAGCTGCACCTTCAGAATATTGCTGTACATTTCAAAGTTTTTCAACAAGTAGAGGATTGAGGAAACTAACAAAGTTCCTTTTGTAAGTCACAACTCACCCAGGTTCACACACCAAATACATCATCTATACATTTCAAAACTTCTGTGCAATTATAGGACATTAACAGAGTTTCTTTTACATGTCACAACTTACTAGTCACTGCCACGAAAGAATGGCTTCAGTCATCACTGCTATCCCGACTCGACCATGTTTCCAACAATGTGAGAGCAACCAATGGTCCAAGTACGGGTGGGACTGGTGGGGGTCTGCTGAAAGCAACAATTGGATCAGCCTTGTCTTTAGCTATCTGTCCCTCTTCCCCAGCATTTTTATTTGCTTGTTTATTGGTCATTGTGGCGGCCATTGTTCCTAGTTTTGCAAACATGTTTCTAGTGATTAAAACAGTTTCCAAAATGACAAAGAATAAGATATCCAAGAATTGTAACATTACCCCATGCTCCTTCCATGGAGAAGATGGATTTACATTTGTATTTTGCAGCAGCCAATAATAAAGAAGTTCCACGCATATGATATGGATTGCACTTCGTCTCTACACCTGACAGAATAACTTTCTGCGACAAACTACCAATCCCACAAAGGAAGTTAGAGTCATCATTTAGGGGAAGAGCAGACAGACAACTCTTCATAATCCTGATTTTTCTTAAAAATTCTGGACTAAAAATGAGATATCTAGGCTGCATATAGCACCTGTTTGATTCTCCGAAAAACAAGACTTACCACTGTTTATTGTCCTTGCAATTCCTGCAAAATTTTATTTAAATAGAAAGAAAATAACCAGCACAAACATGAAGCAACATTATCATCTCAACCAACTGGAATGAAACGTAACCACAATTGAAATTTAAGCAGCACTTCCAAATAGGAGTAATCACAATGGTTTAAGGACAAATGATTGATCAACCGCCACAAAAAGTGTTCATCTCCATTCTTGAGTGTAGTTTCTTTTTTTTTTTAGTTTAACGGAGGTGTCCGGACCAAGTACACCTTATCTAATCTCCTCCAGTCCTGTCAAAAGCAAACCATCTACACAAGAACTAGAATGTTCACGATGGATAAATTGGCCTAGCCCAAAGGGGCAGTGTAGTTTCGATCAATGTTTTTTTTCTATAGCAAGTTCATATGGATAATTGACTTATTGGGTGAAGCTGTAAACAAAAGTTGCTGATATTTCATTGAGGATAATCAGTTAATCATCATAACAGCTTGCAAAAGCGTAGATAAAACATTTCCATGGCGATTCTAATTAGAATGCGACATAAAACAACATTAAGGGAACTGATTGTCTTTAGAGCAATTTATGTTAAATAGATCTTCAAACAATATTTCAATTTTCACCCCAAAACTTACGACAAAAGCCAAAACTACAAATCAGGTAGGGATCAAAAGCCAAAATTCAAATTACCGGTTTCCAAGAGAGAGAGAGTGGGACTCTGTGCGAACAGAGAGAATGAGAGAGAGCGAAGATAATGCAAGCTAAATTGGAGCTTATGAACGCAGAGGTTCTCCGTTCCTGTGATCGTTCAGCGGGTTGAACGAGAGAAAGAGAGGCAAGGAAGTGTTGGCTCAGTTGATGTAGAGCGACAGTGTCAGAGTACAGAAGGTTCCTGAACCTTCACACCTAGTGGTGGGCTTTTGGTTTGCTTTTATCTATCAAGCCCAACTACAACCCACAAAATGTATCCCTAGTGCCAAAGACAATATCTTTCAAGCCCAACCACAACAACAAAATGTATCCCTAAAAATTCAGGCCCAGTACGAAGCCTTATTCAGAAAACCCACGCACATAGAACAAGCAAACAAATCCTTGCTCGTATTGATCCTAAAGCTAAGAACCAAAATAAAATGAGGCCACAATTTCTAGGTAACTCAATTAATAATAGTGATGAAGTATAAATTCAGATATCTTAAATTTAAATTTTGACAACTATTTTAAGTCAGATAATTTATCACTCGTGAATATCCTAATCCCGATATAAATGACCTATTTTTTATTGGACCGGAGAGGGGATTAGTCTAGGTTTACAAATTTCTTTTCAATCTGTACAAGTTTTCCCTTTTTTTTTTTTTTTGGTAAGGGGGATCCAATTGTTGTACATTTGATATGTTAACAGTTATGAATGGATGAATACTTTTACTTTCTGGAAAGAAAAAAAAAACTGACAGGTGTTTTAGATCATTATAGCAGCTTTGCTCAGATAAATGGACGACACAACATAATGGTTAAGACAGCTTACAAGTCAAGGACTAAGATGATAATGCCGGGCAAAAGAATGAAGTTCAGTTCCTACTGATGTAGTAGTATGTGGATCATTTTTTTTTATTGATCAACTCCTTCAAAGTCACACCCCACTTGCCAGAATGGAGTTCAAGATCTTGTCTGTCACTTGGTGGGCATTAGGCTCCATATGATGTCATACATCTCTCCCATATTCCTAGATTCACTGCAATTCTAAGGTGATGCATAAAGTCCTTAAGCGAAGAAACATTGATGCAAATGAAAGTACTAGGTTTTCTTATATAAGCAAGGAGATTCTGGTTACATTTATTACCCTACAGATATGTCTTGAATGTTTTTAAGGGTTTTGTCTTGCATTGATATTTGCAGTTCATAGATAGTAACAAATGCAAGAAACAACAGTAGCTTAATTTGGCATCTTTGATGGGTTAAAGTGCTAAAAAAGGCATGAAAAGCTGTTGCTCTATTATAAACATTGGCCACCACAGCTAAAGCATATCTGGAGCGTAAACAAAGCTAAGCTCAAATGTTCTTTCTGTCACAAAGTACAACATATGGGATATGGCCAACTATAGTACCAAAACATTTTCTATAGTACTCCTCTTTTCATCCAATAAAAACATTGCCTGTGTAAGATTTTTTTTTATTTTTTTATTTCACTTTATTTTATTATTTTCACTATCAACGACTACAAATGAATCAAAGCTAGATGTACGAGATAATTTTCAGCATGGAACTGGAAAATTTCTCCTGTACCATAGCCTTATCAACAACTGTTTAGGACAGCCTCTACATGCAGTTCGATAGTGTCCTGAAGGTCACAAAGTGTCCTCATATAAATGTCTTCTCAGGGCCATGAACATCACAGTTTGTTCCATCACACAGGACTACAAAACTTTCAAACCAATGGGCATTGGATGGCTGATCAATTCTATTAAGTTATGGTCATGGCCACTAAACCACCATCAGCTTTTGAAGAATCTGGATTGTATACCACATAACTGTTATTGTTGTGATGACTTGTATTCAAGTCAACTGCTTTTTATTTGGACTCAAATTGAAGACATGAGTTTTCATTGGAGTCCTTGGTAGATTAGTTTGGTTTTAATTAGGATTATGTTAATTTCATTATTTTAATGGAGTTTAGTCCAACTTGGACTTTTGTTGTTTAAACTCCAAGCCTTCAAGGAATCTTGGTTTTTTTGTCCAACACGTGAGGCATGAAGACATTGTGAAGGAATTAAATTCCTTAGTCCAGAAGCTTAGAAAGCATTCGGTGTGGTCTTCAGCAGAAGAGATTTTCAAGAGACACATCTTCATCGATTTAAGTTTGACCCCGTCAAGTTCTTCGAGTAACAAATATTGGTTTGTCTATTTTGTTAGTCCAATAAGTATTGTAATATTGGAATAGAGCGAGTGAATGTTCTCTTGCCTTTATTTCGAGAACTTTGTAATCTCCAATTTTTAATAGTGAGACCTTGCCATTGTGTTTCGTTCGTGGACGTAGACTTGCTTGTTGAGCCGAACCACGTAAATCTTTGTGTTATATTTTTCTATTTTGTTGTGTTATTATTTTGTTTGTGGTTATTTGTTCATAACAAACTGATATCAGAGTTATTGGTTTTATGATGGCTATAACAAAATTCGAAATAGAAAAAATTGATGGTCATAAAAATTTCAGTTTATGGCAGATCAAGATGAAAACATTGTTTCTTCAGCAGGGTTTGACAAAGGTCATTGATGAAACTTTATCCAAAGAGAAAAATCAGACTAAAGTTGTTGTTATTGAAGAAAAAACATAGTGTAATTCAGTGTCTATTGCTGATGAAGTTTTTCGTGAGGTTATTGATGAAGACAAAGCCGAAGGGCTATAGAAAAATTTGGAGAGTTTATATATGAGGAAGTCTCTCGCCAACCGCTTGTATCTGAAACAACGGTTGTACACACTCAAAATGAAGAAAGGTACGCCTATTAATGAACATCTTAATGAATTTAACAAAATTATTATTGACTTGAAAAATATTAAAATTAAAATTGGGGATGAAGATCAAGTCCTGATTGTGTTATACTCGCTGCCTGATTCATTTGATAATTTTGTTAATTCGATGTTGTATTGGAGAGACTCAATCTATTTAGTTGATGTAAAATCCTCTTAGAATTCTAAGGAGTTGCGTACTAAATTGAACGGTAAGTGCAATGATGCTTAGGCCGACGGTTTATTTGTGAAGGGTCATTATGATGATTCCTCTAATAATAATAAACGTCGATCCGTTAAAAAAAATTCAGATAAAGGAAAGAAAAATCTGGATATCGATCACAGTTTAGGAAGAAATAGAATAATGTTGAATGTTTTTATTGTCATAAAATTGGTCATTATAAGCATAATTGTTTTAAGTTGAAAAATAAAGAGGGATAGAAAAAATCAAATCCTCCCGGTTCCTCTAGTGTTACTGGTGTTGCATAAGATATAGCTAATGATTCGGATAATGTCCTTACAGTCTCTGATGGACGTTTTAATGATGAATGGAATCTTGATTCGGGTTGTTCCTATCATATTATGTGTGCCCTAATAGGGATTAGTTTATCACATATGAGTCAATCAATGGCGATTTAGTCTTGATGGGAAATAATAGTGCTTGCAAGATTGTTGGAATAGCTACAATCCGAATTAAGACACATGATGGGGTTGTGAGGATTTTGACAGATGTACGACATATTCCAGAATTAAAAAAGAATTTGATTTTATTGGATACTTTAGATTCCATTGGTTGCAAGTTTTCTGTTGAAGGAGGAGTTATGAAAGTCTGCAGAGGTTTCCCGGTTGTGATGAAGGGTAAAACGATTAATGACATCTATGTTCTTCATGGTGATACTATGATTAGTGCAGCTGGTGTGTCATCTTAAAAAATTTCAGATTCAGATATCACCAAGTTATGACATATGTGTTTGGATCACATGAGCGAGAGGGGCATGGATGTCTTGTGTAAACAGGGTTTACTCGGCAAACATGAAATTGAGAAACTTAATTTTTGTGAGCATTGTGTATTTGGAAAACATTGCAGAGTCAAGTTCAGAACAACTATTCCAAGGACTAAAGATACAGTTGGATATATTTATTCATACCTTTAGGGTCTTTTTCATGTTCCATCTAAGGGTAATGATTGGTTTCTTTTGACCTTTATTAATGATTATTTAAGAAAGGTCTAGGTATATTTTTTGAAATTCAAGATTGATAATTTTTGGACTTTTAAGCAATAAAAGACTTTAATTGAGAAACAGACAGACAAAAAAGTCAAATGTCTCAGATCAAATAGTGGTTTGAAATTTTATGGAGGTGAATTTAATGAGTTCTACAAAGATGAAGGCATTGTCAGACATCGTATTATCCGATCTACTCCACAACAAAATGGGATTGCAGAGAGGATGAACATGACTCTTTGTAGAAAGCACGTTGTATATTCTCTAATGCAAGATTGTATAAAATATTTTGGGGTTAAGGCTATCAGCACTGCTTGCTATTTGGTTAATTGTTCTCCATCCACTGCAGTTGAAGACTCCACATGAGGTATGGTCTGGTACTCCTGCTGATTATTTTAATTTAAAAATATTTGGTTGCACTGCTTATTGTCATGTGAATGATGGTAAACTTGAGCCTAGAGCTAAGAAGTGCATATATATTGATTATGCTAATAGTGTGAAATGATATAAATTATGGTGTTCTGATCCTAAATCACCTAAGTTTATAATCAGTAAAGATGTTATATTTATTGAATCTTCCATGTTTCATCCGAGAAAGGAGTTTGTAGTTTCTGCAAGAAAAGAACAGGATAATAGCAAAAAGGTGGAGCTACAAGTAGAAGCTTCACATAAAGTACTTGAAAGTACTCCAATTCAATCTATTTCAGATTTGTCTAGTTCTAGATCAGGGGATGATCCATAGGAGTAACAAAAGTATAGTATTGCAACAGGTAGGGAGAGAAAGCAAATTAGCCCCCTCAGAAATATGGGTATACAGACTTGGTGGCTTATGCACTGACAATAGCAAAAGAGTTTGGTGTTCAAGAGCCTTTCACATATTCAGAAGTTGTCATAGGTAATGAGTCTATACATTGGATTGTTGCTATGACTGAGAAAATTGAATCACTTCATAGGAACTAGACTTGAAAATTAATGAAGTTGCCTAAGAGTATGAAGATTGTTGGCTACAAATGGGTCTTCAAGAAAAAGGAAAGAATTTCAGAGGTTGAATCTGCAAGGTACAAGGCACAAGGCACAGTTAGTTGCAAAAGACTACAGTCAGAGAGAGGGTGTGGACTTCAATGGAGTTTTCTCACCAGTGGTGAAACATAGCTCTATTCGTGTATTGTTTGTCATGGTTGTTTCACTCAATCTTGAGCTTGAGCAACTTGATGTAAAGATAGCTTTTTTACATGGTGAGTTAGAGGAAATAATCTACATGCATCAACCAAAAGGATTTATTGTTCAAGGTAAAGAAGGTCATGTTTGTTTATTAAAGAAATTATTATATGGTTTGAAACAGTATCCAAAGCAGTGGTACAAACGATTTGACATCTTTATGGTAGATCATGTTTACTATAGAAGTAATTATGATAGTTGTGTGTATCACAGGTAATTGTCAGATAGTTCTTTTATATATTTATTACTTTATGTGCATGACATGTTTATTGTTGCTAAGAGTATGTTAGAGATTGACAGGTTAAAACAACGGTTTTGAGATGAAAGATTTGGGGTGCTGCAAAGAAAATTTTGGGTATGAAAATTCACAGGGATAGAAAAGCAGGTATGTTATATTTATCTCAAAAGAAATATATTGAGAAAGTTATTGAGTGGTTTGAGATGCAGAATTCGAAGCACGTGAGTACTCCACTTGCTGCTCACTTTAGGCTTTTAGCAGCTTTATCACCATAGAGTGAGAATGAGGAGCAGTTTATGTCTTGTGTTCCTTATTCTAGTGCAGTTGAGAGCATCATATATGCTATGATTTGTACTCGTCCAGATATTTCACAGGTAGTTAGTGTGGTTAGCCATTACATGACAAATCCTGGGAAGGGTCATTGGCAGACTGTGAAATGGATACTTCGTTATTTGAGCGACACTACAGATGTTGACTTAGTATTTGATAAAAGAAATAGCATCGATTCTACAGTTGTTGATTTTGTTGATTCAGATTATGCGGGTGATTTAAATAAGATTAGATATCTAACAGATTATGTTTTTACTTTATTTGGGTGCACTGTAAGTTGAAGGGCGATCCTACAGTCTATAGTTGTTTTGTCTACCATAGAGGCAGAATACATGGCAATATCAGAGATAGTCAAAAAAATCAATTTTGTTAAGAGGTTTGGTTTGTGATTTGGGCTTGGAATAGGAGGTAACTACTGTATTTTGTGATAGTCAAAGTGGAATACATTTGACCAAAAATCAAATGTTTCATAACAGAACCAAGCACATTGATGTTAGGTATCACTTCCTTTGGGAAGTTATGGCTCAAGGTATTGTCATAGTGAAAAAAGTTGCTACACCTGAGAACCCAACAGTCTACAGTTGGAGGGCGATCCTACAATCTACAGTTGCTTTGTCTACCACAGAGGCATAATATATAGTAGTATCAGATGTAGTTAAAAAAAGCAATTTGGTTAATATGTTTGGTCTGTAATTTGGACTTGGAAGAGGAGGTAACTACTGTATTTTGTGATAGTCAAAGTGCAATGCATTTGACCAAAAATAGATGTATCATGAAAGAACCAAGTACATTGATGTTAGGTATTACTTCCTTCGTGAGGTTATGACTTAAGGTATTGTCACAATGAAAAAAGTTGATACAGTGGAGAACCCAGCAGATATGTTTACTAAGCCGGTACCAGTGCTCAAGTTCAAGCATTGCTTGGACTTGATTAGTGTTTGCACTATTTGAGTACTATCATTTGGTATATTTGACGAAAGCAGCGGTCAAGTTCACTTTTGTTGGATGGATTGATGGAATACAAGTCAAGGAGGAGATTTGTTGTGATGACTTGTATTCAAGTCAATTGTTTTTTATTTGGACTCTAATTGAAGACATGAGTTTTCATTAGAGTGCTTGGTAGACAAGTTTGGTTTTAATTAGGACTATGTTAGTTTCATTATTTTAATGGAGTTTAGTCCAACTTGGACTTTTGTTGTTTAAACTTCAAGCCTTCAAGGAGTCTTAATTTTTTTGTTCGACACGTGAGCCATGAAGACATTGTGAATGAATTAAATTCCTAAGTCCAAAAGCTTAAAAAGCATTCGGTGTGGTCTTCGGTAGAAGAGATTTTCAAGAGACACGTCTTCATCGATTCAAGTTTGACCGCGTCAAGTTCTTTGAGTAACAAATATTAGTTTGTTGTATTTTGTTAGTCCAATAATTATTGCAATATTATAATAGAGTTGGTGAATGTTCTCTTGCTTTTATTTCAAGAACTTTGTAATCTCTAACCTTTAATAGTGAAACCTTGTCGTTGTGTTTCGTTTGTGGACGTTGGCTTGTAAATCTTTGTGTTCTATATTTTTATTTCGTTGTGTTATTATTTTACTTGTGATTATTTGTTCATAACAGTTATTGCATGCTAGGATGTATCCTCTCTGTAAACCACAACGTTTTACATAACAATGTCTTAGCTAAGAAGGAAGCAAATTAAAAGTAAAGATTATTTAATTGGATTCCTTTGGCCCACAGGCTCCCTTCCAACCGAACTAAGCCCATCTGACAAACTTGTTTAGTTCCTCCAGATTACTTTTTTTCTGAGGAATACAAGTCATTGATGGGTCCGACTTCAACACCAGGCCAATCAACATGTTGTTTACCTCCTTTTTGTTCATGTTAAAGTCTCCCCTAATCTTGATTTAACCCCCATTTAATCATCCCTTTTAGCTCTTAAAATGATGTGGGTTAGACATAAGCCACAAAAGCATGTTGTGATTGATGACAGTTAAATCATAGATTACGGCAAATCCCATTGTGCAATCATGCATTTTGTTTGCAAATCTCAGTGGCAGCACTGTATTAGGAGGTTAAAGAATCAGCAATTCCTGGGGCTCTCCAGCAAAACATGGCAACATTACCAGATAATAATCAATGGACTGTGAGCTAGATGATTCCATTATAATATATATATTGTTAAACCAGTGCTCCTCAACAGCTATTGAACTGACACCACTAATTATGAATACTGATTAATTCTGCTAGGAAATGGTTTATCAGAGGCATCAGCTGATTGCGACGTTAACCAACTTGTTCTGTTTGCACTGTCGTGAAGCCCACATTCCAATGTTAACCAACTTATTTATGTTTGTACTGTCGCAATTCACAAAGCCACAGTTCTAGAATAGTTACATTATTTTGGTTGCAAGTTTTGCATTAGTAGCAACACATTTAAACACATGTGAATATATATATTTGTGTATGTTCATTGATGCAAATATAAAGAATCTGTACATGATTACTACATTCATGAGATCATTTTAGGTAACTTGTCCTACATTATTTGTTATATTTTGCTTCTTTTTTCCCCTCAATGCAAGTATGATTTTGGCAGAAATATCAAAGTGTAAAACGTGTTCTTTGTATCTTTGTCAAGAAAAAATAACCTAATTACCGAAAATATAGAAAAAACAGCCTCTAGATAAATATCATACATTATTCTTTAATTCAATTTCTAAAAGAAATGCTGTGGTTCTAATCCTTTGAAGAAGAGGTAACCAATGGTTTAAGCCCAAAACAACCATATCAATTAGGTTTAGGAGAGAAATCAGAAACTTATATACAGGATCACTATATACTTCCTTATGAAAGCCGGCTTTTCATCAAGCTGTATGGTTGAAGTATTACATGGATGCCATGGGAAAACAATGTACCATGAAAGTTCTTATATATGTTTGGTTGAAGAGCAAGTTCAAGGTTATGATTCAACTAACAAACAAAGACATGTCCCAAATTATGACTAATCGAAGTCATTGTACCATATCTGGTTGAATTTTGGCAAGACAAGTGAGAGGGGGGGGGGGGGTTAGTAGTTCAAAACTCATTACTATGATAAAGAAAATTATTATTAATCAACAAACATGAGCATGAAGAAAGCACTTATTGTGCTGGGTAAATTCTGCACAATGTATTGAGGATGACAGTTTTTTTTTTTAGTGAACTCGTACTCATCGAGAAAGTCAGGTACCCAGCCGCTAAGAACGAGTTGAGAGGGCCAAAAGTGGCCTAAAGAGTGGTGATGAATTGTTTTTAGGCTCCCCCGTCATCTCCGGTCGGTTAGGATGAGTCCCTGGGACACAAAAAGAAAACAAGTCAGAAGGGCGCCGGAGTGTTTTTCGGCGTATCCCCTCCAACGATCAAGTAAGTCTTTGAGAGAGAAAGGAAGAGGAAAAACACTATTTGGCTCCTTCGAGGTGATTCTGCATACCTCTGCTTTGTATATTTGAAGACTATTTATACCCATTAAAAGCCCATCATTGCAGAAGGTCTATATAGTAGAAGATATCAGACAGAGGGCAGTGTGCCACCTATTTTGCATGGGGAAGACCCCGTTATTAATTGCTCAGCGTCCCGAGCACATAATGCTCGTCCTTTTAATCGAGGATGTTAAATGCTCGGCGCCTGGAGTATTGAATAATCTTCCTCCCAATGATAAGGCATTAAATGCTCTGTTCCTGGAGCGTTTAATGTGCCTTCTCCCTGACTTTTTCAGCCATTATGAATGTTTTCTATGTCAAAAAATTCATTAAATGCCTGTCTGACTTGCTTGTATGCCAGCAAGGGTTCTTTTGCAACTTTTCCCCTTGGCCCATGCTTTTCGCCACGCGCTGGATCCTTACTGGCGAAGTGTCTTATTCATCCTGTTGCTCTGATTTCGTCTGTGCACAATGTCACCATCATTCCTAGTTTAGTTCTGACTGACTAGCCGTCAATTGATAATTAGCCTTTCTAGTAACTTGGAAATGCGTGGCCAGACTAATCCTAGTAACTAACCCAGGAGTCAAGGACACGCTGCTACTTCAAGGCAGAAGTGCCTCCGAGACCAAGGAGTCGTGTCCTTTCGTGAGAGAACAAGGCGTGCCTTAAAGTCGTGACGGAGTGGTCTAGCCAACCCCTCGGTGCCAAGGACATGCGTCATCCACTAGAAACCCGTGATGTACTTGGTTCTGAGGACACACGTCATCTGTCAAGCAACAAAATGTCCTCCGCGTCGAAGACACGTGTCAATGATCCACGCCCCTTCAGGAGTGTCCCATCACTTATGTTTCTCCATTTGGATTACCCGAAATGATTCATGTGTAATGAATATCCATCCATGCATTAAAGCTGGTGGACACACTAGATAACCAATTCTCACATGGACATCAGAATGTCACCGATGTTCCTCATCAAGACCGTTTCACAATGAAAAGGGATGACCGTATCTTCCCACTGCAATTATCTGTGTTTGGAGCATTTGCAAATATCTGAGATCTATGGGAATTATGGTTCAAAGTTGTGGTATCGGCCATCGACTCAAAGAGTTCTAAGATACATCGGTCGTGGCATCATGACGTGAAATTGGATGATACAACCTAAAAAAAATGTTGAATATCGCGGAATCGTGTCAGTCGATTCGGTGACGATAACTCGAGATTGACTCAGATATGACTCAATTAATTCAATCGAGTCGTGCAAGACTCGAGATTTATATGTATTGTATAACGGTATTGTCTCGAAAGGTGCCAAATTAAATACATCTCGTATTGGTATCCACAATTTGATCGATGATGGGAATGGATCCAATTCGGCCCTAACTTGAAAAGGTTCCTTGTCGTTTGAAAAATGTCCTTGTGGCATCTTACCGTCATCATCAACCACAGAGGTCCATACATAATTTACATGGTCGCATTATTATATATATATATATATATATATATATGAGCAATACTATTAGGATTTAATTTATTGACCTAATTTGCTGACCTAATTTACTATGATCATTAGATTGGGTGTGGGGACCATCAAATATTGAAACTTGATATTGATCCAATGATTCAACTATAGTCACATCATTATGTCAACAAATTAGATCAGTATTATACGTCAAAATAGTATTGCCCTATATATATATTTGAGCTATCTCCCCTTTCTTCCCCATTCTTCAACTTAGCTGATAAAGAGATTCTGAAGGGCAGCCATCATGAGTAGAGGTGGGAGCTATGGAGGTGGTCAGAGCTCCTTGGGCTACCTTTTTGGCACTGATGATCCCCAACAAAGTACTGCACCTCCCACCACGCCAAAGGTTTACGCACCACCATATGGAATCGATACAGAGAAGCCACCACTACCTCCCCCTCCTCCTCCTCCCAAGGAAGAAAATGTCTCCAACAACTATCACAGATCTCAAGGCCAGAATTCAGGAAACTTCATTACTGTGAGTTACAAATACAATTAACATGTAATTACACCTTTATCTTTGATAAAACTGTTGACCTAAATCAATCTTTTTCAGGGTCGTCCATCAACCAAGGTTAAATCCGTTCCAGGTGGAGATTCATCTCTCGGGTACTTGTTTGGAGATAAGTGATGCTCCTTTGTTCTGAGTTTCATACTTCTGAAAATGTTCAAGCACAGGTGTATTTTGGGATTTGATAATAAAAACAAGGGATTCAGCTCCCCAGCTGGTTGAACTTGAAAAGTGTGTTCTAGTAGTTAGATGTTGCCTGAGTTTTATGTTTGAAGTGTATAATATATGGATAATCGGATGTGTTTGTATATGATGCAAATGGGATTAGGGTTTTTAAGGGTTTGCTATCACTTTGTAATCACTGTGCTGATTGTTTAAATAAGAAAAGGAGTTTCAATGCGTGTGGATTATTTATTTATGCAGGATGGGGTATGTTTTTGTTTATTTTCATTGCCAAATTAGGAAAGTATGATCTTAATAAAATAAAGTAACACTTGCCATATAGTAGTTGCATTCTGATAGGTCTGTGCTTTGTTTATTCAATTCACATGGCTAGTTTTGGAATATTATTGGAATAATAAACTAATACTTGCCATATTTGTTAGTAGTTCCATTATGACTGAGTTCGCACTGTTTCCTTTTCCTTTTCCTTTCCATATTGTTTATCAGAGAAAACAGTACCTTATGTGAATCAAGATTAAGTCTCTCTCTCTCTCTCTCTCTCTCTCTCTACAGCTTGTTGCTAAATAAGGTTGATTAAGAACTTTACCAGAGAATGTAAAGCTTGTTACATCATCTTTCTTCTTCTTCTTCTTTCACCCTAAATGAAGCTAACAAACAAAATGGTCAAGAAATATTCATGGATCATGGAATTGCTTGGAGATCATACAAGTTACCATTCTGATGGCTACTTCTAATAAAAATCTGATATGCTAAAAATTAACCTTCAAAGAGAAAACCTGCAAACTTGGTTTAACATCGGTATCCGTAGTTAGAATTTTCCCAATTTCTAGGTAGGGTTAAGGAAAGTGATCAAGTGCACGATATAGCTCGACTCACAGACAGCTGCCGTCATAAATTCATAATATTTTGCGGTCATAGATTTATACAGAAGCATGTGATAGGAATGCTTGCTGTTCATTTGCCTATTGGCTAGATTAAGTGTTACTTTCCGTTAAGCATATGTCCTTGTTTCTCAGTTTTAAGTTCTTCTGAAGGAGGAAATCTTTTCGGAAGATCCATAATCTAATTTTCAGAATAAATTCCAAGTGCTTAGACATCTGTTTACGAGTCGTGATGTGATCTGGCATTACAAACACAGGTGATTTTTTAACAATAAGGTGTAGTTATTACAGTATCTTGGGTAAGATGCATAGATCACTCAGTATTAGTGAGGACTACTGTGTTAAGCTTCAAAGAGTAGAGCTTCAGTATGCAATTGTGCTGCAAACAAGAAAGAATGCAGTCATGAAGCAACTTTCTTGTAATACAAAATGCTGTGTGAGGGATACTTCTGTGGGTCAGGCATTGGAGTTAATTAGGTTAAGGATAAGATTTAAATGGTTTACATTCTCCACAAGATATTTGGGTAGAGGACTACGTGCAAGTATTGAAATTAGTGGTGACAGCTTATAACCATTAGTAGTGCATGGTGCACCCTACTTGTGAGAGCTTTCATAAAGATTGGTTCTGAAGCACATTGTTTATGGTATCTGTTATGTACGAAATCCTACCCCAAGCAAACAGCAAAACGAAACAAAAGAAATATAAAACACATGAGATTAAACGATTCGACTCAAAAAGTGTACATTGATGGTCTAAGTGCAATGGTAAAAAGTTCCTATAAACAAAGGTAATTACAAACAATTCTCAGAGCAAAATAAAAGCAACAGGACTACTGTTCCACTTTGCCATGCATTTACTTTCTTGTGTGTTTATATAATACTTAGACATCCTCCCAGAAAGCCCTAATTTCTTAATCGAATATATTATAAAACCCAATGGATTTGGATTTGCTAGTTTGTTGTGGTCATTGTTGATTGGGTCGGGGTAATCACAGCGATGGTGGTGGTGGTGGTGGAGGTGGTGGTGATGGTGGGATGGTTTGTGGTGGCGGTCATAGCTGTTGTCTATGGTTGTTTATTTGTAAATTAGTTTCTCATGAGGCGAATTTTCTGTAAATTTTAATTTGAGATCACTTTGGAGAGAAAGAAAAGGAGTGTGTGTGTGTGTGTGTTAACTCCTTCTGGGTTGCTATATGTTTGGCATTGTATCTAATGTTGATAGTAGTTGGGTTAATGAATATATATTTTTGGAACTATAAAAAAGGAAAAATGATTGGATATCTTGATAGTAATTGTAGGACTTTCCTTTGCTAGACTAACAGTCATCTACTAATGATTGTGATTGGATACAATCACAAAAAAATACATATTTTTCCTCATTTTTCCTTTTCTGTCTTTCACAATCTACCAATTTTTCTTTGTAACAAAACGTACTCAAATATTGTCAATTCCTCTTTAAGAGGAATTGGTTTGTGGTCCCTCTCTATCAAGTGTGTTGAGTTTAAACTGTGTGAATTTGTGTGTGTTAATTTGTGCATGTTATGATAAAAAAACAAAGCTTTCTCACATCAGTTGCTCTTCCTCACCAATGGTTTGAGTATAAGTGACCTATTGTCAATTCCTTTTTAAGAGGAATTAGTTTGTGGATCCCTCTCTGCCAAGTGTGTTGAGCTTAAATCGTGTGGATTTGTGTGTGTTGATTTGTGCATGTTATGATAAAAAAAAACTCAAATGGGCCAACCTAACGGGCTAGTATTGGACTCTCATGAATCAAACCAACCACGCTGCCTTCTCATAGGCCTGTGGATTAAAAGCCCATATGTGACTAAGCCGACACAGGCCTGGCCCAACCAGATGTAACTTTTTCGATTGAACAACGCCTACTACGTAATTAATAATTAAAATCAAGGGCGGAATTGGAATAACGAAATTAAAGATAACGGTGGAAGAGTCCACAAGCGGGAAATCGAATTCCAATACCTTCCAGACTCGATGACTCTGGAGTCTGTACTCTTCCCTCCCTCTCTTTCTCTCCTTTGTAGATAAGTTTCCCCTCATTGTCCTTTCTGCTTTCAAGGAAATGCTTCATTACCAATCTCACAATCAGCGACCGACTTGTAAACCCTACCTCCTACTGATCTCTCTTTCTCTCTGTTACTCTTTCTGTTGCTTCGAATTTGGATTCTACAAGGTGGTGATCAGAAGTAATGGCGGACGTTCGGAGGGAAGAAAGTGAGACCTTCGCTTTCCAGGCTGAGATCAACCAACTTCTCAGCCTCATAATCAACACTTTTTACAGCAACAAAGAGATTTTCATTCGCGAACTCATCAGCAATGCATCTGACGTAAGTATGCATGAACAGATAGATGTTTTTATGTGTATATTATGGATTTAGAATTGAATTGTGGGAATTTAAGGCTCCAACTGGTTGAATCTTTGTCGGTTTTTTCAGGCGTTGGACAAAATCCGATACGAGAGCTTGACGGACAAGAGCAAGCTCGATCCTCTGCCTGAGCTCTTCATTAGAATCGTTCCAGACAAAGTCAACAAGACCCTTTCTATCATCGATAGCGGTGCCGGAATGACTAAAGCAGGTATTTGTATGTTTATATATATACCATATTTTCAATTTCAGAATGTGTATATATATATCCCTTTTTTAATAGTGTCTGATTTAAAAAAGAAAAAGAAAAAGAATATCATCCAAAAATGGACTCCAATTTTTTATGGTCTCGGTATAAAATATCGGATTTCTATTCACACCATTTCTATTCATTGAATTGAACCAAATTAAAGGTTTTTTTTTTTCGGAAGGTATAAAGTTCTCAATTCTTTAGGACATTTAGATGATAAAATATTCTCAGGAACAAGTAAATTTGAATTATTTTTCTCTCTATTTCTAGTTATTCTATTTCCGGTCATTCTTTGATGTTTTGAATTAGATTCATCAAAATTTTTCTTATCAACATATCCTTGTTCTCAATATCTCTGTTTAGTTTGGCGTTTACACTTACAAACCAATGAAATACCTATGGTTTGATTGGTATATTATACATGTGTGTGCTTGTTCGTGTGATATGATATTTGGACCTAGATATTGATGGAATTGGTCCTTGCCTTGTGGATTAGATTTGGTGAATAATTTGGGGACTATTGCGAGGTCGGGGACCAAGGAGTTCATGGAGGTTTTGCGGGCAGGGGCTGACGTGAGTATGATTGGTCAGTTCGGTGTTGGTTTCTATTCATCTTTTTTGGTGGCTGAGAGGGTTATTGTGACGACGAAACATACTGATGATGACCAGTACATATGGGAGTCTCAGGCTGGTGGGTCTTTCATTGTTACTAGGGACGTCACTGGGGAGCGTCTGGGTAGGGGCACCAAAGTCACCCTCTTTCTCAAGGAAGATCAAGTATGGATTAGTTCCTTCCTTCTGTTGATATGTTGATGTGTATGTATGTTTGGATTGTGTGTGTGTGTGTGTGTGTGTGTGTGTATTACAGTATATATGTACACACGCTTGAAAGGTTTCAAGTATTGTAATTGTGCATTTGGTTTAATATTATGTGATTTATTCTTGTGCAGTTGGAGTACTTGGACGAGAGGAGATTGAAGGACCTTGTGAGAAAGCACTCTGAGTTCATCAGCTACCCAATATACCTCTGGACTGAGAAGACTATTGAGAAAGAGATTAGTGAGGATGAAGATGAGGAAACCAACGAGGAAAAGGAGGGTGATGTCGAGGAAATTGATGAGGAGAAAGAGAAAGACAAAAAGAAGAAGAAGAAGATCAAGGAAGTGACCCATGAATGGGAACTCATTAACAAGCAGAAGCCCATTTGGCTCCGAAAACCAGAGGAGATCACCAAGGAGGAGTATGCTTCATTCTACAAGAGCTTGACCAATGATTGGGAGGACCCCCTTGCTTGGAAACACTTCACCGTTGAAGGGCAGCTTGAGTTCCAGTCCATCCTCTTTGTCCCAAGGAGAGCTCCATTTGATCTCTTCGACACGAGGAAGAAGACGAACAACATTAAGCTCTATGTCAGGAGGGTCTTCATCATGGACAATTGTGAAGAGCTCATCCCCGAGTATCTTGGTTTCGTGAAGGGTGTGGTGGACTCTGACGATCTTCCACTCAACATCTCTCGGGAGATGCTCCAACAGAACAAGATCTTGAAGGTGATTAGGAAGAATCTTTTGAAGAAGTGCATTGAGATGTTCTATGAAATTGATGGGAATAAAGATGATTACAAGAAGTTCTATGAAGCTTTCTCTAAGAACATTAAGCTGGGTATTCATGAAGATAGTCAGAACAGGGCTAAGCTGGCTGATCTTATCAGGTACTACTCCACAAAAAGTGGTGATGAGATGACCAGCTTGAAGGACTATGTTACAAGGATGAAGGAGGGCCAGAAATACATTTACTATATCACTGGTGAGAGCAAGAAAGCTGTAGAGAATTCACCATTCTTGGAGAAGCTCAAGAAGAAGGGATATGAAGTTCTGTTCATGATTGATGCCATTGATGAGTATGTTGTGACGCAGTTGAAGGAATACGATGGGAAGAAACTCATTTCTGCTACCAAGGAAGGACTGACGATTGAAGATGAGTCAGAGGAAGAGAAACAAAAAAAGGAGGAAAAGAAGAAATCCTTTGAAAATCTGTGCAAAGTAATAAAAGATATCCTTGGAGACAGGGTGGAGAAAGTAGTTGTCTCAGATAGGCTTGCAGATTCACCATGCTGTTTGGTCACTGGAGAGTATGGTTGGACAGCTAACATGGAGAGGATAATGAAGGCTCAGGCTTTGAGGGACAACACCATGGCCTCTTACATGTCGAGCAAGAAGACTATGGAGATCAACCCGGACAATCCCATTATGGAGGAGCTGAGAAAGAAGGCTGAGGCTGATAAGAATGATAAGTCTGTGAGAGATTTGGTGTTGCTGCTATACAAGACTGCCCTTCTGACGTCTGGATTCAGTCTCGATGACCCAAACACATTTGCTGCTAGAATACATAGGATGCTGAAGCTGGGTCTAGGCATTGAGGAAGACGAGAGTGGTGGTGATGACACTGAGATGCCACCACTGGAGGAGGAAGTGAATGAAGAGAGTAAGATGGAGGAAGTTGACTGAGAAGAATGTCATCAGTTGGAGAGAGTAACTTCCATGTACAGGGTCAAGGGTTACTATGTCAATAGGAGGTTTCTGCCATGTTTCATTTTTCCTTTGTTCTCTTTCTTTTCCTTTTTTTAATTTCGATCTGTACAGTGTCTGGTTTTGATCGTGGCTGTGATATGGGTCAGATGAAATGTTACCCTCCGGAAGGGACTTAGGTTGTAATATACGACCTGAATGTGATTTCATATTTTGAAAACCTCTCTCCCTATACATGGTTTGTAGCCTCAGGAAGATAAGTTCTCTATATTAGTAATAGATCTTAACAAGAGTCATTCCTCAACTATCCAACTTCCCAATCTGAACGTTTATGCTTGCACATGAATTTATGTGCCAGGCGCCAGTGGTCTCCCTCTTTAACAGCGGATGCTGTGCAAACACCTCACCCCACCACAGGTTCTTCTGCCATCTGAAGGCTGTCTCCTTTGATAACTTGGATATACATCAACAAAAGGAACACAAAAACTAGGCCGTTGCATTCATGCCAAAATGCGAAAAGTTTGAGTATGACAGTAAGGTCTTCGTTAGCAATTCTCTTCTGGACTTCTATGCAAAAAATGTGGGCAGATTGAAGATGCGGCAGAACTGTTTGAGCATATGCCTACTAGAAACACTATATCTTGTACATCTATGATTTCTGCTGATCATTGAAAAAGACTGGTGGGATCGCTTACAGTGGACGGGGAGAGTCGAGGGACTACCTTCCATAAAGAGTCATCAACACCAGATGTTGTGTGGTTGGGTGGGGTTAGGGGGAATTGGGTGCTTGCACGTTCTTTGGTAATGTGGAAGTAGGCCGAAGGTCTATATTGGTGCCAGACAGTAATGTGTGGAGGGTTACTGTCTGGAGGGTTGTGTTATCAAATATTTGAGTGCTGCGAGACGGAAAGATGCAGCAAAGTTTAAAGCAGAAGTTAGAAGATCTCATGGAGGATGGAGGCCGTAACGGATTGGATTTAAATTTGTTTTCGTCATAAATGCTCTCTCATGTCATCCAAAGAGCAAACTGGGCAAAAAGGTTTCCAATGAATGGGGTACATGAACACATTAGAGATGTTGCCACAACAGTTATTACAGACAAGCTTGAAAGTAAAACTCATCCAGACATTAAACATTGCAAACTTACCCCGTAAAATTATAGTTGTACTTTAAATCTTATCCTTTTAAGGGGCCAGATTAGTATTTGAGTTCATATCAGATAATAAGTGGCAAAGGAATTATCATAAGCACATGAGCTTCACCACTTGACAGCATGATAATGTAAATCATTCTTTCCTTGAGCGTTTGCAAGGCAACAGACATTAGGATATGCTCGATAAACAGTTTTGGTTCATTTTCCTGATACACTAATAACATAGAAAATAAAAATATTGAAGCAGTCTCCTCAACACACTAGTATCATAAAGCTATCAGATAACGGATCCACAAATGCAATAAAACATAATTATCCTGCTCAAGTCTCGTACCCCTATCCATCAATTCAAAACTTTGAGATGCTAGGAAACAGCGCTCAGGGCATATCCGAGCTAGTTGTCCCTGCACCATAGCCACCGGCTCCACGACCAAAGCCTCCTCTTCCACCAGAACCCTGTCGAATGCAGAGCAATTAAACATATGTGAGCAAAGGAACAAGACAAAATGTTTGTATCATAAAACACATGCTCATGGCAATCACCTTACGATAACAAATTAGACAAGTTTTTTATTTCACCAACAATGTGCGTACAAAGGATATATATCCATAGAACCTCATGCCTTGCCATACTATCTAAATCTCTCAGTCAAACCCAATTTACACCACAGATGTTATGCACATCATGAAATTATTCCCTAAGCAACAACCCGTCTAAAAATTGGCACAAGTAATTATTTCCTCAAATACATCCGCTATTAAGCATCAAAAGCCAAACAAACAAGTAACATGAAGAAAAGGGCAAGAGTTTAAGGAAGCCAAAAATAGTTTCAGGGCATAATATGCTTGCGTAGATTCTTTCGGTAACAGTGCGACATTGGATGTCTAGAAGGGTAAGGTAAGGTAAAAATTTCTAGAAGAAAAGAGTATATATAGCCAAACATGCATGCAAATTTATAATAACTACAATATTAAAGGAGAGTGCGTGAATGTCATTGCATAAAAGGATAAATCATTGCATTTGGGTTATGCTTGAGGATGCAAAAAAAAAGTGAAGGATGAGAAAACATTAACTATCAATCCTTCTTCAAGTTAAATTCTGAGATAGTAGCTATTAGGGATCAATATCATGTCTCATATTTGCACAGTGATGAAAATGACACTCAGTTTAGGTTTCATTGAAGGAGCTAGGAGGGATCAGTGTTCTGAATTTGCATAACGCCTCAGATTTGTACGTTCCCCACCCAAATTTTAGTTCTTATGAACAATACTGCTTGGAGACGCAAAATCTCACTTGGTGCAACAACTATTCCAATAACATGCTTACTCTTAAAAATTTGAGTCGAAATTCATGTGTTTTTAAAGTTCTATTAATTCATTCTAACCTGGACTTTTAGTTCTTGAGGAATATGAGAACCAGTGGTGGGAAGGTCAGAGTTACCAGGGTCCAATACCTACTGCTTGAATGTAAAAAAAATAAAATAAAAAATCTAAAGGTAAATGGTTGCTGACACTATAAAACCTTGAGACAAATATGAGATGCTCAAATACAGCATCCCACCAAGAGAAGTAAAGGAATCAAGACCATACAAGCAGAACTCAACCATAAGAAAATGCAATTCCGAAAAAAATAAGTAATGAATTTACCCTAAATGCAGGCTGGTAGTCAGCAGGAGCTCCACCCTTGTCACCAAACTCACCCGGCGGCCCTCCTCTGGGACCTCCACGGTATCCATCCCGATCACCAAATCTCGGCCTATCTCCTTCAAACCGCGGCGGTCCACTATACACAATTTTCAACAAAGCCCAATTGAAATTACAATCGATCAAACAAACCCACCCCCAACAAAAGAATCAAAAAATAACAAATCGCCAAAATTACCATACACATCAATGAATCAAATAAACCCAACTCAACAAAAGAACCCAAAAATAGCAAATCACCAATTATTAACATACAAATATGAATAAATGTGGACATGAGGGTGTATTTCAAATTACCGGGGGCGATCACCAGGTGGGCCACCCATGGGGCGACCGAGTGGCCGGGGGGATTTCTTCAAAGTGGCAGGGACAATTTCGGAAGGCAAATTGAGGTAAGTTCTGAGGAACTCAATGCCGTCATTGGTTAAATACCAATAGTAGTGCATCCAAGCGAAGGTCTCGCGAACGTACTCTTTGGATTTGAAGCTCTGCATCAGCTTTATCACCTGTAAGTTCGGGACATCGATTTCAGGGTGTTTCGCCAAGTTGTAGTCCTTTTTTGCAAAGCAAACTCCTTCTTGGAAAAGGTACTTGGAGATCTCTCGGCGGTTCTTCTCTGTAATTATCATGGTTGCGAGAGCTGGAAACGACTGCGAAAACCTCCGGTAGGCTTCTAAACTGTTTATCTGTTGTTGCAAAGACCCTAAGTCCCTCGTTCATGGGGTTTATAGAGCGTAGCTTAGCTTAGCTGTTGTACGGGTTGGATCCAAAATTTTGCCCATCTACTACTCCCGGCTCATTTCCCCACGTTGTAGTCCACGTTTTACTATTGGGCCAAGGCCCAATTGTCAATAAAATCGTAAATGTAAATCCATCTCTATATATCTTACACGAAATTTTTTTAACTTACTATTTTACCCTCATGAAAAACTATAAAAGCTAACATGTCCTGTATTTAAATATTCAGATTACCATTATATCCATCTATCTATATAATAAAGTAGAACGAATTTGAATTTTAGAGATAAAGAGTGGTCTAGATCGTTTCGTGACAAAAAAATGTATTATCTAACAATCGACGTTATCCCAAATTGTTTTAAGCTATTGACGTTTTAGATTGTTTTGATTCGATATACCACATTAACTCTTTTGAATTTTTTTTGATGCTCAAAATTTATAGATTCCAAAATTGGTATTCTAAAATTTAATTCCCTCAATTTTTTTCCTTAAATCAAGCAAATCTTTCTTTTCACATTCCTCTGTATCTCTCTCTCACGCTCAATTCATGCAAAAAGTATCAATTTTTCACAATATTTTCTTCTGTATTTCACAAAAACATTAAATACAAAAATATTAGATAGTGTCTGATTCAAACAAATACTACATCTCTTTGTAGATAGATAATATATATTACAGAGAGATAGTATATTACAAAAATATTCCTCTGTATCTCTCTCTGAAGAAAAATTATGTAATAAATATTAGATAGATAGTATATCACGAAATTATTCCTTTATATCTTTCTCTGAAAAAAAATTGTGTAATAAATATTAGATAGATAGTATATCACGAAAATATTCCTCTGTATCTCTCTTTGAAAAAAAATTATGTAATAAATATTAGATAGATAGTATATCACGAAAATATTCCTCTGTATCTCTCTTTGAAGAAAAATTATGTAATAAATATTAGATAGATAGTATATCACGAAAATATTCATTTGTATCTCTCTCTTTCATACAAATTCAATAGTCAATTTTATTTTTTTCATAATCAATAAAAAAAAGCATAACTTGCAAAAATTTAATTAAAGAAAAAAAATATGTTTAACATGTAAAATATATAAGATTAAATTCAAGTTATTGGTCAACTCAGGTATGAAGAGATATATTAAAGAAAATATGTTTTAACATTTAAAATATACTAGATTAAATTCATATACAAACACGAATCATATCAATTCAATATTTAGTGAACAACACAAAATAACAATATTTACTAAATAATCTAAATCTAAATATCCGAGAAAAATGATATAAAATTACAAGTGAGAGAAATGATATAAAATTATAAGCAATACTATGAGCATGAATCATACAAATTCAATATTTAGTGAACAACACGAAGCAACAATATTTACTAAATAACGTTTAGTTTTAAAAAATATATTAAGAATATAAATAACCGAGAAGAATGATATAAAATTAAAAGCACTACTATTAACTCGAATCATACAAATTCAATAGTCAATTTTGTTTTTTCTATAATCAATAAAAAAAAGCATAACTTCCAAAAAATCTAATTTAACAAAGAAAATATGCTTAACATGTAAAATATATAAGATTAAATTCAAGTTATTGGTCAACTCAGATATTAAGAGAAATATTAAAGAAAATATGCTTAACATTAAAAAGATACAAGATTAAATCTATATACAAACACGAATCATACAAATTCAATATTTAATGAACAACACAAAACAACAATATTTACTAAATAATCTAAATCTAAATACCCAAGAAAAATGAGACAAAATTACAAACGAAATAAACGATACAAAATTATAAGCAGTACTATGAGCATGAATCATACAAATTAAATATTTAGTGAACAACGTGAAGTAACAATCTTTACTAAATAATCCAATACTAAATAACGTTTAGTTTTAAGAAAATATACTAAGGATATAAATAACCAAGAATAATGATATAAAATTAAAAGAACTACTATAAATTCAAATCATACAAATTTACTAGTCAAGTCATTCTTTTGGAAGTCGGTTGAATTTTTTATAGTTATATTTAGTCATTTGACAACATCTACATACTTAATTTATTTGTGGGAGTATTGTTTTATTTTTCATTCTATTATTTATGAATTCTGTTATTATTTAGATAAAGTTGATTATGAATGTTAAAATCGTGGATTTTGAATCAAAAACAGAACATTGAATATTGTCAACTGATATATTTTTTCAGATGTTTGAATTATTATATTTCAATACTTATAACACAATTTCTGTTGCGTGGAAATATATGTTGTGCATGTAGGTTGATGTTATAAAAACTATTAGCGAACTTATTTTGTTCGTCGTTTGCTACAATGTTGTATTTTACTTTACATTTATATATGGACAAATATTTATAATTAATTTACGAGTAACATCGTGCCTTCAGACACGGATAATTGCTAATACTTAAATAACAAACTAACATCTAGCATATCATGTAAATCTCAATCTATTTTTATATCTACTAGTTGGGATATACGTGCGTTGCACGTGAACCATTTTTGGTATAAAATATTATATTACACATAAACTTCGTCATTTTGAAGTTTTAAGCATTTTCATAACCTTCACTCTAGTGATCAAAATTAATACATTTACGAGACCTGGTCCTTTCTCATTTTGAGATGCATCTTATATATTGAGATT
The DNA here is from genome assembly GCA_023539305.1 of Ilex asprella. NCBI lineage: Eukaryota > Viridiplantae > Streptophyta > Magnoliopsida > Aquifoliales > Aquifoliaceae > Ilex > Ilex asprella. The sequence continues at coordinate 42,466,049 of CM042186.1, read as the reverse complement.
CACAAATTGTACCTACAAAAAGTAGATATTTTATGGTATGACAGAGAAAAAGTTTTCAAGAGACAATCAACTACAAAGTAAACTTGATCTATGAATTATATTATCAATACTATTAGTTCTTGAGCAAACAAGAATGTTCTTGAGCAAACAAGAATGCCAACAACTTAAAAGAAACCATGCACCGCCTTAGTAGTGGTCATATTCAAATTTCATACACATCTAATTCTGTCAAGTGTATGCATTTACAATTATCTGAGGATCACTTCGAGGTATATCTATTTTCAAATTGCATATGTTCTCTGACATTAACTCTTTAGGCTCAACATTAGCCATTAAAATTTACCACCTCAAATTACTACTTAAATCCTTTCTAATGACTAGTGGCGTACCTCATGAAAACCTTTCTAATGGCTAACATCACAGTAAACCAAGAAAGAAAAAAGGACAAACAATATTAGCAAGTTGGGTAAAAAAAAACTTTGTAGGCACAAAGAATGTAGTCTCTAAAGCACATTCTCCGAATACATGAGAATGCCCCCTAAGTGCATTGGTCTAAATGAAAGGCGTGTAGATTGCTCCTCCCAACTAAGATGACTCTCTAATTAGAAACTCATAAAGTTTAAGTTTAAAACATTAGCATTGGTTTTGATTTAGTTTTATTATGTCTTAAAGCTTCCACAAAACACAGTGAGAAACTCACAACCCCTAGAGGTAGAATTGAATCGAAATAGTTGACTAATTGCACGTCTATGAGAAGGAATAATAGAAAGATAAATTCTATCATACTCCATGGAGGTAGACATGCATATAAAAAAGGGTTGATTTATTGCACCAAGTAAAGCTCTAACAGTATGGTTGCACATAGATGCTCATAAAGTAGCAAGTGCTGGAAAACTAATGAATGAATTACACATAAATGCACATAATGACCAGGTCAAATATAGAACAAACCATTTTGTCAGTACACATACACCACACCTAATGAATAGAATCCAATATGGAACAAATCTTGCCATATTTTATTTTGGTCTTGCATTGATGGAAAGTCTAATTCCCATTCCTTCCTCATGTACATAACATGCCCTGCAAATGGCAAATGGCAAATGGCAAATGAGCAAGCATGGCAATCAATGAATAGTTCACTACCCGCGTGACTGAGAAAAGTGACAAAAAATCACAAATTCAACTTTACTTTGTCATGGATTAGTTAATATTGTAATCAAGTGACACAATTCACAACATTTAGTCTGCCATATTACATTTTTTTCAGTCCATTTAATCATTAGGTCCTTTAATGTAGACATTTTTTTATGGAAAAAATCCCACAATAAAATGAAAAATATAGCATAGAAGAATTAAAAAGACCTAGAGTTTGTGATACCATGAGCCCATACAATGAATGATAAGATTCATTTTTCATTTCTTCCTAAGATACCAATGTAAGAGTAAGAAAAAATTTGAACTTTCAGATAAAATTTTCATGAACATTTTGATTGCATAAATAAATTTCCTAGGAAAATAACCAATAGGATAAAACCATCAACAAAAAGAAAGCATAGGGGAAAATTAGAAGCACAAACTCAGGCCGTCTTCTGGTTGACAACCCAAAGACCATTGGCACGCAAACATTGACTTAGAACAAGACAACCATCTGCTCAAGAGAACTTCCCTCTTGAAGAATTTGATTTTGCAACATCTTCACTACTGAAATAAGAGATTCTGATTTCGAGGAAGGACCTAGTTGTACTTTTTGGCTTGATTCAAGATTTGTGAGCTCAGCAATTTCATGGTCCAAAAAATTGAATGATCTATTGGGTCGATGACTTTCGTCAATTTCATAATGACGTCTTCATTGTCAGAGTTGCCCTCGTCAGATGGTGAAGAATCTATCTCAATCTACTCATAGCATATAACTGGTATTAATATGCATTAGACACTATTAAATTGTGTTGTCATCCCCAATGGGGTTTTGACATGACCAATTTGAGAAAAAAAGTGGTAAATTTGATATACAAATATAAACAACTTACTATAGGTTGAAGTAGCCAAAGACAGAAACTACAAAAGTTCCATGAATTAACTTATTCCAATTTAGTAAAACAATATGTAGATGTAAATTGGACATTAATCAGCTAATTGTTTCTCAATGGGTTGTCCCAAATCAACTCATTGCAAGTAGATTTAAAGAAACAAAGAGAGAATCTACCAAACTTGGAGGTAATTTTTAGGATTTCCATTAAAAGAAACTACAATGAAATTAACTAAGTCATCCAAGATAAAAGATTGGAAAAACATAAACAATTATACATGAGAAAATAGAAGACATTAAAAATTGTTGTAGAAGATGGAACAATTGAATTCAATGACAGGATAATAATAAGAATCTACCGAGCTCTGCCCAGGAGCATTATCTGTAAATTGTATAAGTTAACCGAACAAGAAACAAATGCATACGGTACATATAGATTATACAACATCCAGAGAACAAGGTACATCATACTTACAGTTAATTGCACAAACAATTGAAAGACCAATCCCTTTGTTCCTTCCATGTTTTCCTACTTTGTTAAGCAATCATCCCTAAGATACTTCATCTATCGTGAACCAGGGAAAAGGGAAGAGATAATAGGAAAAAAAAATCTTTGAATCACTTTCTTATAAGGGCAATTTTCATCGTTTAGTGAGCATATATCAATGAATAATTACATAGTCACCGAACATTGGGGGAGTTGTGGGCCACTCCTTTCTTATTAAACATGTTCAATTGGGATCAATTGGGATATATTTTAACAACAGCTAAGGAGGGATGCATTGTTGAATGTTGATAGGTTTTCCTTCTTTTTGAGTGTTGACATTGTTGAAAGGATGCATAACGAAGAATGTGGAATTAGTGAGCCAGATGAGGTTGTGATTTTGGAGCCTTTGTATCTAAAATTGTGCCTAGGATTTTGCAAGGGTGAAAAGAAAATGGAGTTGAAGAATGAATTGAGGACTGGGGCTATTGGTTCCATTATCGGGTTTCAAAACATCGACTTCTTCGGTTGGCATTCTCTTTGCTTTTGCTTGAATACTGGATTAGTGGATTGTTTGTTTGTTGGAATCACTTTCTTGTATTCTTTCTCTACCGCGAAGATACCTAGACCCTCCTTCAATTCCATTAATACAGAGTAGATGACCAAACTTATTACAATGAATCAACCCACACAAGAGATGGGTTTGAAGATCAAAAACACCATCATCCAAAGGTGAGGAGCTCTTCTCATTGACTGGAATTCTCAAATGAGACTTTTGTTTCGACACAATTACTCTAACCTACATAAAAAATTGCAGAACAACATTGACAATGTCAAAGATTTTCAGGCGTACCAAGTTTCGCTGAAGGAATCCATTGAAATCGTAATGAATTCTCCCAAGCACCACTAAAAACAAGACTCTAAATATGCAGATAAGCAAAGAATTCCTACTCAACTAAATGAAAATCAGAACAAATTAAAAGTAGTGTATACTTTTCTAATCAAATAATAAATGGTTGCAAAGGAGTAAGAACGACATAAAATTATCATATAATAATGCCAAAAGAATGTCAACCAATGTTTCAGGGAAAATAAAGAATTTGCAAATGGGTGTCGCAATTCAGAACAAATTGCATGTTACAGCAGGAAATCAAGCATATCAAGCCTCAGGCTAATAATTCCAATTGCATATGAATACTAAGAATTCTCAAAAGGTAAAATAGAGTAGTTAACGTGTATCATTTAAGTAAATTAAATATAACAGTGAATAAAAAAAAATTAAACCACCTTCGCAATGTCAAGAGGGTTAACGAGGATTGCAAAGAGAATAGTGGCAAAGATGGTAGCGAGGGATTTCTCTCTCCGACCCCAAATTGACATCATCAGTGGTTTTAGGAGAAGACTTCTCTTCTCTTTTTTGATCCAACATAGTCTTCAATACTGAAAGCTACATTTTTGTTCAACTGTTGATGCAGCAACACTAAACTGCATTGCCATAAAATTCATTTCAATACTCCTTCGTTGTTGTTGAAGAAAAAAGATCGACGAAATGGCAAGCCGAAAGACGATAAGGTCTCAAAAAACAAATTGAATGTCTCAGCTATCTGTGACGTTAACAAAGCCATGGAAGATGAAGCGGTTCGACTTCTGATGGCCAACTGATTCATTTATTACAGAGAAAAGATTTTGTTTTGTAGGTTATATATATCTTAGAAGGATAAAATTGACTTAAAAGAATTAGTGAGGGTTAAAAATGAAAAACAAAAGTTTTATACATTTGCGTACTTTTATACGTAGTATGATATGATATGATATGATATGATACTACTAATAAAAGTATCTTAAATGAAATTTTTTTGAATTCTTCTTTTACCCTTAAACAAAATTATAAGGATAATTATCTCACACTAATAATTTTATTTAAAACTTTTGAGTTTCTATTTTGTCCTTCAATGAATATATGAACACTTGTGACTTAAATCATAAAAAATTGATATTGTGTGGACCCTTGAAAAACCCTATAAATTCAATGATTACTAATATATAATTCACAAAAATCACTGCTTAAAATAAAAAAAAATTATTTTCTAATTTTATCCCAGCACAATTTAATAAAGTCTATATTATAATTTCGTAACTGTGATTTAACAATAATATAAAATCAATATTATCCTTAATCTAAAGATTACTCTAATTGATTTTGCTTTTTTTTTTTATGGATTCATAATATAAAACTAATTTTGTTCATTGGTCTAATATGTATTGTAATTTATCTAAGTTGTAGACCCTATAGATTCTAGAAATACTGCAAACAAGTCTTAAGAGTTCTTGAGAATAAATATCAAATTATAACAATGACTTATGAAATTTAAATGGAATTAACCCCTTTAAAAATCTGATTTTTAAACTTTCCATCAGTTACTAATATCTTATATATTTTAAAAAAATCTAACCATGAATTTAGAATTAAATTTATTTAACTAGAGATGAGTTAGTCTTGAGGATTTTCTTAAAATTCTAATCCCTCAAGATAAAAATTGCAAAAGAAACAAGTTTTTCCTGCTAAAACATGTATGTTTTCTATCTATTGGTTTATATGGAACTTAAAATTGTAGTTCACTCTTGATCTATATTTGAAGGCGCGTTATGATGATTTAATTGATTGTCATGTGTGACCCTCTAAAATCGGGGGTCCTTAATTAACTGTTGATAACCCATCAACCGGCGAAAAATACCCGTGATTATCACACAACCCGACATCACGTCAATAGCCTCCCCTTAACTGAGATGACAAAACCCAAAATGCGGATGAAGTCTCCATTGTACTGAGAACTCTCAAACACATAACCTATTTATATTTAATCACATGACTCATCCGAGGTTCAATAGACCACAATTTATGCTCTATTTACATCATTTGAATAAAAGAAAACAAAGCTTAAAAACATGGCAAAACATTCTTAAAATTTCAAATTTTAGGAAAACCTACCAGTATGTTAATGTTCTACCAGTAGGTTTTGCCTACTCGAAAAAGTTCTATCAGTAGGTTAATATTCTACCGGTAGGTTCTCCCTATTGAAAAAAGTTCTACCGGTAGGTTAACGTTCTACTGGTAGATTTTGCTCATTTTTGTCTGTTTCACCTGTTTTTATCTTCCAATCTCATCCAATCCATTCCAAAACTATCAAATACATGTCTAATGAGGTTTTCTACATTATAAATGATTTACACAAGCTCAACTACAATCATTTTCATATGATTATATGCCATGGCGAAGTTTTAATAAAAGTTTTACACAAAACACAAAATAAAGTCATATTCTAGCTTTCTTCATCCATGAGGCTCGATTTGGGAGCAATCAACTAGTGTGAACCCGACACCTGAAATATTTTCCCATATATGGTAAGTCACGCTCAATAGGATATCTTCTAAAGAGGCTACTCCTCAACCTAAGTGTATATAAAATGTTCAAATGCAACAATCAACCATTCAAAACATTTCAATCAAAAATATGCATTCAATGATTAGAATTTTATGTCATGCCATGAAATGAGATAAGACTCACTCATGCTCTTCAGCCCGAGTTATCTTTGGCTCATTCAACACAATACAATATTAATGTGCATAAATCTGTCATTGATGATATATGTCCAATGATCTTTTTAAAACAAAATCATGTGTCTTTGTTGGGTAATGGAGTTTTAGTGTCGCACCGCCAGTTCCGCGTCTAGTCCTTCTTGTTATATTCGACACAAATTTTTCAATGCAAACCATGTGACTCAGTCGAACCATCGGCCCAACTATCCCCGAGCCCATTTGTCATCTACCAAGAATGATATTTGACCAAACTATGCACACACATCCACACTCATATCAATGCGCACGAATGCAATATCCCTGTGCAAATGCAATGTAATGAATAATTGTAACATCAATATTATATTCACATGTAATGAATTCTATATGGATTATTTCTACCACATTTTAATACATATCATGGATAATTACATCCTAAACATATAATCTCCATAAATCATCACAATGCCAATATATCACAAACATATATCAACATTTACATTTTCAATTATAAATCACATCATAAGCATATGATTTCAATTTACCACATCATCCAAGCATGTTATTTTAATTTCATCAAGAACAACAACTTCAATTATTCAAGGCATTTTGTTAAACACCTTCAAAGCACCACTCATGTAAACACATAACATGCCCAAAATTTCACATTTCTTAAGAAATAGCATTAAACAATTTCTACAAACCCAATTTATGATAGAAATTATTTTATCCATTCTCAATACTCATTTTCTCAATTTTTACAACAATAGGAAAGTTATACAACTTCTATCAACCTACTCATTTTTTAATACACATTTTATCAAATCAACAACAATAGGCAAGTGTTAAAATACATCTAGTAACCTACCCATTTCATATAAACACCCTAGGTTGAAAATAAACCTAAGTAGAAGGGAACTCTACCTCTTGAAACGTAATATAACCGTAGAAAAGCCTTCAAGAAATCAAACCCAACCTTTCCCAAAATTTTGTTTTCGAATCTTCGGTGAAGTCCTTTGTTTTTGTATAGTCGCGTAGACCTCGTCGAGGAAAACAACTTTAATACTTGACTCATGTTGATTCGAGTGATGAGGACACGTAGATCGTAAGAGAAGGTAAAGATCTTTTTTTTTCTCTCTTCCTCCCCAACGTGAGAACCAACGGACCAAATTGGGTGAAATCTAATATTTCTCCCTTTTTTATACTCTCTAAACACTTGGTCATCATTGCGCCACATGACCCTCATTTTTCGCGTCCGTTTTCGTCCCGAAACGATTAAATTTCGCCCCGGTTCAAGTTAAAAATATTTTTATTTCAACTTGCTTTAATTATTTTCTAAATTTTGAAATTTTATTAAAAATTTCATTTTTGGATCATCCGAGATTCGACCGCCTCATAAAACAGGAAAAAAATCGATTATCTCAGAATTCGACAAAATTTGACATTGATAACTAGATTTCGCTAACGATAAGATCCGTTTTGTCATCCGAATTCTAGAGAAATTGAGGTTTCAACCCGCATTGTAGCTACAAAATTATTATTTTGCCCTTTTTTATAAAAAGTTCAAATTTACCCGAGTTTTACATCATGTTATCTTGTGTTCTATTATAAAAATACAATATCTTTTGTGGTGATTTTATCAAACTTATCTCTCTCAAAATTTGTATCACCATGATTCATGCAACCAATGATTATGGACTCTTAGTAAGTATAACAATTTTACCACACAAAAACATATAGTCTCAATCAGTCTTTCAATATTCATGAGGTGATCAATCAATCTTGAAGTAATCAATTTAGCATATAGTTTAAGTTCTTAGAGCAGTATTGTGGTTAGAACACATAGCAACATATAATATATCCAAACAAAAAGTACCAAATAACATATATTTTGATTCGTATGTGTATATTTAATTATTTCAATATACTAATAAGAAATAATATCACCACTATAAATTAAATTTATCAATATGCAACACATATTTACCATGTGTCAAGTGATAACATTACATTAAAAAATATTTTTGATAAATAAAATTGTATATTCGTTTAATAGAAGTATGCATTGGTAAATCAACATTATAAGTTTAGCACAATGCATTTATATAAAAAACAAAATATTTACAAAGAGTTAAAGAAAAATCCGAAAGAAGACATAATAGAATCCTAAAAAAAGATAACATAAAAAACTAAATCTTATATTTGGAAAGAATTGTTTGCTTGACCTCTTAACTTATTTAACCTTAGAGCAATGCTACATATCCCAAATTTGTATCCCAAATTAATGGAAATCATTGGATGAGTGGGTCCTACCAACTTTTTTCATTGAGACCCACTCATCCAATGAGTCCCATTAATTTGGGATGCACTTTTGGGATACAAAGCATTACTTTTAGCCTTAAGAGATCGAATGGTTGACAATTAGATTGGACCAAATTGGTTTGATTATTAATTATCTTTAAACTTTGAAAGAGGAGATTGTTATGGTAGATATATGTGGATATGTGACCAATATATTTTACCATATTTATAATTAAATTATAAAATAGAACCCATAAATTACAAAAATCATATTTTGAGGCAATTTTTTATAATATTTCAGTTTTAAATAAATTAACCTATATACCGATATGATAAATATAAAATTAAAATTATTGTAAAAAAATAATTCACGTGCAACGCACGTGTATAGTATCTACTTTTTATAATATTTTTAGATGGTCATGTTATTATTAAAAGTATATATAAAAAAATTATTTTTTTTCAAAAACTCAAATATTTATACACATCAACAACTTCTTTTACTTAATATTATTTCTGGTGCCAAAAAATTGATATATGTATACTTTTCTTTTCACCCACACTACAAACAATTTAAGTACGATAAAAATGAGATAATATCTAATTTAATTATATAATTAAATTTTGAATTAATAACACTTTTAGTCTCTAAAGTATGCAATTTTTATCAATTTAGTCTTCATTGTATCAATTTGGTTTCGAAAGTATTCAATCCGTGTCACTTTGGTATCTAATTAGATAATCCGTCAAGTTTTTTTACGGAAGTGACCACATGACATTTTTTTAGACGATATCATGTGCCTAACACGTGATCACTCTGTAAAAAATTTAACGGTCCATCTATGTGGGGGCCAAATTAATAAAATTGATACAATGAATATTAAACTTATAAAAAATATATACTTTACGGATCAAAAGTGTTATCTACCCTTAATTTTTTTTTGTATTTTATCAAATATTTTAAAGAAAATTTTCACGTGCAACGTACACGATGCATTGCTAGTCATTAAATTGCACATAAGACTAATAATCGAGTCGAGTTTTTATGAGTCTAAAAAATTGTTCAAATTTGATACATTTAAAAAATGAGACAAACCCAAGTCAGACCTCAAACGAACCGAACCAGAGTTGATCCCAAATAACTTGAATATTTTACATATAAATGAGCAGAAGCTTTTAAAAATTATTCAAGTTCAGCTTTTAGAATACAAGTTGAGCCCAACTCGAATCTTATTCCAACTGAGCCCAAGTCAAATTATAATAATTCGGCTCAATTATCAACCCTAATTACACACACCTGGATTAGCGTTTATAGTTGAAGTCTAAAGGACGCTTTAGCATTTGTAGAGTAATTCTTAATTATTAAAAATCGGAATAACTTGAATTACAAGATCAATATTTCGAATTTGTGCATTATTAAAAGCACTTTAATTTGTTTTTTCTTTTAGTTCGTTTTGTTTTGGTGGTCTTCATTTTTTTTTTGTGAAATTATTTTATTATGTTATTGTGATTAGGATTGATTTTCTATCTTTGATAAATGACTTGGAAAGATCATACAAAATAATCTTTTGACCTTTGAACAAGGCATCCCAAAACCCAAGTTAGCATTCCTCTACTATGATTTTTTTTAAAAAAATAAAATTCGACGCTAGGGAATTCGTTGTTGCAATCACGGATTTTAAATTTTTGTAGAAAAAAAAAGAACTTAGAAAAAAAGATAACAATAACGAAAAATACACCATTAATGTCACGTTATACATTTTTTAAAGAAAAAGTTATAATTATTCACTAATGATCACAATATTGTATGATTAATCATAAACAAGCTTAAATAAGTATGATTTTACTTTTAAAATTATGTTTTTTGTATTCTATAACAATATTTTATGATCAATGATCATTGTTTAAATTATAGCTTAGACCTTCAAAATTTTAACTTAATTTTAAAATGTTTAATATGATATATTCTTTCCTACCATAACCGTTCTCAAACTTAGCATTAGAGGTGTTCACCTTACCCTACGGGTAGGAAATATGTTCTTCCGCATTCCTACCCGATACTTTGGGAAAGAATTTTTTCTTGACCTACCCTACCCGACAGCTTTAGATTCCTACCAGCCTTCCTACCCGATTAATCGGGTAGGAAGTCGGGTAGCAATTCGGATAAATACTTTTGCAACTATTAATTTTTGGATCATTTTAACAATTTAATTAAATAACATCCATCAATTTAACAACACAACAAATTAATAACATTAAAATAAAAAACAACTTCAACAACAATTATAATAAAACACAAGAAAATATGAACATTAATCCACCATAATTGTTCCACAAATATAATAACAATTAATTTAAGTTTAAACAATATGAAATACAAAATTAATGCCGGTATGGTAGGGTAGGGTAGGGTAGGAATGCGAAAATAGATGGCTCTTACTCATTCTTACCCTATTTAATCGAAAGAACAAAATTTTTTTCACATTCCTACTCGATTTTTGCGGCTAGCCTATTTTCAGGATAGGATAGGATCGGGTAGGATAGGAACTTATGGTCAATCGAAAATTTGAACACCCCAACTTAGCATCTCTCAATAATATGTCCGAAAATTTTAAAGTTTGAATCATCTAACGAATTAATTCATAGGGATAACTCAAAGTAATAATTAAGACGAGTTATAAATGTAAGTAACGTGAGTTTGAATTTTGATAATTTTTAAGAATTAGACCATTATGAATATATATGTTGTAAATATACCATAATTTTAACATGAATAATCTGTTTTTGATTGAGCCAACATAGATTCGTTAGACAAAAAAATTTCCCGACGAGTTCTCCCACATATTTATTCTTACTTCCATCGATTTTCATTTCGTATGCTAAAGTCGGGACATGAGACCAGCCTGTTACTTGGTGGAGGACACAGCTATTTGGCGGAGAACACGACCGAGCTTGTTTAGGGACTGTTTTTTCATGTTGATTGGGTTCCAAATAGACGTGAGCCGTCAGGTTCGTGGACTCCAATGTCATCTAACGGCTCTCATTTTATTTGACGTAAAATTTTGATGTTCATAACATTGAAGGTCAAAGAAAAATTCCAAGTCAGCGCCCATTTCGAATACAAGGAAGAAGAAACGGTCGTCGTCCCTAACAAGCTATGACCATGGCATCCATCCACATCCACCTAACGACGTATATAACTGCCAAGCCGACTCCTCCTCCCAGACCTCTCTCTCTCTCTTAACCTTCTCCTGGAACTACATCCCGAATAACCCACGATGCCGGCGACGGACAACCAAGATTCGTTCCTGAACCGAATAAGCATTCGCCGGAATCAGGTAGTCTCCATGGACGGCAACCACGAGCAAGAGCTCGAAGACATCGAACTCTTCCAAAAACACGTCGCCGACCGTTTTTCCGATCTCCTACCCTCCTCCACCCCCCACAACGACGCCGATCCTTCTGTAGACTCCCCAAAATCCGATACCCTCCTTTCCATTTCATGGTTCCGCAAACTCCTAGATGCGTTTCTCTGCTGTGAAGCCGAGTTCAAGGCCGTCCTCATCATGGGTCGCGACCCATCGCAGTTTTCGAAGCCCCCTCTCGACCGTCTAATACCTGAACTCCTCGACCGGACCATCAAAGCCCTCGATGTCTGCAATGCCATCACTCACGGCATTGAACTTGTCCGTCAGTGGCAAAAGCTTGCCCAAATCGTCCTATCGTCCTTTGATCAACAACCAATCGGAGAAGGCCAAGTCCGACGCGCCAAAAAAGCCTTGAACACATTACTCACCTCCATGATGTTCGATGATAGAGAGAGCTCCCACGGTAAGTCGACGGAGCGAACTTGGTCATTTGGGCGGCGAGGTGGTGGCGCAGCCTTGAATTTGAAAGATAGTGCGGTCGGAAATTTCCGGCCATTGTCGTGGTCAGTGGCTAAATCTTGGTCCGCAGCTAAACAGATTCAGGCGATATCAGCCAATTTGGTGGCTCCACGTGGAGGTGAGGCTACCGGGTTAGCTTTGCCGGTTTATATTATGAGCACTGTGTTGGTGCTTGTGATGTGGGCTTTGGTGGCAGCGATTCCTTGTCAAGAACGAATTGGGCTGGCGACCCATTTTTCGGTGCCGAGACAATTGAGCTGGGCCCAGGCGGTGATTGGACTGCAGGAGAAGATAGGAGAGGAGTGGAAGAAGAAGGAGAAGAGAGGGACAGCAGGGTTGTTGGAGGAGGTGCATAGGATGGAGAAGGTGGCACAGTCGTTGTCGGATTTTACGGAGGTGTTTCAGTTTCCGGTGGAGGAGGAGAAGGCTGATGAGGTGGCCGTGCTGGTGGCGGAATTGGCGGAGATTTGTTCTAAGATGGAGGAAGGGTTAGTGCCACTCCAGCAACAGGTTAGGGAGGTGTTTCATAGGATTGTGAGGAGCAGGGCTGAGGTTCTTGATGTAATTGATCAAGTTGGTAAGTTTTCAACACCAGTTCCATATTGAGACTCCAAAAGATACATGAATTTAAGATTGCAGTTGTAATTGTCCAAACAATGTTGTTTGTCCCATTTAGATCAATGGGTCTGATTTTTTTTCCCCTTTTTGTTATTGGTTTTTTAGAACAGTTCCAAATCTGGAAGGGGTAGAGAATTTTTTTATTTACAATTTGTGGGGGATAATGTTATGGTACCAGGTTTAATGCATCCACTGCATGGGTATGCATAAACCAACACATTATGGGTCTTTTTTTAGGGGGTATGGTTTAGGCTGTAACCTGTTGATGAAGCATTCACTGGTTTCTGTGAAATGTGCTCTCTTTGTTTCATATGTTGTAGTGTTCTGTTGAAAGAGCAGAAGACCGTGTTAAAATAAATGTATATACCATTTTTCATTTTTGTGCATTCTGAGAGGTGAGAAATTGTTTTTCAGAATTGTTCAAAATGCAGATGTGAGATTGTTTGACATACTTCTGTTAAGTAAATGCCTAGAGGAGATGGAAATGATGAATGAAATAGTGTGTTTCACCTTCTCTATTTCGGTTTAGCTCATTTATTTAGCACATTAACCTGTGACACATCACAAATTTGACTTTTCACTTGTTTACTTAAATCTCTCCTTGGCTCATGGTATTTGGCAGTTAAATGATACTGAAATCTTTAGGAGTGCTTTGAGTAATCTTTCCGAGCATATGTAGTTTCAATGTGCGCCAGACAAATTATCAGGACAAAACCCTAAGAAGTAATTCCAAAAGAATACTGGAACCCAAGGTCTCCAATTTATGGAATTGACTCATGGCCAACTTATCCATTGTTCAATATTGAAATGGCTCCCATTAATCCCCAGCTTTGTACTCTTTAAACCTTTGATGACGATCAACAACCTCTTTGTAGTTTTGCTCCATTAGGTTGTCTAGCAAACCGTTAGTGATGCCAAGTGCTGTGACCACTTCACTAACACCCACAGAACGAGGAGAAGGGTCTTCCATGATGAACTGCTTCATCTCGGACTACTAGCAGTTTCGTACGTATTTCTCCTTCCAAAGTCATATTACAAAGCATACAATGCGTAGATTAATGGCGAATATGGCAAACACACTGTCACTGATGCACGAACTTCCACTTGGGTGTACTTGTCTGAATTGAGTTCCTCGGCCTTCTTCCGAAGGAGCCATGGCGTTTCATCCAATCTTTCGCTGACGAGAATCAAGAGTAAGTCTCTTTCACCTGTATATATATTTTGTGAGAGTGCTGCTAGATATGACGCTCCAACTTTTGTCGAGCATGGATTGGCCAATAGAAAGCTTTGCATTATGTCTTAAGAGGTGCTTTCCTTTTCTTGCTATCATATGCACATTTTCATTAAATTACTTATGTCATTTGGAATGAGGCTGGGATAGCAGACAACATCTTGTAAATGCCATTTTCATGGTTGGTGATAATTCTGCTTGCTCTTTGAACTGCTTGCATTGCTGAGAATGGTTTTGCCTCTTGAAACAATGTGATATAGATTTTGGAGCTAGTTGACCATGGGACTTCTAGATGCACATCTTAATATTAAAATTCTAGTTGGAATGATCACATTTGTTAAGTGTGGCACCCTAATGGTACTTGTATCTTGTAAATCACTATTTACGAAGCCTTTTCATTTTTGTCTAGATGTTGTACAAGAATCCTGTGACAGATATTATTATTGAAAAGCAAACTTGAAGAACAAATTCAGGAAAGCTGCTCAAGTATGATACACTTGTAATGGCTACAGGATGTACAGCCTCCAAATAATGTTATTTATTTCACTTGGTGCAGACAGCTGTGCAGCTAACCCGAGAGGGCTACAGGGATACACGTTTTACATGGAGAACCAATAGTTAGTAGATTGTTTAGAATGCTAGGACCACAACACTGAATTGTCATCATCATCTATTTTTTTGCCTGATACTTAAACTTGAGAAAATATTATTTGTGAGCCTCTGGCTCAGTTCTTAATTTGATTCATTTAAAACAAGTGGCTGGACAATGATGACTTCGTGACTTTTGCAAACTTTTGGGATTTATTATATTCTTTGTCAGTTCCAATGAGTCAATATGCTGGCTAAAATGATGAGAAATACTTAATCTACCTTGGCTTCAGATTTCGGGAGAAAATTGGAGGAAACTTACATGGTGTTCACTGTATCCAGGATGTTGAGGATGCTGATTCATTGATACCAGCGATTGTAAAGTTAGTTCGTTGTTCTTATTTTCTTCGATGAGTCCTGACTTCTTATACTTCCATATAAAATTGAGATTTAAGAAGCATGTTTGTTTGGTTTGATTAGGCTTAAAGAGTGGAGTTACTCGAAATGCACCTGGTTGTAATATAAGAGTCAGTTTATTTCCTAGGAGAAATCACGGAAGGTGATGTTGTGAATGGCAGTGGTTATATTGGCCTGGAGGTCGTAGCAGCTGCTGTGGGTTGGAAGCTTGATACAACTGTGAGTATTTATACGGCATTTTTATTCTTCTATGCTAATACTCTCCATTTCCATACCTTTTTGGATACTTGGATGAACAAATTTTAGTCTTGGTCTTTGTTGATACTGTGATTATATGATGACTAAGAAATTGTAACACCATTTGCTTGAATTCTCGTTCATTGTTGCTCAACAAAGCCTTTACCAGGGGTACCAACAGAATTGGCTTTATGGGCCATGTGGGCTGGTATTTTAGTGCTGCATCTAGGACAATGCCTTTTCTCAAGTTCTATAGCATCATGTCTTATATCACTTCCTCATCCATAAGTTTTTAAGTTCACCTAGTTTTGTTGTTTATTTTTGGAAAAGATATAGCATATTTCCAGAAATTCATCCTTTGCAAAGGTTTTTTCCTCTTTCAGTTGTCGTAAATATGAAGAAGTCTACCATGAAAATAGTGTCAAATTCGTGAACGCTACATAAAGTGTCTGCTAACCAAGTGAACATACAATTATTTACAGCCGGGTTTCCCCATTGAAAGTTCAGAAGATGGTTCTGATTGACATGTAGCTGCTGTTAAACTCGAAAATGGATCACTTATAGAAGTGGACGCCTTAATGTATTGCTAATATAATGGATTTTTTTCCTTTTTCTTGTTCAAACTCACATCCTTGACAAATTGATTTTGTTCTCTTTCATTCTGCACCATAATTTTCAATGTCAAATCCAATTTGGGTGACCTTGTCTCAGCACTATTCTCTGTTCCTATTACATGTGCAGATTGCTATAGTTATTGAAGCAAAACATGCTGTCGGACCTTTGAAAGTGCTGGCTTGAATGCCACTGTTGGTGGAATACAGGTTAGCACTATGGTCAACTAAGTTTCTCTTTAAGAGACCTCATCCCTCAAGTTTCCATGCTTGTTTAAACACCTTGAAACTGATTGCAAAAACAGTGAAATCGGCCACATTAAAATTACCTACACGGGAGGCCCATAAATATGATACAACTTCCCTCTTGCTGATAATTTCATAATCTATCTTCTCATCACTAAACTCACCACGTACCGTCTCTGAAGCCAATGACTACTTTCTAGAGCCTCTTACCTATTTGAATTTGGTATATCCTCTTAACTAGGATTAAGATTCTTCCAAGTTGCATTTAGAAAATATTTTTTTATGATTAGTTTTGGAAAAATAGTCATTTTCTAATTTAAAGGTGTAGTTTGTGTCATCAAATGATCAAAGAAAAAGTTTTTTAAATAAATTGCGGACGTACTTGCCCGCGTTATGCACTTGACAAGATTAAAGCAACCATACAAATAGTTGTCAGCTTCTATTATCGAACAACCTTAATTTTGAAGAGAAATGGTCACAACCAGCTTAGTATTGGGATATTTGGCTCCGGTCATCTTTAGTATTAAAATTTCTCAATTTTAGATCGTTGAGTTCAATGAGTTGGGATCTATTGTATTGTGTGAGTTCTCACTAATATACGGTGAATTACCTAATATAAAGAGAATAGTGGAAAAGTGATTTACTAGTACATATACCCTTTTGAATTGTGGCCCAATAACTGATTTTTTATTTTTTTGTTACGCCCTTTAACAACTTTTAATGTTGACCTTTTTTTTTTGCTATTTTTAAATGTTGAGCTTGGCTTATGAATAAAAGTTGCGAGATTTGTTTGCATACCTCGTCAGTAGTCTTATCTTAGAAGAAGATTGAGCTCCAATTATTGCCACATGATTCCAAAATTGTTTTCTCAAGACACTAATCCTTTGATGATGGATCCATACAGTCAACCGCCGCGGGACCGGAAAGCGAGAGGGGGAGGAGTGGGTGGTTTGGTGGTTATATCATCAGATTTCTCACAATTCTTTTTGCAAGATTAATTTCATGGTTTTTTTGTTTTTTTTAATAGATTCAATGGTCAAGGGTGTATAGGTTAACTTACGCGTATATTAATTAATCCCATCTCCAATCCGGTCAAAATAGGTCATTCACATCAGGATTAGAATATGTATGAATTCTTTATGGCCTGACTACAAGGGATTGTTAAGTTCGAATTCATGATATCTAGGTTTATAATTCATCTCTATTACTACTTGAGTTAATCTTAGGTTACTTTCTAGATTTGACTAAGTGGATCTCCATCATCTTTTGAGATTTGGGTGTTTGTGTTTGTATAACTCATAAGCTCAGAGAGAGAAACACTCAGACACGAGTCTTTGTATTTGTTAACTTAATTCATTCTAATTATTTGTTTGCGAGTCCCAACAAATATTATGATTGATGGTCAATTCAATGATTATGACTAATCATAGTTATCAAATCGTGTATCGGAAGACGTATTGTTTTTTAAAAATAGTGTATCATAAGATACGGTGCAATTTTAAATAAATAATAAAAAAAAATATATGTTTACAAACTTTAGGTGTCTAGATGTAATATATTAACGGATATATAATTTTTAAGGGATCTGTGTATAATATTTTAAATATTAAGGGTCTAAGTAATTAGGTAACAAACTTCAAGGGGTTTAAATGTAATTTTTCCTATTTTAAAACAACCGACAGTCCTCTGATCAGAAAAGAAAAGAAAAGAAAAAGATGAGAGAGAAGGAAGATCGCGAAAGCGATCGAGAGGCAAAGAGAGAGAAAGAGCAATCGTCGAT
Source organism: Ilex asprella (assembly GCA_023539305.1). NCBI lineage: Eukaryota > Viridiplantae > Streptophyta > Magnoliopsida > Aquifoliales > Aquifoliaceae > Ilex > Ilex asprella. The sequence continues at coordinate 42,448,044 of CM042186.1, read as the reverse complement.
GGCTAATGCTGCGATTGTCGATGGCTACTTCTGCTGCGAGTGTCTCTTATGTTTCTTCGATGGCTGCTGCTGCTGCGATCGTCATCGAAGGGTGCCATCCTCACAAGACTACATACTTCGATGGCTGTTGCTGTGATCGTCGTCAAAGACGTCAAAGTTGTGATCGTGAGACACAGGTATTTTAATTTTTTTGTAAACCCTAGCCCCTCTTTCTCTTCTCTCTGTTCGGTGGTTCTTTGTTAAGTGGTTATAGGGATAAAAAAATCAGTCTCGAATCACAAAACGACATCGTTCCTTAAAAAAAAAAAAAAACTTTTGCACGTATCGATCGTATCGTACCGATATGTATTGTATCGTATAAACGTATCATATATCGGACGATATAACGCAAAAACGATACATAACTACGATTCGTATCGTTTTAGGCATGCATCGGAACGTATCGTACGATACGTATCGCGTATCGTACGATACTAACAACTATGTGACTAATTATAAATTAATAAATTAATTCTAAATAATATCGTTAGTTTAATGTAAAGTATTGCTTACATAAAGGAGTGGTTATTTATTACCGGTAAAATATGGGTAACGTTAAGGTACAATTAAGACTCAATAGTATTTTTGATCTTTAAAATATGTATTTTTTTTCAGTTTGATTTTTAAAGTATAAGAATAATTAACTTAGTTTCTAAAATCTATATAATGAAATACAATACAATTCAAATCTCAAAAAACAAACAAAATGACTTTTGCTTTTGGTGGTTGAAATCTCTTTAAATTTTACTTTATAATTAATTTAATGGCTAAAATTAATATCTCAAATTAAATATAAAAAATAGGCTCCTAAGTGTGTGTTTGGAGTAACTTTTGAAAAGTGTCTTTAAGACTTATAATTTATCATAAGTACTTAAAAAAAAAATTAGTGTTTGAAACCACCCCACCATCACCATTACCCCCACCATCGCCACTCCACTACCACCACCACCACAACCACCACCACCACCTCTACCACAATAACTACCATCATCATCACCACCGCTGCTGCTGCCACCCCTCCTACCACCACATCCACCACCACCATCATCATCATCATCATCGCTGTCACTACCATCACTATCACCGCAGTTGTCACCCTATCATCACCGCTGACGTCATCCTACCACCTCACACCTCCCCCATTGCCCCACCACCACCCTCACCCCCACGACCATCACTACCACCCCACCATCACCTCTTCACCAACAATCACAACCGCTGCCATCCCACCACCATTACCTCCCGTCCACCACCATTACCTCTCATCCACCACCACTCATATCACCACTGTCATTGTTGTCACTATCTTACCACTATTGCCATTGTCCTATCATCACTAGTGTTGTCGCCACCTTACCACCATCGCCAATATCTCACCATCACCACCTCCACCGCCCCACCATCACCATCACTATTGCCACCCACGATTGTCACCATTACCATCGGTCGTCATCACCCACCACAACTATTACTATCTTCCACCACCATTACCACTGTTCACCCCCACCACAACCAGTGCTTAAATTCTTTTATTTTTCTTCTATCTTTGTGATTTGATTTTGAGTATGAATACAAATATGTTTATCATTGACTATTTTTTTTATTACTTCGTACCTTCAAGTTCAAGCACGAGAAATAACTAGTATTCAATATGTGTCAAAACAATCCCCATATAGACAGATCATATAACGGAATGATTATGTATTTGACATATGATATCGTCTGAAAGAGTGACACTCGGTCACTTCCGTCAGAAAACTTAACGAATTGTCTGTTTAGAGATTAAAGTGACGCGAATTGAACATTTTAGAGGCTAAATTAATAAAATGAATACTTTAAGGACTAACATGACAAAAAATAAATACTTTAAAAACCAAAAATTTTATTAACCCCACAATTACTTAGCATACTTCTGTCAAACTCAATTATTTTCAATTAGATATGTGATTATTGATTTTAAAATAAAGAATTGTAAACAAAACGTGTTTTGATAGGTTGAAAAGTGAAGATATGGTCCCGACAAATATTTTTCGTAATGATCCTATATGTGTAATAATGTATGACAGGGTCTCTCTTCAACTTATGTGGTGGGGGATGGGATGGCCCATCACCCATTAACTCGTTTTCTTTTTTATGGTCATTCTATAATTTTTGCAAACAAAATTACAATCTTTCGAAAACTAACTAAAGAAAAACAGCGCCTTTTGACTAGCCAATTCCTTGCATTGCTTCTTTCTCTATTAGCTGTAAAATATGTCTATTCTCAGCTGCTGCCCAGTGTGAAGAGATTAGGCCTCTGCTCGTAAGTGTAGGTATTACGTGTGCCAGCTGATTGCCATTTCTTCTATTAGCTGGGAAGCAGATTAAGCGGATCTTCTCTGCATACGTCCAGATATCTCTTTTGGATAGCTTCAATATCTCTGATTCGATCTGTTGGCCCCTTGTAGATTAAACATCCGTCAGTCTTCTATTCTAGTTATTATCTTGCACCTATCAATGGTAATCTGTACAGGTGAGTTCTCCAATATTGAAATTTCCAAGGGCATAGTAGAAATATATGTTCTGCAGTCTCCTCTTCATCTCCACATATTGGGCATATAGGATGTGCTGGCACTTTTTCCTATTCCATTAGTTGCTAAAGCTCATGTTGCAATTTTCCACATAGAAGCTGGGATTTTGGATGATACTTTGGTGCTCCAGATCATCCTCACAATCCTTCTGGTTGAGTATATGATGAAAATGCATTGGCACTATAACTCTTCTTTTTAGAGTTGTGGAACAAAAAGTTGTATTGTATCCACTCCTAACAGTGTAGAGACCACTTCATTGTGTGTGCCCATCTAAATGTGTCCAGCTGTAAAGTTTCACTCTGGGGAATGACTAGGACATCTTTTGCCACATTTTGGGGAAAAGCCTCTTGAACTAATGCAGCATTCCATTGCTTCTGAGGGAATTTTTTTAAGTTCCTGGACTTTGCTTATGCCACAGTTAGTTGTATTTGACACTCTTGGGTGACCTGGGATCCAGTTGTCTCTCAACAACTAAATCAGCTTCCATCTCCTATTTGCCAGATGCCACCCCTTGCTACCAAGTCCCTTCTCTCTAGTATACCTTTCCATAGCCATGAATTTGCAGCTCTTGGTGTAGCTTGCCATACACATTTTCCTGCAAAGTATTTTACCTTCAAGATTCTTGCCCATACTCCATAGAGTCTCAGGATTTTGTATTAATCTCCATCCTTGTTTGGCTAGCAACACTTGATTGAACTTCTCCAAACCCTTGAAAACCATTCCCCATTCCATTTGTTTTTTTGCCAGGTAGTCCCAGTTCTTCCAATGAATACCTCTGTCTCCATTAGTCTTATTCCACCAGAATCTAGCTACGGTAGATGTAATTTTTTGACAAAGGATTTGGGGAATCTAAAAATGGACATGGCATAAGTAGGTATGGCGGCTTCAACTACTGCCTTGATAAGTACTTCCTTCCCTGCATTGGTCAAGTAGCTGCATGGGGAATCTAAAATTATACCCACTGATGCATAAAAAAACACACGCAGATTGAAAGACAAAAAGCCCATGCATAAGCACATTGATAACATAAAAACTACACAAAAATAAACACGCACACTATGTACATAAAAAACAAACTAACTCATTAAGTAAAAATACACACACAATGCGCATAAATAACACAAAAATACATTAACAAAAGAAAATTACACTCAGTATAATGAAAATATACACACCCATACACAAATACACATAAATAATCCATATACAAACTGATGGTGCTAGGGAATCTTAGTCAAAGTCTAGAACCGTGGCCAGCTGATCCAAAGAGGATGCATAGCAAGTATATGGGCTAGAAATGGATAAAGCTGTGAAAGAAGAACCATAACACGATGTGAGTGGTTCACTCTAGCCGAAGGACGAAGGTTACGTTCACTGTAAGGGAGTTTCTTGCTCCTTGAGGTTGTATATTGATTGAAGACAGTTAGGACAGTGATATTGCTGCTTAGAGCCTTTTTAGGAAAACATACTTAGAGAATACAAGCTTATATGTGTAGATGACTTAAGTGAGCAGCGAGGGAGACAATGGTCGTGTCGTTTTTGTAGTGTAATAGTGTCATATTTATACAAGTGATCTTTGTAGGATTTCATATGGCTCCGTCTTTCTTTTTGTTGATTTTATGAGTCATTTCACTTTTGTCCTGTAGTGACATCTGTCATATGACGCTAGAGCATCTACTGTCCTTAAGCAATTATGCGCACCAATATTCTCTGACGCAGAGAGTACGTGTTCATTATACGTGTCAAAAGTGGTCCCTCTATCCTCAGTACACATGGCATGACGGGAGTGCTTCAAGGTCGACAATGGACCAAGCTCCTTCATCCCGAGCTGACCTCCATCTGAGTTGGATTGGGGCTGAGCTGGACTTCAGGCTTTCAGGTATTGCTTGACTTCATCCTTTGGGCGCGGTCTATTTTAATCTTGGCATAGATAGGTTGCAAGTGAGCTATTTGGGCCACTATGCAGGTAGAAGCCTTCTAGACCTATAAGGCTCTTGTTTATGGTGGCTCATATCTAAAATCTCATCATTATCACAGACCCATATTGATAAAAGGAAAATACTCAGACACTGTACACATAAAAACACACGAAAACACATTAATAAAAAATACACAAGCCCTAAGTAAAACAAAGACACACCATTATACACACGCACTAGACACATACAAAAACACTAAAACATACTATAAAAGAAAAATAAGACACTGATACACAATAAAAATTTATAAAAGAAAAATAAAGAACCAAAAGAAAACAAACACAAACGCACTAATAAATATAGACTTTGAGGAATCTATCAATATTTAAACAACATTGACTTTGAGCGATCTACAGGAGCATATACTTTCGGCTACTTGATATTTATGAGTACAACTTTCAGTTAACTGTTAAAGAGTGTGGGTGCAATCTTATTGAAGTGTTAGTTATTGTATGTGCTTGAAGATACAGTGTAATAAAAAATGATAAATAATAAACATATTTATATTCATATCTAAAATTAAATCACAAACATAAAAAATAGATAAAAGAATTTAAGCATCGATTTGTAGTGAAAGTAAGAGATGGTGGACGCAATGGTGGTGGTAGGAGACGGTGATGGTTGTGGTGGTTGACAATGACCGTGGTGGCGACGATGACGATGTTGGTGGCCACAGTGACAACAACGGTGGTGGTGGGGGTGACGACGATGACGACAACGGTGAGGGTGGTAAAAGTAATAGTGATGACAATGACAGTTGTAGTGGTGGTGGTAGAGGTAGTAGTAATAGGGCGGTTTCAAATACTATTATTTTTTTAAAATACATATGAGAAATAATTTCTAGAAATATTTTTAAAAATTATTCAAAACACATCCTTAGGGGTTTATTTTTCCTATTTAGTTTAAGGTGTTAATATTAATCGTTAGATTAATTTTAAAGTAAAATTTAAAGCAATTTCAATAACAAATAATAAAAATTATTTTGTTTATCGTTTGAAATTTAAATTATAATTTATTATATAAATGATTCAATCTTATTAGGATAGGGGTGGTATTTACAATAGGGAGGAGTGGTGGTTCAAAATAAGTATTTACTTATATTCAAGTGTTCAACCCTTTGGACACCTATGTGGTGTGGGCCCACAACCATGTCGAGCTCTTGTTGTATCTTGCGGAGGACACGCGGATATTTGATCACCTTGGCCATTGGCCCATTGTCAATTCATTGGTGTCACTGCTGAAGTATCTGTGGGTGGGTGGCTGCTGCTGTCATATCCTGCAATGCCAAAGCAAGCATCAACCAAGAAAGCAAATAGCAAAGAAAGGTAATGGTGAGAATCAAAGTGAAAAAGAGTAAATACAATTGGAATTATGAATTTGTCTTAATTTATTAAGAACATATCACTTAATATGTTATTAAGTCAACAAATTAAATTAACTTTATTGAGCTTAAAAGTATTATGCAATGAAAACCCAAAAAATTACAAACAAAAATATTTTTTTTTATTTTTTAATAAAAGGCCATAATATTACAAGATTGACAATGACACCAAAATTAGCAGCAAATTGAAGGTTATGACATGATAGAGATCGAATACAAATCAATTGAAATTGATTTACTACTAAAAAAGTTAGGTAAGACTTAATAAGTGCGATTTTAGTAAGATTGAGTTGTAATTTTATCCAATAAAATTGACGTTTTAGATTATATGTGTTAGTAACATACTTGAATTAGAGCTTTAATCTCAATATCATTCATGTGCTCTTTCCCATCTTCCTCCGACAAAGTTAACAAAATATCAACAAAATCCAAATCTCCATCACATTTCACTCCTTCGATTTCCTTTCTTTTTCTATGTTCGTCACTGATCTTCAAGTGAAAATCATCTACCCTATTCTCCACTTAACTCATTTTCTTTTCACGTCCATAAGGATCAACCCACCAAAAACCCCGTGAAATCTGTCTCTCAATTTCCATTAAAAATTGATTGAACCACCGTCTCTCGGTTCTAATGGACGTATAGGTATAATTTGGTGGATCAAGGTCTTGTAAATGAGGAGGTATTCTCTTTTCGGCTTAATCGGGATGAACTCAAACCGAGAAGCCAAAACAACTCATTTGTTATGTGCATGAACTCCAGGGCCTCTTGTGGGCCTGTCGTTTCCGACTCGAAATACTGCTTCCTAGGTAGCATTCTAATCGCATTGTTCATTGAAAACACACCCAAATCTTCCCTCAAATTCAGTTCCTCTTCGGTATGTGCTTCCAGTCGCCAGATTTGTGCTTCCAATGGCTTGACTATGGGTTGAAGACACATCCATGGTGTCGGCACAAGCAACAGAGAGAGAGAGAGAGAGAGAGAGAGGTGAGGGAAAAAGAATGAAAAAAAAAACATTTATATCAGTACAATAAGTGCACAGTAAATATATCTGTGCGTTTTTCGTGTTTCCATAATTTCCAAAAAAAACTCTAAAAACAAGTCTAACTTGTTTTTCATTTTTATGTTCCAAATCTCATTTTTTTCAAAAAATTTGAGAAAAAAAATGCTAACCAAACAGGTTTTGGATGTTTTTAACATTTTGAGAACAAAAAACTGTTTTCGAGATGCTAACCAAACATGGCCTTACATTTTTTTAAAAAAAAATCCCTAATCAGTACAAAATGTTTTTTGAAAAAAGACATTGATGTTCTATTGTGGCGTATATTGGATTAAACTCGAAAACAAAAATCCCCAATTGTTTCTGAAATCAAACCTCAATTGGGCCGTTGTGGGTATTAGGTGGTTCTCGGTGGTTGTGGGCTGTGGGCTGGTGGTGGTTGTGGTTGTTGGGTGGTGGTCTTGGCGGTGGGTTTGGGTGATTCTCGGTTTGGGTGGTGGTGGTGGTGGTTGTGGGTATTGGGTGGTTCTCGGTGGTCTTGGCGGTGGGTTGGTGATGGTTGTGGCTGTTGGGTGGTGGTCTTGGCGATGGGTTTGGGTGGTTGTGGGTGTTGGGTTGATGGTGGTTCTCAGTCGGTTGTGGGTGTTGGGTGATACACAGTGAAAGAGAGAGAGAGAGCCAAAGAGTTGAAGGGATGTAAAAATTTTGGATTATTGTCCAAACAAATTTTATAATTTTTGTTTTTTAAAACTATTTTAAAAAATATATAACCAAACAAATTTTGTAATCTAAAATTTTTTAAAAATAATTTCTTAAAACTCTTCTCAAAAACTGTTTTCGAATACTAGTTTTTGAAACGCAAACCAAATAGGCCCTAAGTTTTTGGTTTTTTCTTTTGGTTTTTGGCATTTTAGATCCAAACCAGTGTACTATTTTATCGACCGACCCCTAAATTAGAAATCAACTGAATCAAGTGCCAGGGCACTCTCTCTCTCTCTCTCAAAAGAGTATTGAGGCTTGTTTTTTGGTGGAAAAACCAAGGGCTAAGCCTGTTAACGCACTAAAAAGATTAGGGCTTTCGTTCAGAAGCAAATTGGAGTTATATTTTGCTTGTAGATTTGGATTATTTTGGTACAGATTATTTAGGTACCACTACTCAAAAAAATCACTCTCGGCAACTAAAATACAATTGTGATGACTCAATATCATGGAATACCTACACATTCTATTTTTAAATCTAAGTCATCGGCAACTAACAATACTTGATGTGTGTAAACAATAAATTCAGACATAAGGAAAAAAATTCACCACTACATAATCTCCTTTTCCACTTGACTCGAGGCAAATTTGGCTTTTATATGCTAATATTTACGGGAACCAAGTTTTGCTACGTTAGAGTAACTCCAAAGGGCTCGTTAAACAGTCATTCTTAACTATTTTAGATAACTTCTCCCTAAAATTAGGCTCCAACAAGCTATCTATTCCACTATTTATTTTCCATAATTCATTTTTCATTCGCTGTTTCTGGCGAGTCATTTCTACCTCTTTGTTTCTTGTGCCAATTGCCTCCTTCTCCACCCCCCCCTCTCTCTCACGAAAGCTCCGTAGCACAGAAGCTCCACAGCACCCAAATTTTGTCTTCATCAATCACAGAAGCTTCATCGTTCTCCCAAATATGGAGTTCTCTCTCTCTCTCTCTCATACACACACACAGAAGCTCTATGTATTTATACCACTGAAATCCCACAAAAAATTCACTGAAATCCCACAAAAAATCTACTAAAATCCCACAAAAAAATCCATTGAAAAACCATCAAAAAATTCAGCGAAATCTGTCTCTCGATTCCCTCTAAAAATCGATTAAACCACCATCTCTCGATTCCAATGGACGTCCAAATACAATATGGTGGATCAAGGTCTTCTAAATGAGAAGGTATTCTCTTTTTGGCTTAATCGGGATCTAGAGGCAAAAGAGGAAGGTGAGATTGTTTTTGGGAAAAACATACCTATGTTCTTGTCACACAAAAGAGTTATTGGCAGGTGAGCTAAAATAAAAGATCAAAAGTTTCTAATGAAAATCAATTTAATTTTATTGGAAAATACCATTAATTATATTTTTGTGTCATGTTCTCAATCTAATTGTTCAGTTTGATGTGGTCCGTTGCTTGGATTGTGTGGAATTTTTCTGGAATTTATTTGTGAAATTTTTTCTGAAATTTTTCTAGTTAGTTATGATTTTTATCTGAAATTTTTCTGATTTTCTAGTTTAGCAATGAATGACAAAATATAAGGAAATGGTTTGAACTAAAAACACGATCTATGAAAATTTGTGAATTTGCGAATTATGGTTGAATTAGTTAAAGTTAGTTGAAATAGTTAGTTAAAATAGAGAACGTTGTTAGAGGGAATTAGTAGTAATTGTTCTTTAAAATAGATAGTGTTATAAAAAAGTATATGTTGACTAGTTATTTTAGCTAGCATCATTAGAGTTGCTCTCAGGGGCTGTTTGTTACAAGGGTTTGGGCGGGTCTAAGGTCATGGGTTTAGGAGTAAATCCTTTGGAACGCATGTTTGGTACATACATACTCACTTTCGGGTTTGAAACCCAGCCCGCTAAGGGCCCGTGATTAAAACCCAAGCTCGTGGGTTTGAGGAAACCTGGTGGGGTGGATGGGTTTGAAAAGTGGGCTAATGGGTTTATGTTAATAAATGACATTTATACCTCATTTATTCCATATACCCCATATTACCCCTCTCTGGTCTGACCTCCATCGCTCAACACAGACAGGAAGACTAATAAATTCCCACATTCTCTCTCTTCTTTCTTTACAAACCCACCTCAGATTTCCTCCTCAAATTCCAAACCCAGAAAATCTAGTTCAAGAAAGAATGCTACTGGTCTTGCGAACTGGTTCGAATGTTGCGTGAGGGATCAATGTAATTCAGGTAACATTAAGCTCAAAGATGCAGTAAGTACTTTGACGAAATGGTTCAAATGCAACCCATACCGTCAATCGATAGATTTAATCATATTTTAGGCTCAACCTCCAAAGTTAAATGCTATTTTGATGTATTTTTATTGTATAGGAAAATGGGTTTGGTAGGAATTGAGTCTGACTTGTATACTCTGAATATTTTAATTAATTGTTGCTGTCATTTGGGTGAAATAAATGCTGGGTTTTGTGTATTTGGCATAATGTTGAGGAGGGGTTTGAAAGCAGATTCAGTTACATTGTGTACTTTGGTTAAAGGTATGTGTAAGGAGGAGAAGTTTTTGAGTGCAGTTCAGTTGCTTGATAAAATGACTGAAGAGAGAGAGTTGAAGTAAAGGTGCTCACATATGGGATTCTTATAAATGGCCTCTGTAAAATTCGAGAGACTGGTCTTGCTATTAAATTGCATAGGAAGATGGTGCAAAGAAATTGTGAAGCTAATGTCCTCGCTTATAGCATGATCATTGATTCTCTTTGCAAAGATGGGTTGATGAATGAGGCACTTGATTTTTTTCTCCAACATGATTCATGAAGGTGTTACCCCATATGTCATTGTTTACAGATGTTTAATTCACAGTTTGTGTAGTTCAGGCCGGTTGAAAGAAGCTGTGAGACTTTTTGATGAAATGGTTGGCCAAGGAATTTCTGTTGATGCAGAACATATAATTCTTTGATTCATGGTATAGGCCTACTGTTGACTTGGTTATCAATTAATGTCGTCAATACACGTGAACACTTTGTAACTATTATAATAATGTTTAATATGATTTAACGAGAATATGTCCGGCCGTTTTGAAGTAGTTGTGAATGGACAAATTTTGTATGTATCCCCGTATAAGTAAATGTAAGAAAGTTGCACTTTATTGTTGGGTTAATGTATTATTACGTTTTATTATGGTTATAAATAATAGTTATATTTTATCAACATTCATGTTTTTTTTTCATAAGTTAGGAAAAAAGTTTAATCATATATTTAATCCATAAGGATACATTTTTACTCATATATGTATTAAGACCCATGTTTAACGTAAATAGACATGAATTTGGATTAAATTGGTTTAGGGGTAAAATAGTCATTTATATACAAATATATTATCATAATGTGCTATAACTTTGCGCATACCAAACATGAATAGGGATAACATTAACCCCCATAAACCTATCTTTGAATCTCATCTTTGAGTTTGGAAGGATTTGGACATTCCAATTCAAACCCCTCCCAAAAAATATACCAAACAAATCCTTAGGGTATGGACTGATATTGGGCCCACTAAAGAGAGGGTATTTTGGGGATTTTTTCTGCATAGTATGAAGACATCAAGAAATTCTTAACGGCAATATTAACGGAGAGTGGGACAGGGGGTCTATATGTTACATGTACACAAACTTTAAGAGGTCTAAGCGTTATATTTTAAATATAAAGAAGTCTACATGATTAAGTGATAAATCTCAAGGAGTTTAGGTGTAATTTACCCTACAATTTTTAGTACTTAGCAGGTATCCGATGGTATGCAAAAAAAAAAAAAAGAGCAACGGAATTGAAACTTAATTTATCTATCTAATTTGTTGACTTAATTTATTATGACCTTTGAATTGACCGTAAATCCCATCAAACATTAAAATTTAATGTTGATCAAATAATTTCAATGAAACTACATCATTAAGTCAACAAATTATGTCAAATTTTTCGATCCAAATAACAATACTCAAAAAAAAAAAATGTCTCACGTGTTATTTTGTTTGATAGTCATAAAAATGTATAATATTTTATCTATATATATTTTTTGTAATAGACAAATACATTGCTACGATGTGTGATGTAGTCACTTTGCCAATTTTAAGTGGTATTTGGTATTTGTTGAGCACCGAATCTTTTCTCTGTGGAGGTCAAGTAGATTTTCAATAGGATTATGGTTTTATCTTGGGCTTAAATCTCATTACCTAATGACTATTCAATGTGTCCCACTCACGCTCAGGTCCACTTAGGTGTGCAACTTGAGCAAATCGATTTCAATCCGAGTCTAATCCAAAAAAATTAGAGTTTGAATTAGGGTTAAAAAATTTTAATCCAAATTTAATTTGGGCTGGGCTTGGGTAGAGGCATCGAGAATCCAAATTCAACCTGAACCCGATAAATTAAAAAATAATTATATATATATATACATATATATATATAAAGTATTAGTATTTTTTTTATTTTTACTTCATCGTCCTTTGTTTCTTGTTGTTTGTTACTCTGTTATGTGTGATTAGTAGTGATAGTGTGATGTTTTAAGTTTAATGTTTTTATGGATCTAATTTCTATGTTTTATAGGATTGTGCTTTGAGATCACTATTTTTTTGTGTAAAAATAGATGATCAATAATCGTGCACTGTTATGAATGAAATATATGGATTGTTTTATGAATTTGTAATTATTCCCTCTCTTCTGTCTCTCTTACAATGAACTCGAATTCAACCCGAGCCTGTCCGAGTTAAACTCAGGCAATGCTCGAATTGAGTTTCTCAATTCAAGGTAGGATTAGGGTTAAGATTATGATTAGAGTTAAAAATTATATACCTAAATTTTAATTAGAATTAACTGTCTAACCCATCTAAACCGTGCGAGTTACATCCTTAGGTCCTACAAGTCACGGCCTGACGTAGTAGATAAGTTAAAGAGGACCCATCATCTGGGTCCCACAGGTCACATCGTGATAATAAACCCACGCTTAGGACTAGGTGCGGATTGGTTCGGCCGTCGATTAGTAACAAAAGATTGGTCACGTAAAATCAAATTAATATTCACGTTGACTTGTCGACTTCTATTTCGACTTCCAAATTGCACAACCACAAGCCTTAGTGGACTGTTCAACCTAATGCTTTAAATTTCTAATTCGATTTGAAATTTTGGTTGAGTCACTATTTACACAATTTAATTGGAATATGGGTATAATTCTGAATTTACGAATATGAGTTATGTCTTGAGATTCAAGTTTAATTTCAAATCCATTAATTTGAGTTAGATCTCAAAAATTCACAATCATTATTTGAATATTATCAAAATTCAAACGGAATTGGAATGTGTTTTTGTTTAAGCGCAATCCTATTATGAACAATTTTTGCCCAAATAGTAATTTTTTTGCGTTACAAAAACAGTTGAGCTCGAGTTTGGATTAACGGGACCAAGTTGCAGCCAACCAGATTGCTCAACTTTAGAGATGCACATTTAGGACCAATGTAATGTACCTTTCTATTCAAGCCAAAAGACTTTCATGGGACCGATGACAACGATGCATAGAAATGAGCAAGTCTTTTTGAAGTATAAAGAGGGATGAATAAATTTTAGAGTTGATTTAGTGATTAAGTTTGTTCGCTTATAAATAATAGGTCTGAAGTTTGATATTTTAATTCTTATTCATCAAAGGACATATTCTTAAAATTAGCTTAATTTACTGTCGTCAGCTCAAAATTTAAGAAAATAATTGATGCAAACTTAGATAATTTATACTAAAAAAAAAAAAAAACCGACGATTCAACTATCAAAGGAAGACCACGTCCGATCTTCCACCTTGACGCGCAAAGGCTAGCCAGTTCCTTTCTGGATACTCTCTCTCTCTCTCTGGTGTAAAGTTGACTAGTTTTGTCATTAGTTTAAAGAGTCCATATGTCTTCTCTGACTTGTTCCGCAAGGAATTTTCCTCCTCCTTCGTCTGCTTCTTTTTTCAGTTCATAAATATATATATATATACATAGACGTATGCAATCCTTGTGAACAATTTCTAGTTAACTTACAGAATCCTGGTCAGAATTCGAAGTCGAGTGAAATGAAGGTGAAACTTCCTTCTCTTTCTTACAAAAATTCTGATGCTTTGCTTCTTGAACACACCCACCCACCCACCCTCACACACACACACACAGAGACGGATTAAAATTGTCCTATTTCGTTGTTCTTCTTGGGACGAGCTAATAAAAGGATGGTCTTCTGTTGGCTTTTACTCTGTTTCCTGTTTACATGTGAACTCTAGTTGATTTCCTTCTTGTTCTGCTCTTCTTCATGACCAATATTAAATTTGGGATTTTTAAAAATTAAAAAATGAGGTTTATGTTTAATGGGTTTTGAAGTTTTGAGACCCTAGTTTAATTCTTAAAGAGACTCAAGTCGAATTTTCCTTCATTTTCTTAGAAAGAGCATGAATCTTTCTCTCCACTGCTCTGTTTTTTGTCATGACCACCTCTGGTTTATGAGTGGATCATCTGGGATCCTAAGTGGGTTTTCACTATTCGTGTCCTTTGAATAAATCAGGATCTTTTCAGATGTTCAATTTTTTGAAACAATGAAAGAAAGTTTTTGTTTTTTGGTACTACGTTTTTGTTTTTTGGTGTGATTGTGTTGTGAAATATTGCCTAGTTTACTTTTTAGATTATAGCCAATTACTAGTCTTTTTGGCAAGGTAGTGACTGTTTTGTTGGTCTTTTTTTTTTTTGTTGCAGAAAGTAGTGTTGAGTTTAGATTTACATGATGATAAAGCAAAACAAAAGGCCATGAAAGCAGTGTCTAGCATTCCAGGTACTCAAATTTGGTTGACCACAATTTGATAGCTTGCGATTCAATATAAAATGACCCTTCATTTGTTTCAGATACACAGCCAAATTGGTAATCAGTGGACTAATCTTCTTTTGATCCTGTGATTTTGTGTAGGAATTGAATCGATTTCTATGAACATGAAGGATAAGAAATTAACGGTGGTTGGCGATGTTGATCCAGTTGTGGTGGTCAGCAAACTGAGAAAATGGTATCCAGAAATATTAACAGTTGGGCCAAAGGAAGCAGAAAAGAAAAAAGATGAAGGTAAGAAGGATGATGGAAAGAAAGACGATGATAAAAAGAAGGATCCAAATGAACAGATTGCAGACCTTGTGAAGGCCTACAAAGCTTACAATCCTTACATGACACAGCCGTACTATGTTTACAGTGCAGAGGAGAATCCAAATGCGTGTGTCATCTGTTAATTGTCAGAACAAAAATATAATTGATGAGCTTTATGGGTGGTGGATTCTATCATATTGAAGAACCCATTTGAGACCTAGGAGGATGGCTCTATGTACAGTTGGTGGTTGGTTTGTGGTATGAGGTACTGTACCGTATAGGAATAAATTTTGGGTTTTATTAGTTGTTGATTTTAGCTGAAGTATTGATACTATTTTGTTAATCTGAGTCTGAGTGCATCTTTTCAGGACAAAAAAATTGTAAAAAAATAAATCCTTTTGGTTTTTGTCTTCTTATTTTGTTAGCCTTAAAATCTCATGAGAAAAGGCATGTCATGCATTCAGATGTCGGGGTATTGTGAATTTTGTGATTCTCTCTTGATTACCCATTGGGATCCATGGGAAAAGAGAAGAAAAATGATATTTAGATCTAAAAATTTGATATAATTTGTTGATCTAATAACGTGGTTTCATTAAAACCATTAGATTAACACCAAGTTTCAATGTTTGATGAAATCTACAGTCAATCCAGAGGTCATAGTGAATTAAGTCAGTAAATTAGGTCAATAACGTTGCTCCAAAGAGAACGTAGGAAGCTGATCCAAAAGTTAATGGCACCATGATTTCTCTCTTTTTAGTCTTCCCCCGCCCCCAGACTTTGGGGTGGAGAGGCCATGGGGTGTGTGTGGACACAAATAACCGGCATATAATATTTCAACAACTAAGATTTTGTGTTTTTTAAGTATGCAACCAAATACATCAATTGAGCAATTAAGGATACGTTTCGTAACTCCATTAGTTATAATTTAATTTAAAAGTTGACGCAAGTCTGCTATCCAGATTTTTTTTTCTGCTAAATATTAAATTTTTATTACAGGATGCTTTTCATCAAGTAAGGCCCTGTTTGGTAACCATTAGTTTTCATTTTTTTTTTGTTTTTGTTTTCATTTTTTGACCCAAAAAAAAATCAAAATATGTTTGGTGAAAGTTTTCGTTTTTTTTTTTACAGCTCTGTTTTGAAAACAATGGTAAAATATGAAAACATCTAAAATGATGTTTTTGAAAACATCAAAAAAAAAACACGCGCGCCTCACTTAAATGAAGTCTGGCCTTCGAATCTTGCTAACACCAAAATTGAAGACTTTTTGTTGGCAATATAAAAACCCTTTCCTTTTATTTTTTTTCCTCTTTTTCTCATCTCTCTCTCTCTCGATCGATCGATGGTTTCAGCCTAACGATCTGTGTTTTTCCTTGGATTTATGTATATATATATGTGGTGTTGATTTCAGTGGGGGATTTGGGTTTCGGTTGGGTGGTG
>CM042186.1:42421043-42431398 GCA_023539305.1 Ilex asprella | reverse complement strand
TGGTGGCTGGGTTTGGTGGTGGCGATGGTGACTGGGTGATGGTGCTGGGTTTTTGGTGGTATTACTGGTGGCGATGGTGGCTGGGTTTGGTGGTGGCGATGGTGACTAGGTGGTGGTGCTGGATTTTCGGTGGTATTACTGGTGGCTGGGTTTGGTGGTGATGGTGGCTGGGTAGGGTGGGTGGAGATGTATTTGGGTGAAGATGGATTTGGCATTAAAAAATTAATCAAAATAATTCCACCGATTATGAAAACACTATTATAATACCAAACATGTTTTTTATTTTTGTTTTCATAATTTTTTAAATATAAATGACTACCAAACATGTTTTATATTTTTAATTTTTATCACCAAAAAAACAAAACTTTGTTCTGTTTTTTTTTTATAAAAAAAACATAAAACGAAAACGTTACCAAACGCTACCTAAGAAACAGGCATGCCAGTTCATATATAAATCTGCATACCCACGGATTTTAATTTTGAATTTTTTAATAATTTT
Organism: Ilex asprella; assembly: GCA_023539305.1. Taxonomy (NCBI): domain Eukaryota; kingdom Viridiplantae; phylum Streptophyta; class Magnoliopsida; order Aquifoliales; family Aquifoliaceae; genus Ilex; species Ilex asprella. The sequence continues at coordinate 42,430,899 of CM042186.1, read as the reverse complement.
TTGGAAAGGACAGAAGTACTGATTAATTTATTTCATATTACTTTACTCGAAATAATATTAAAAACATGAAAATGGTCAATTCGTGAAAGATTAAAATGAATTGTAACACTCAAACCAAACCCACTGGACTGCCAGAGATTTTTATAAAATGGTAACACTCAAACCAAACCTATTGGACAGCCAGAGATTTTTCATAGAAAATTTGTTGAAGCATATGGTCTGTAGTTGAAAACACGAGGCCTTGGTTCAAAAAAAAAAAAACTAGTGACCTGACAAGAAGAGCCTAGAAGGATTAAATCAGCCAATGTGGAGGACTATTCTGCCTCTGGTTCTATGTGCTGATAACGCCAAATGAAACTAGGAGAACTTTCTAGGAGTCGAACCAAAGCTGAATCTCTGGTTTTCTGATTAAGTAAATTATTATTTTTTCCACAGTCCGGTATTTAGATCAGTTTATGAGTATTTTGATTAATTTTATCTCAACATGGTCATTGAAGGGACTCAAGACTGCTCAGCAGCCCCCGAGACGACACGTGGATAGAGGTGTATGATGGGAAGCCGAGGACACTAGCAAAGCCGAGTGGAGGAGCCGAGAGGTGGTATTTTCGTAGAGCCGAGTACAACATCTGATAAGCAATTAATGCGATTTGACCCAGCATTTATGACGATGTAAGTGACTCAGACAGGGCATTTAATGAGCATCTGCACCTACGAAGACTTAAACTGACAACCATGAGTGGGTGCATTAATGGCTAGGAGTCCCGGCACAGAGCTATAAGTGATAGCCTTCAAGGCGCCGACTGTTATGAAATGGGTGTCAGACGCCGTTCATAGGTACTCAAGTGTTCAGCGTGGCCCCGAGGTCGGGTCTCAAACGCCGAGCATTGATGACACAAGAGTGCAAGTGAGAGTCAATCATTACGCTTTGACGAGTCTGAAGAGCATTAATTACTGAGATGACCTCTATGTCAGAACAATCACTTCAAGTCCAGGTATAAATATCCTTCAGAAAAACGAACGAAGGTACGCAAAATCTAACCCAAAAAACTGAGAGAATTCAGTTTGATCCTTCTTCCCTTGTTGACTTAAGCTTCAGAGAGGATAAGTCGGGCAGACGTCTGGCTCCCTTTTCCTAACCTTGTGATTGTTTCAGGGTTCACCAGTTATACAATCGCTGTCTCGAATCAATTGCAGGATCAGTCTCGTGCAGTCATCTACATCAAAATTAAGATATTCATGAAGGATAAATTTTTTTATTATGTGGGTTCAAAAGATTGTTAAAATTCAAATTCAAAATATTTAAATTTATAACTCATGCATATTATCATTTCAGCTACCTTTGAAGTTATGGAAAAAATATTTCAGGGATGAAAGTGTGTTTTTCAACTTAGAGGTGTTTATGTTGGAATTGTGCCACTAAACTACTCAACCATTACAGGGTGAGTTCTATAGAAGTATCTTTATCACTATATCAGATTTTGATTGTAATTCAATCTAAATTTAGATTTGATTAATATGATGGGATTGGTATATTTTTTCTATCAAGTTCGAATATGTTGTATAATATTTCACCTGTTTGGATTTAAATATTTAAATATTTGATTTAATTGCAATCCACTCGGAATTATATGTGATAAAACTGAGTTATTATTTAACAAAATTAGGTTAAAGTTTAGATAAACTTGCTAAAATTCATCTTAATTGAATTATTTGGGTCAACGTCGAATTTCAAATTTATTATAGATTCAGATATTGATTGTGGAAATAATATATGTTACACATCAAATTGATAGCCAAGCTTTGAGGCTACTCTTTTACCAATAAGGCTTCACATGTTCTTCTCCAATCACCAATTGTCTAATCTTTTTAAAAAAAGCCTAATTGTTTTTTTCTCCATTTATGTTTCTTAAGCAACAAATAAAAAAAAAACCCAGAAAGCAACCTACGTTTGATTGCATGGCCTAACAAATCTTTTATAGTTCTCCGCATCAAATTGGGATAAAGTTCGTGTCGGATAGTTATACAATATTCATTCTTAGTTGGGGGTGTCAAAATATGATATTTATCCATTAATATAATATAAAATTAGAGAATCTAAATATTTCTTAAACCATCTATTTTTTGTAAACTAGTAAATTCGACATAATTGATAAACGAATTGAGTATGAATGAAAGTAATCAAAAGGAATATATGACGCGATTCAGTTATATACGATTTATATACGTCACGAATCTGATATGATACAATTTATTAAACGCAAATTAATAAATAACGAGTATAAATAGAATATTTTTTGACACAAACTCACAAAGACATTACAAATAACAGAAATACGCTTCAATAAATCTAATTCTAATATTGTTGCCTAAAATAACTAACAAAGATAAACTCTAGACTCCATTACCGATAGGCCACATCATGACAAGTAATGTCATGTAATTTTGGTTTTTTGCATGTTCATGGAAGCATTATTCCATGCATGATGTGGCAATCACAATGGCGTTAGCTCACCAATACCAACTAATCTTAGTTTTTTAAAAGAAAAACTAAAACTCATCTTAAATCTTACGTCATTCTTTGTTTTGATTATGATTTAAATATTTAATTAATAAAATATATTGAAAAGGTGGAGATGGGGACATAAATAATACTAATCCACAGTCCAACATTTCTTTTAATTTTTGTTCGGGTTGACAATCTAACAATGACAACAACGTCAGGATTATCCAAATCAACACACACACACGCACACAAGGCAATTAATTAACACCAATACTCATATGTGATGGTGCTCGGATAACTCTAGCCCAAGTCCAAAACTAAGGCCAGTTGGTCCAAAGAAGATGCAGAGTAAATTCAGGGACTAGAAATGGATGAGGTAGGGAAAGGAAGACTAGAACACGGTCTAACTAGTTCACCTTAATCGAGGGACTAAGATTATGTCCACTTTAAGGGAGTTTTTTGCTCTTGGGAGTTATACATTACTCGAAATAGGTGATTATAATGGTATTGCTGACTCAGGGCCTTTAAAAAAAATGCTTAGATAACGTAAACTATTCTATGTAGATTGCTTAGAGTTCTTTTGAGAAAGATGATGGTCATGTCATCTGTAGTGTAATAGTGTCATATTTATACAAGTGATTCTCTTAAGGTTTCATGTTATTTCTTCTTCCTTTTTTGCAAATTTCGTGGGTCTTTCTATTTTTGTCTTGTAGCCATCCTTGACACATGACGCCATTGCACCCACAGTCCTTGGGCAGTTACGTACACCAATATTCTCTGTGACAAAGAGTGCGTGTTTGTTATGGATGTCAGAAATGGTCCCTCTTCTCTTAGGACACGTGGCGCAATGGAGAACTCCAAGATTGGCATTGGGCTGAGCTCCTCTATCCCAAGCCGACCTCCAGCTAAGTAGGATTAGGTTTGTGTTGAACTTCAAGCCTTTTGATACTGTTGGGTTTTACCCTTTAGACACGATCCATTCCACTCTTGCTGTGGACAAGCTGCTGCAATCCATTAGGGCCGTTGAGCAAATAAAGGTCTTCTAGTCTTATTGGGCCCTTGATTATGGCGGTCTATGCCCAAAATTCAATCATTATCAATATGAATAATCAATGTATATTACAATGGCCGACAATTTTACCATTTGATTTTTCAAATTGTCCTCATTTTTACTGAGACACACCTGGGAGTGCAAATCAGACGGATTAGATTTGTTGATAGGTTAATTGAAACTAGAATTATGAAACTGTCGACCCGAGTTTCATCCAATTTCTTCAACTTTAACCTAAGTATTGTCTATGCGTGAATATTTAATGTGGATCGGGTAAATATGAAATTAACTACTTAGAAATTTTGAATATTTAGACATATATTTCAGTATTAGAGTTAGAATTAAAAAAAAAATTAGCCAAATTTACATTCGGATAATATTTGAATTTGAGTTTATCGGGTTGCAGATGAAAGGAAATCGAAGTTTACAATGCAAGTCCTATAAGCCCATATTCTAGTCCAAACTCAAAAGCTTCTGGGTTGGGCCACCCTGTCTATGGACAACCCAATACTCAAAACAGGATCTCCGCGTGCAATTGCATTCGATGATTAAAATTTTGTTTTGAAATTATTTAAATGTTAATATTGAAAAAATTAACAATAAGTATTACTTTTCCCTAAAAAAATCAATGAAGTCCTATAATTTTATTTTATATCAATGAAGTTACATTTTTAATATTTTATTTCAATTAAGTCATAATTCAATTATATTTTAATTTTATCCTTAACTTTCTTTATAAATAGTTTTATTCTTTTGTATTCTTATGTCAACTGGATGGTACATTCTTAGGACATTTCAATTTTCATTCTTTCTGGTATGTCAACTTCGGTAGCATTCCATTGAGACTTTTCTATTGGTATGTGATGTATTTTTTTCTTATAACAAGTTAATTATTACTTCAATTAAGATAATATTGTTATATTACAGATTCTATTAATACATTACCCCGTTGGTTTTAAATTATTCTATTAATTTACATTGGATTTAAAATGATTAAGTTATGAATTTATTTGGTTGTTGTGTTTGAATCAATAACGACATTAAAATGGAATTAATCGACAAACATTATCGATATAGTTTATTTTAATCTTTCTTATTTTATTAAATACTCCGCAAATATTGTCTCGGGTTTTAAGATTGGGTATTCCAATGAGATAAGAAAATATGGGCTTTCTTTGCATTTTGCCATGAAATTTTTGTTAGTTGAGTTTTTTTTTTTTTTTTTAAAGTATAGGGTTTCAATGTTAGTTTTGTAAAGAAGGAATTTGTGTCCTCTTAATTGGTTCTAAGAATGCAAAAAAATTAAAGGATTTTGGTAATTAAAGGGTAAGAATAAAAAAATAAAATTGGAATATAATAAAATTTAAGACTTAATTGAAATAAAATATCAAGAATATAAAAAAATAAAAATGATACGACTTAATAGATTGTTGTGAGGAAAAATAATATTTATTGGTAATTTTTCCTTTAATATTTTGAGTTGTTTCAGAAAATTCCAAAGTATTTTGAGATGGTTTGATTTGATATATTTTCTCCAATAGTCTTAAATATTTTGAAAATAAATTCTCAATCTTTTCTATCCATTTTCATTATTTTTTTTGGTAAGACCATTCGGTTTTAGAAAGTCACTTTGAATTCCGACTAATCCGGATTCGAGGCAGGTAGGACCACAAGGGCAGCAAAGCTCTCTCTACCGAATGTAGCTACGTTCCCAAGACTCGAACTCGAGACTTTGGTTAAGCTAAAACAGACCCTCACTAACTGATCTAACGCTCGGTGGTATCCATTTTCATTATGACCAAAACAATGCTCCGACACCAAATTTTTATCCTTAATTACACTTTAGTACATATCTCCAACTAATAGTTTCCCTTAAATACATAGTTTTACCTATGAAAATACTTAGTTTTATCCCTAAGATTTTCTTTCTCTTTAATTTTTTGGTTCAACTATAAGAGGTGTTTGAGTTATCTTATGCACACTTCGACAAATCACCTTCTCAATTCAGTCAAAGACAGGTCATTCGTATCAGAATTAGAGTATTCATGAAAAATAAATTTTGTATGACCTAATTCTAAAGGGTTGTCAAAATTCGAACTCAGGGATATATAAATCTCATATTTATTATTACTTGAACTACTCTTAAAATTGTATCACTGATATTTTCAAAAATTCATTGGAGCGCCCAATATTTTTGGTCTTCCCAGACTAAATTATTGAATCTGTCGTGACTATAATGCTGTGTTTGGTTGGAGGGAAAATAGGGAGGAAGGAAAGTGGAAAGGAAGGAAAGTCTTTGCATTGTTGCATTGTTTGGTATGGATGAAAAATGGAAGGAATGGAAAATGGAAGGGAAAAGCTTTCCTTTGGGCCCACCAAAAATTTTTCCCCCAAAAATGAGAGGAAAATGGACTAAAAATTGAGGAAAGATGGGCATTTCTTGTGAATGGACTATTTTACCCACCACTCTCTTTAAAAGTGAGATTTTAATAAAATGTAAGTTCAACAGTTTTTTTTTTTTTTTGCCCAGAACATGTGTGGCTTTGGCCTTTTTTATGAATAAGGCCTAAAAATTTATTTGCCTCCCCTTTTTTTTCCTTTTTTCTTTTTGTTCTCAATAGTCCTATAATTCAAACCGTTTAGGTATAATTTTTTTAAATATATATTTTTTAGTATTTAGTATTTACCACATAATATAATTAGAACTTAACTTATTAAGTTTGTTTTTGTATATATAATGGAAGATTTAATAATTAAATGTACATAATAAAAAATACATATAATTTTTAGTTAGATACACATTTAAATAATTAAATGAAGAATTTTTCTATAATAAAATTTTTTTAATTTAATTTTAATAAATGATACTATAGAACATGAATTTTTTATTGTAAAATTTGAAATATTTAATATTTTATCTTTGATTGGAGTATTTTTTGTCTAAGTATAATATTTTAAACTTAAAAAGGGTCTAAATATTATATACTTATAAAAAGATCATGTATTTTGATTTATTTTCTTTAATCTTATTCATGTAATGAGATGTAAGGGTATAATGGTAAAGTTGATATATATATTTTTCCTTTCTATCCTATTTTCCATCCAATACCAAACAAAGGAAAATGCATCCCTTCAATTTTTCATCCATCATACCAAACATTATGAAGGAAAATATATTCCTTCCAACTTTTTATCCTTCCTTCTATCTTTCTAATTTTTCATTACTCCTACCAAACGGACCCTAAAGTCTTGAATGATAAAGTCTCTCATTTGACATCAAACAACAATTCACTTCAAAAAACAGCATTCCATGCCATTTGCTACAGGGCATGGAATTTTGGGTCAAACGGTCTGTAATTTACCCTTTGTTTCAAATATTCTGATTCTCCTAATTACTACGACTTGAATTTCAGACACAAATACTCAACCTTTCATATAATCAAAAACATTCAATTCAAACATTTCACAGTCTCACTTTCTAAGATTGTGGCTCAGCCATGTGGGTGGCTTTTGTAAATTTTGTTTGGTCAAAAAAATCAATTAAATCCTAATTTCAAGATCTAGAATAATAATAATTTTTATATACTCATAATATTCATAATGTAGAATTAAAAACGTTATAATCAATATACCTGGAGCCATCAAAGTAGAATATCAAAAAAATTATTTTTTCTCATTGACCAATAAAAAATCATTAATTATACTTGTTAGATTTGGATTGTAACCTTATCATTATTTTATCCAAATTAATTATATGATAATTATCAGTAAAATTACATGTGCCAAATCAAGTAGGCCACATTATTTCTTACAACTTTTGTATGAAGCCTAATTCTATGGTATCGATACGGAATTATAAATTATTATTTTTTAAGGTAAATTTAAATAGGTGAAATTATAATGATACGGGCTAATACTTATGAAATATTGTAATTGATTATAAAATAGGGAGATTTTGGCCAGAGGTACAAATTTAGGGATTTTTTTAGCTTTAGGTCCAGCCTCGACAATTTTTAGGCTAAAAATATATACAATCAATCATTAATAAAAATACTCTTAAAGAAATAATTCACCGTCTCAATTTCTAAAATTTTGGGTCAATCATGCGGGTGACTTTTATATTAGTGATAATTTTATAATATCGATACCATACCAAAAATTATTATTTTTTAAATTAATTTATACTTTTAAAATTTAAATTATAACTGTATGAGTTAACACTATTTCTCGTGAGATATTATAATCAATCATAAATAACCTTAACTACAGTATCAAGATCGTACGGTACCAAAATTTATTATTTTTTAAGAATTTAAGCCCTCATGCAGCTTCGGGGCAACTCTCATGGCAGATGCAGTTGGCACAGTCTAGCCTTTGAAATAAATTGTGGACCTCTGTTTCTTGTCAATGGTCATACATGGGAATTTGGCCACGTGGATCCTCTGAAATTTCTGTCCTTATACAGTTTTTGTTCGTCACAAGTAATAAAGTGGGTCCAGGCCATAAAATAAAATATAGAATAAAGTGGGCAAAAATAAAGACCACCTGACTATTGCCTTGGAATGGTCCACCATAATTTTTGCAAAATTAGGTGGGAGAACAATGAAAATTCTAGTTATGTAAATCGGGTAAAGAGCTGTTTGTCAACTTTTTTTTTTTTTATCAAAGAATGTACTAATTCATGAACCCACATTCCCTTGATAGTTAAAATATGTTAAAACACTTGGCAAGGATAAAAATACTATTAGTATTGTGTTAAGAGTAAAATACTTGAACGACTTGATTGTATATTTATCGAGCTTTGATTTTGAGCAATGCTACATGGGCTTAAAAAGTAAACTTAAAAATTAGACTTGATAATCTCAACCATTGATTTCACTATAGGTCCAAACATTTATTGGGACCTACTATATATTCAATGGTTCAGATTATCAAGTTAATTTTTTAAGTCTAGTTTTTAAGTCCATCTAGCATTACTCTTTGAGTTTTACAAATTTCTGATTACCAACCCGAAAAAATTACAAGAAGACACTATAATTAAGAAAATGAGAACAAATGGTAGTTAAATGAACAATCATTTAATTCTGAAACTACCTAAATAGTAGCTTGAATTGCAATGACTTTTTTTTTATCTATCGGGTGTTCAAATTTGTGCCGACTAAACTTTTAAGCTCAGTGGTTGACCAGTGTGACTTGAGCTGAGTTAGAGTATGTCTCTAAAATGATAAAAGTGGCTAACCATTAAAGAGTGCGGAAAAGAATTGAACCAGAGATATATATTTGAGTTATCAAAGTCTAAGTTCATCCATTGAACTGCACCTTAGGGTTAATTGCAATGCCTTCGATTCCATAATGCCTGTGAAACAGTAAAGAAATAATTGAACTAATAAATTCAAAGAATCACTGACAAACTCAAAAACATATACATAGGTACATACAATTATTTTACTATGATTAATTGTTACAATCACTTGATCATGTATATGTTAGATACCATAGGAGTCTTCCAATCTCTGGCTCTCTCTCTCAATAATGTTGTTCTTGAGCTCACAGAACTTCAATAATGGCGTCAAGATTTCATCCACATCAACCACCTAAGTCCTTGCACGAACAAGGGGTGAAACCATAGGGGAGTGAGGGGACATCATGCGTGGTGTCATCATCAGATCTTCCATTCTTCTAAATGATACATTGACTTGAAGCTTGCTTTGTCCGTACTGTTTCTTTGCAGCACTAGCCTGTAGTCCCTTGGCCTGAATTACAAAGTTCTTAATCCTTCTCAGAGCCAATCTCATGGCTTCATCATCCATGTTTGCGAAGCAAACCCGAAACCAACCAGGCTCGGAGCAGTGGAAAGAAGATCCTGGAGAAACATTTAGCTTAGCATCAGCAATTATCGTCCTCCACAGTTCCATTTCAGCTTCAAGAGTTGGCTCTTTTAGTAGTCTCCGAAGGTCCATCCAGAAAAATAGACCAGCATTGCTCTTCAAGCTGCCAATGCCTACTTGTGCAAGTCCCCTGGTGAACACTCCGTGCCTTGTGGCCAACTTTTTTCCACTCTCAGCAATGAATTTGTCCACAAACTTGTCGTCTGATAGCATTGATGCAATCAGATGTTGTGTTTGGGTCGACACGAGCCCAAAACTCGACATCTTGCGGGAAATGTTCACTACTGTATCGTTGTATGAGTACACGATACCAACCCTGAAGCCCGGGAAGCCCAAGTCCTTGGAGAGACTATAAACAATGTGTACAAGATCGCGATTGCATTCCATTTCTTCAATTATTTCAGCAATGCTGAT
>CM042186.1:42392543-42406883 GCA_023539305.1 Ilex asprella | reverse complement strand
CACACACACACACACACACACATATATATATATATATATATATGTATGTATATGCATACGTGTGTTTTTTTTCAATGGTCAGAGTGTCTATATTAGCTTATGCACACCTCAATAGGCCATTCACCCGAGCCTAGGATATTCATAAGAATAAATCTCTCATGACCTGACCTCAATGAGTTACTAAAATTCAAATTCAAGACATTTAAATTTATAACTCGATCCTATTATTACTTGAACTAACTTAGAGTTTTGTGTGTGTAAAGGAGCCATTAGATATTTTGGGCCTAACTTGTGTTAGTAGTAGATATGCCACATTACTTGAGAAGCCAAATTTTAAAAATTGATTTGGTCAACACAACAAAGTTGCTGATAAATATATAGAAGTTTCATCAGAAACTACATACTCACGAAAAGAAAGTGAGCATGCGAATTGGTAAGATTCGGACCTACCCCAAATAATTTTTCTTTTAAAAAAATAACATGTGTTTCAGAAGATCTAAATTCATAATTGGAATGATAAGCATGCTAGATGGTTGCTAGCATCTCTAAGGGGTCATTTCCTCTTGCATATGTGAGGAGATATTTTGTAGCAAAAAAATATAATTGCGTGTGTGCGATTCCAGATATACGGGATGTAAAGAGAATTAGATGTACTATATATAATAGCTCTTGTAAAGAAATTATATTTGTAACTCAAATCCTTGATGTGCAAATTAAAGTAAAACAACTTTACTATTGCAGCATGTCATATACTACTCAAAAGAAGTGGGGAAGGACCATTCCAATGAGGCAGATAAAAGAGAGAAAGTTAGAGAAGAGTCTATCCAGTTTGTTATTGAAAGATCATCCAAATTCATATTAATAATTGAGCAATATTATTGGGACTTAATTTGAAGATCTAATAATATAATTTTAATGTAACATTAGATTAGTTGTGAGTTCTAATTTTACATTTAGCCCAGTATCGATCTAATAATTATATTGAATTGGGTCTCCAGATTAACTGCAAATAACATTTTTTTAATTTGAATGGAAGTGTATGTTATTTTTTCTACGAATTAAATCCTCAAATTAAATCTTATAACAATGCTCTACTAATAACTAGTTGCCTTACAATCAAATTCCCTAACTAAACAAGCACAAAAAGACAAACATTTTACTTTGATAATCAATGTTATTTGAATATAAAATTTTAATTTAATTTATTGACTTAATAACGTGACAGTAACATGATTCAATAATATTATTACAATTATAGTTGTTAAATTTTTTGTAGGACTTTATCAATTAACACATCAGCGAGTCAACAAATTATGACAATTTTTTTTTCTCAATAGCATTACTCATACTTTTGGGTCCGGCTCCTCTATTGTTGAATAAAACTTTTTTTTTTGCATAAAAACAATATCGTTCTATTTAACAAAATAACACAATTTTGGTGTAAAATAGGATTGTTTTAATCAATAACACGTTTGCTATTGATTTTCTAAAAGAAGAAGATCCTCGGCCCCATACTTTTCCTTATTACTCTTTAGCTGGATGTTTCATCTATTCAATAAAATAATCTATTTCTTCACAAAAACTTTTTGCCTTGGCTAAATTATTGCTTTCATACGCACGAATGATGAAATGATGCTTCAACTTTATATTTGTTTACTGATATGTTTGAAAAATTGGTCCAATATTTCTTCCTAATCCTACAAACGTATCTTGTCAACAATGAGAACTGAGAGCAGCGTGAAATATGAAAGCGTGTGGTTTTTCCATCAATTTGGCACCCTTTGACATTACAAAAAAGTCCACCCATTAATTCAAATGGAAAGGTAAGAACTGGTTCAAAGGGCTCTCACAGGGACTTCAAAGTTCAAACCATCTCTCTCTCTCTCTCTACACCAACAATATATAAACGAACTTCCCTTCAAAAGTTTCTACTATCAATTTTCTATCACAAGCAAAAAGTCAGCGTCTGCTTTTCTCTCTCTCTCTCTCTCTCTCTCCATAGAGGCATTGATCAGTGAGTTTGCCGGGATGGAAGATTGGGGTCTGCATGCTGTGGTTAGAGGATGCAACAATGGCTTCAGCACCAGTATCATAGATGACCCACTATATTGTTTTGGCCCGAAAGATGATAATGAGTTCTTGTTCAATTTTCCTGGTCTTTTTGAAACCAACAATATTGTTTCGGCTAATGAGTTAGAGGAGCTTTACAAGCCATTTTACCCTCTGCTACCCTCTAATTCTCCACAGCTTATTACTACACCTTCCATTTCTTTCCTTGAAGAAGAGAAAGTACCAGTACCAGTACCACTTGGGAAGGTTCAGGAGAAGCAGACTGTCTCAGCTGAGTCTACTGTTCTTGCTACTGCTTCTACAACTCATGCTGCCAAATACAAAAGAAGGTGTGGCATATGGATTTGTTGTTTCTGATCATATATATATATATATATGCAGTTGAAACTTGAAAGATTATTATCCCTTAATATATCTTGGTTAAGGCTTATAAATAAACTTATTTTTTGGAATCTTTCCCAATCTCTTTTGACAGAAGAAATCAGCAGAAAAGGGTGGTGCTTCAAGTAACAGCCGAAGGTCTCTCTTCTGATATGTGGGCTTGGCGTAAATATGGCCAGAAACCCATTAAAGGCTCGCCCTATCCAAGGTAAAAAACTCTCATCTCTCTCTCTCTCTCATACATACCCATAATTCAGTCACACTTACAATTGTTGGTGAATCAAATCAACAGGAGCTATTACAGGTGTAGCAGCTCAAAAGGATGTTTGGCAAGGAAGCAAGTTGAGCAAAGTTGTTCAGATCCGGGGATGTTTGTTATAACATACACTGCTGAACATAGCCACACCCAGCCTACTCGCCGGAATTCCCTTGCCGGTACAACCCGACAGAAATTCCCTACACATGATCAGAAAAGCAGCCCCAACAGTGGAGACATCGATATGGAAAAAGCCCAAAACTCCGGTAACTCTTCTGAGTCTTCTCCAATATCAACGGCAGTTGATTTCTCTCCAGCAACCCCTTTAATGGCGTCTGTTGAAGAAGAGTCTCCCCAAATGATCTGTCAAGAGAGAAAAGATGAAGATGAAGAACAAATGGTTGACATGAGCCATAGTAATGAATTTATTATCCCAGATTTGGTGTTAAGTGACGACTTCTTTGCGGGTTTGGAGGATCTGGATGAACTGATCTCAGACTGCGGATTCGACAGTCATTATTTCACCAAACAATCTCCTGTGACATTTTGCAGCTGACAAGGGGAGATTCTGAGGAGCCACATCAAGCACACGAGTGTAGAACAAAGCTGAAGTTTTTGCTTTCAGTGCGGCCTAGTCACAGATTCTCGGCAGCAAATTGTATTGTAATTAATTTCAGTGCCCAGCGGAGGGTGTAAGACAGACTTGAGAGCCGATGGTTATTAAAGTCAAACAAGTTGATGCATTTCCCTCTCTTATTAATTTATCTTGACCAAATTAAAAGTAAGAATAATTTTACTTTGTGTTGCTATTCATACTTTAAAAATCAATAACTCTACACAACTTTTTTTGCACCACTTTAACATGAATTATTAAATTAGTAGTCCCGTTGAATTCATTGAATATTTAAAAGTTGGAATCGTGCCACATTAAGTGGTTTAGACAAGGAGGTGCATATATCATTATTGTTCAAAACTTAATCAAATTTATTTTAATATAATAATGTCACAAGTGATAGAATCCCAATAAAATAGCCTAATAGTTATAATCACGACAATAATATTGGATCATATTATTGTCACATCACTATATCCACAAATTAAATTAACCTTTTAAGTTTATTATATGAATAAATAAATGATCAAATATGTGTTTCAAAAAATACCTTATATTTTTTCATTATCTCACAAGGATTAGGATAACATCATCTTCCTTAATATCTAACTACAAGAATATAGAATCAGCTTGGATTTTTTGATATTTTTACATGTATGTGTGACAGTTCTTCTAGGATGTTCATTCATCATTGAGACAGTCATTTTCACTTTCTTTAATTCCAAAAAATATGGTCAGTTTTAAGAATCAAAAAGTAATTTTATCTCTATATTTTTTATATACAGGATTTCTTTTTTTTTTTTTTTCCTTTTTGGTTCAATGATTAGGATTGTCCGGGCAAGTTTAAGTGCACATCGAGTAATTTTTTCTCTGATCCGATCAAAGATAGATCATCCACGCCGGGACTAGAAAATTCATGAAAGATAATTTTCTGGTGACTTGACTTTAAAAACGTTTAAATTTACAGTTTTTTGGTGTCTATAAGATTTCATCTAATTGAGAACTGCTGCCCCAAATTGACCATCTAGGGGGGGGGCATCGCAAATAATGGAGATTATTTTGCATGGTGACGTGACGATGGGCCTGGTCGGTTTGTTGGATTTTTTGTTTTGTTTTGTTTTTTTTTTTTCTATTTTTCATTTAGAATGAAATCGAAAACAAAGAACTAAACTTTAATGAAGCGGGTGGACTTGTTACATTGTCATGTTTATCTTTGAATGTCTTTTTGTTGTTATTACATATTGTTTGTACACAAACACTCTTATTCTTTATTTGAATCAAGTAAACTTGCAACAAAACGTCTCTCTCTCTCTCTCTCTCTCTCTCTCTCTCTCTCTCATACACACACACATGCATACCTCTACCCATGAAGCATCACTAAACGAGTATTTATGAATTTATTTTTATTTGTCAATCACCTTATGAAAACTGGCTGCATTGGGAAAATCCCAAAACATTCATTGTTCTTATTATATTTGCAAATGCATGCCACATATGGAGTAGATTCTATATCACCTATCCACATAAACATGCATGCATTTTATTGATACAAATTACATTAACAGTACAATCTGGTTGGTCCATCCAAGTATATCCTCTAGCACCATATTAAACTTGATCAACCATAGTTAGGGTTCTCTCAATCTGCATAACCTGCAAACACTCTTGGCTTTCGCCTAGCAAAGCAGCAACTGATCCAACAAACGCTGCATTCATGTAGGTTGTGGGTTCGAGGTGAGAATAATCCGATCTCACATCATTGAACCCGTCGTTTGAATTCGGGCCACCCACAATTGCACCCACATGAGTGTTTGGATTTGGACTGCTTGAAGAAAACCAATTTGATTTGCCTTCATCGCAGTCTATTTTGGCTGGGCGATAGTGGATGGAGGGAATGGATGCACCTCTGTGGTGCAACTGTGTTGGGTTTTTGCTGCCAAAGCCCACCATGTAGGACATCTTCATTGGGTTGTTCCCTAGTATGTAGTCCACCTAAAACCACACAGAAAAACAAGGGGGGGGGGGGGGAATCAAGGTCATTTTAGGAAAATTATAGACTTGTTTGGATTACATCTCAAAACATAGTATTCAAAAACAATTTTTGGGATGTGTTTTAGAAAAATATATAATTTAGCTTCCAACAACAATTTATCTTTTTGCATTTTAGAAACTTGTACTTAACCCAATATAGTTTTGGACTAAAGCGAGACAATTTGGTATAAAAGTCTTGGATAAATTATATTTTACTGAGAACTGATCTTGCAATATTTTGTTTCTCTTTCTCTGTATATTTTAGAAAATTACACTTAATCCGATGCAGTTTTGGATTAAAGCGGGACAATTTGGTATTAAAGCCAATAATACCCTTCATTCAGCACAAAAAAACTTTGTTTTTTTTAAGTCCTAAAAATCTTGAAAAAAATGTAGATTTGTTTACTCTGGAAGGAGAAAAATAAAAAACATAGTCCATAAAAAAGGATAAAAGTGACTTTGACATAATATTTTGTTAAACATATGGACTTTTGACAACTAATTTAGCAGAATTATTAAAGGGTTCAGTTTAGTTCAAAACTATATAAGATTCCTGCTCATAATATAAAGCAACCGATTCTCTCATGGCTCAATCATGCACTTTGTTTCTTCTTCTGGTTCAATTTGTAATGAGCTACAAACCTGTGATTTTGCGAAGGCTTTGATTTTGGCGGCTGAGAAATTCACAGAACCACATTGGACTCCCCCAACATTTGCTGCATTTAGTATGTTGGAGTAGACTAGAAGTACCATGGATGCACTTGTAACATACTGT
This sequence comes from Ilex asprella, assembly GCA_023539305.1. Classification (NCBI taxonomy): domain Eukaryota; kingdom Viridiplantae; phylum Streptophyta; class Magnoliopsida; order Aquifoliales; family Aquifoliaceae; genus Ilex; species Ilex asprella. The sequence goes on along the minus strand of CM042186.1, from coordinate 42,400,757 downwards.
AAATTACTGCTGTCTCTAGTGTACAGAAGCCCACCTGCAGAGAAATCAGTGAACAAAAGTACTTTTTTTTTCCTTTTTCCTCAATAGCTTATAATTGCAAAAAAGAAAAAAAAATTCCGCAACTTATGAAGCCTTGGAGTTCTTATAAGACAATACAGTGCACCAGACTCTCATCACTACAAAAAACACAGAGAGGTGATTTCTGCGACTTGAACCCTTGATGTGAAAATAACCTTTCCAGATGCAGAGGCAAAATTACATACATCTTACCAATCTTGCTGTCAGGTGCATTCGCCCACCCTTTTTTAACTTTAAAAGGATTCAAAAGCTTCATTATAAGTTAAAACGGCAGATGTTTACCAGGTGTAGTTGTGATTTGCAAGGAACTACTCCCAGGCATAAATGCACACACAAATGAGTCAGCACCACTCTTAAACTTCCCCAAGTTTGTCTTCCCAGCAAAAAATTCCTAAGAAAGAGCCTCAGTAATCTCAGTAATTTCCTTTTGTCCTTGCTTTGGAAAAGAACAATGTGACAATGATTTAGTAGTTGGGTACCTTTGCTAGTAGTGTCTGAGCTCCAGCAAATTTGTTGTCCCAACTGAACTCTGACACAGCCTGACTCCATCCTTCATTGCTTGAGACATAGTTTAAGTAGCTGGTTTCTCCACTTGCCTTGTATAGCCAAGCAGCAGCCCACAGCAGCTCATCCTTACCAAGAATTCAGTAACGTCAGCACGCATGACAAGAAGACTCGAGACCAGGGATTAAAATTTCGTTGTGGTGAGTAGTTTTATTCTTCTCAGAAACAAAACGTTTTGGAAACAGAAAAAATTAGAATTTGGGTTACGAAACATCCGAAAACATTCTTTAAACACTCTGAAACACATGAATTTCAAGATATAATAATTGATTCACTTCTGTTCCACTGAAACTGAAATGAGATTTTAATTCTTGCTTGCGATCAAGCCCGTGTATTTTAGGTGGAATCCCGGTTCTGAAGTGTTTTTAGTTTTTACCTGATATCCTGAGTAAGAACAGTAGAAAGGGCATGAAGCCTGGTAAGATCCTCTATACTTGTCGGCTAATTGAAACAGCTGAAAAACATTGTCAGATGAACTCTAATAGGAGCTTGGTGGACAAGAATTTACTGTCTTAAATAATACCACAAATTATTACCAATTTGGAATGGCGTAGTAGCTTCGCAGAATAGTTGGAATCAACCTCTTTAAACACAATTGATGCAGCAGCAAGAGCAGCGGCAGTATCAGCTGCTACCTCAGAGCCTGGTGAAGTTGAAGTGATCTTGTAGAGTGTTCGAGGAGTGTCCATGTCTTCGGGGCGTTCCCAACACTGGTGATCTGCGTTTGCATCTCCTACCTATTTAGTAAATCGACATGAGATTAGTACATCTGATGATCCATAAGCATGACAGATTGAAATGATAATATATACTTTGCTTTATTCATTAGGTACATATGGCCTCATATATAGATCATGGCTCTTCTATATAACCAGTGAAAACTATTGATTGCCAATTATTGCGAGAAGTTTTTCCTCCTGATTGACTATTTAAATACTAGTGCACATTTTGTCTAAGTAAACTATAGAGGTTTTTAGTTTGGAAATCGACCATTGATGAAGATTAAAAAGGGTTCTAGCTGGTTTATAGAACTGATTCTGCTTATCCTTGATTGAAATCTGATTTGTTGGGTTGTTATGTCCCTTTGATCATCACTTATTCATTCTATTTTGTTCAGTATTTCAGACAAATCCCATAGGCTTATTATGCAAACGGAATGATTCCGAGTTAAGCATAGCAGAGTCTGTGATAGGATCCAAGGATTTGTGGACCTGAGTGTAGAATGTTGTTGATGAAGTGTGAGCTCTCAGGAAGAAATTAGTGCCCCATCGGATTGCACTGCGAAGGAAAGTGAGCTGGTTGATTGAAGATATCTCTTTCTGGAACTCAACCGCTGTCCAACTCAATAAGCTGACACTAAACGCCATTGGCCAACCAAACTTGACATTGTCACCAGCATCATAGTATCCTCCAGTTAAGTTTACCTGCCAAAACCATATGACTAAAGTTTATATGCTTTCGATTAATTACTTATTCCCACATTTTGAATTATTGTGTTGTTTCTTATCAAAGTAATGATCATGCAAAGCAGAAACTGCAAAATCGTAAAGATCCAAAACAAAATATATGTGAAAAAAAGTAGCCTCGTGCCTATAGCGGGATCTGGAAGGGTGACCTTGCCCATCTTTGTTGTGTTTCAAATGTGTTTGCATGTGTGTTGGTTCCAAAGTATCTACTTTGTTGCCCAGCCCCACAAAAAAAAATCCGTACTTTCTCTCAAATGAAATATGGTATATATTGCACCATAAGCTCAGCTCAATAATATGTTTGATAATTGAGTCGAGTCTGTTGAATTTTTTTTTCTAAATAAATCTAAAAAATTATCCAAACTCAATTCTTTTAAAACACAAGCTAAACTTGAGTTAAAATCTATCTGAGCCGAGCCCGGGTTGCCCAACACAATTATCAGTCCTACTTGACGGGCCCACTCAACAAAATCATACCCCCAACTACCGTACATATGGGATCTTACGATGACTACCAGCTAGTCCTCCTTTTATTCGGCCTTGAGAGCGACTGTGGAAAACAAAAGTTCCAAACATGACACAAGCGGAGATATATATTATACACATTTGAAGAACATAATTTCATGGAATTGGTTATGAAGATCATACATTATCAGGCTTGCCATCAGGGAGTGCGGAGTCTCCCCTCCACTTCACTCGTTGGCTTGCTGGCAGTTTCCCAGCGCGTTGTCCTTCGAAGAACAAGATTGCTTTGCTGAGTGCATCTTTGTAGTCATAAGCTGAGGAGCACAGCCCATCATCTTCAATGGCTAGTACTGCACTGGGACAAGCCAAGCTGCACAAAAATACGACAACCCAGATCATTCCACCACGGGCCATGGTTCCTAACTCATTAACTGCAAGAACTTTGTTCAATCTAGTTGGTATTTATAGAGCTATATCTTACTATAAATGGCCTTGGTTTGATCTTAGTCGGGTTTCTTTAACTTCTACAACATGTTTACTATGATGAGATTGTTTCCGTGATTCGGAAAGACTTCAAACAGTTATTTTTTTTGAAATTACACCGGAAGTTTAAGTAATAATGTTTTTTTTGGGTGTAGTACCGAATTCGATACCTAAGTTTTTTTTCCCAAAGAGGTATGAATGAGGATGTAAGGTGTGGAATGGAGATTGCGTGAGAACTGAAAAAGTTGGAAAATCCTGATAGGATTTTACAAAGCCATTGAGTGTGATCTACAACTACAACCCATTCCTTAGCGTCATTAGGTACAAAAATTCCCATCCTTAACGCGTCCATGTTTATATTCATACCCTCGTAACAAAACCGAATTCCACTCAAATGCTTATAGATTTTCTTGGTAATGGTCAATAGTTTAACTTATAAATGAGGGCATTCTGGACAATATATAATTTTATTGGAAAGCAATTTGCACAAGTAAAGGAAAATTATGGGAGGAAGAATATCTAGTCATTTCATTGGATGTGATGGAAGGTTTGGCAAAAAATTCCAATTTTTAGCCAAACCTTTTAAGTTACATATGAAAAATAAACATGGTCCATTTTATTTGGTGCATGTATTGAAAAGCAGTGGTAAAAATTTGGGATCAAATTTAGAGTTTAAATGACATGACTGTTGACTTGAACTTTTTTATTTGGTGTTATATTATTTGGGTCCCAATAAAAACTCTAAATAATATTCTGTTATGTCATTTCGGCTCTAAATTTGATCAGTGTAGCATTACTCGTTGAAAAGTAATTCTACCAAATTTTATAGCTTGATCATTAACAATCTTCTGTACACATACCGTTTTGTATACGTACATCATGCACATTATGTGGGACAAGTTTTGGTGACTTGAGTTCATGAATATAGTGTCATATCTTGAATAAAGTGTTTATAGAGTATAAAATTTAACGACATTGATCACCGACAATCTCTTCGCGATTGTTGATCTCAACCTTCTCCATCCATATACCCACACTTAGAGAGAGAGAAAAATGTTGTCGTTTGCAAGTTCACGTGTGATACCAATTGTGCATATAGTGATGGATCACCCGGGGGGGGGGGTGGACTCCCCTTTACATAAGAGTACTTTTCCCTATATTTATATCAGTTATAAAAATCGCGAAACTACGAGACGTTGCCCTTTAAGATTTTTTCACAAATTTTAGAGTCATCCCTTGCAGGGGCGGAGCCAGAAATTTGGGATAGTAGGGGCATATATTTTAGCAACAACAATAATATATGTACTAAATTGAAAAAGCTAATGTTATATTATCGTTGGATTAACGAATAAAATGCATTTAATATTGATACACTATGCTAATTCAACAATAACAATGTATTGTATTATCAAATTAAGTCTTTCAATTATATGTTAGTAACATTTTTTTAACAAAAGTAAAATTTAAATTTTGAAATAATAATAAATTAAACGAGGTGACCCTACGTGGGGCAAGGTTTGGAGTAAGATATACGTATTCTTATCCTACATGTGAGAGAGTATTTTTTTTTTGCGGCTTGAATCCTTGACATTCAAATTAAAGGAGCAAAGTATACCTTATCTTTACCATCTTATTGACTATTTTTTATATTATAAAAATATTACATAATAATATTATCATTCAATGTGTCAAAATTTAGAAAGATGAGAGTAAAGGGGCTTCATATAGGGGAGAGAACAAAAAACTCCAAAATTTCTTGAACAGATGTGAAGAGATTCAATTAAATAATCAATAATCAAGTAAAGAATTTAATCTTAATGTTGGAAATTATTAAGTAAATTAAAATGTATATGATTTTTTGTGGGGCAAATTTAGAATATATTAAAATTTATATAAAAAAATGTTTGGACAAATAAAATTGAGTACCCCAACAAAGGTAAGTGTAGCTCCACCCCTACCCCTGATCCCTTGGGTGTAATGCTATGTCCACCAAATTATGTGGATTGTTAGATTGGTGAGCCCAACTAACACCTGCTACACATCCGATGAATATGATGTTGCCACATCATTTGGTATATAAAATTTGGTACACATAAAACTCTCCTTAGGGGTACATTATTCCTCTAAGAGTTTTAGTCATTTAACTCAAAAATTCTATTACAAACATATTTTCAAAATATCTAAAATAGCATTTTACTACAATAATACTCTATATTTAGAGCATCGCTAAAACCATATGCAAATTTTTTTGAAATATTTTCTCTCTCTTCCTCTCATTTCTTCCATTCTCTCTCTTCCTCCCTTTCACTATTTCAAAAAAAAATACAAAAAAAATAAAAAATAATAATTAAAAAAAATAGTTAAAAATATATAAAATCTATTGAAATGTGTTTAAAAAAGTGAGTAGCTAAAATAAAAAATATTATTTTCTGAGTAATTAAAATAACTTTTGTTGTTGAAAATGCTTTAAAGGGAACAAATGCTTTCAGAACTATCATTCTCAACTTACAAGGAGTAAGATAGGGCAGCTATATGGGACAAGTGAAAATTGAACCCAAGGCCCCACGAACATGGAGAAGGAATGGGCACCCAATGTAAATGCCAATCCCTCAATGTTTCATGCGGCCAACTAGGGGCATTCGAAACTTCATGGTATGTATAAAAACATATAGGCTCTCCCAACCCTAAAAAATTTCCCAAATTAACTGCCAACAATCATGACCTCCAATGTCAATAGGAGAAAAAAACAAGATTTAAAAACAAAGGACTAACTAAATTAGAACCCCCATCAATCATGAATAAACATCCCTCCCGAGGAACTTTGGTAACTGTACAAGCGACCCTGTCGACCAAAATTAGTCATGCCAGCTATATAAAGGTTCACCAGATGAAATCCTCCACCATTAATGCATCCCTAAAGACTGCGCGGGTAGTACACCTGAGCTTCCAGACATACTAGCAGGCTCTGTCGATGAATGATTTACTGCTCGAGGCGCATTGGCATTCCTGCTATTTGCCACAAGGGTATGCAACGGGGATGTAACACCAGGTGGTAACACAGGCATAGTTGATGATGGTCTAGCAGCTTGAACGGGCTGGCTTGGCTGAATAATGTATTGGCTTAAAGCAGCAGAATAAGCCCGCCCAGATAGGCTTCCACGCATCCTACCTGCAGGGCGCCAATTCTGTTCTGCTTCCAAATCAACCGAACCATCTGCTCCTGTGACTGGTTGCACTGCCCCTGTATTCCCTCGCTGCTCTCCCATGGATGATCGAAACCCATCAGCACTCACTGAAAAAGATGATGTTCTAGATGTTTGAGCAGGAGCTGGCATAGATGGTGAATTTCTAGCCATCTGGGCAGGTCGCTGAGCACCAACTAGCAACCGGGCATGTTGGCTATCACTTACACCAGTTGTCTGAGCAATTCCAGTTGGTGCTACTCCTTGATGAATTTGAGTCCGTGGGAGATGAGCAGACGACCGTACCAGACTTGGAGACTGACTCATGGCATGGGGCACCCTGGGGTTCAAAGGTAGCTGCTGATTTGAGTTTTGGAGTACAGTTGGAAGTGCTGAGGAAATTCTGTAAGCACCTGGGAGTTGACTTGAAGCTGGACGACCAGCAATCTGTTGAGCTGGTTGACCAGGCACGAATGAGCAATTTTGATGATCCCAATGCTACAGGTAAAAATATAGTCAAAAATAACAATAGGAAATAGAACAAGCAAACCTATGCATCTATAGTTAAGCCCAATGCAATGTGAAGGGAGAATAATCTTTCCAAGCAAGTCAACTTGTGTTCAGGAATTTATCATACAAAGTATTGACAGCAACATACATGGCTATGACAAAACAAGCGGTGAAGGACAATCTCAATATAATTTTACCTGTGTTCCCGAATACTGCTGCAACAAAGATGAGGCCGTGTGTGACAATTGAAGTGAATTCAAATGAGGCCTAGAAAATTGGTGCTGCCTTTCCACATTACTGGATGCTGTATTAAAACTATCTCCAATTGATGGCACAGCAGTAGAACTCACAGAAGCAGCAGAAGGCCCAATGCGGGGCAAGATGTTCAAAATATTTCTTCCTCTTTGTTGGGTTACAGGTGTGGAAGTCTGGGCTGGAAGAGCCTGAACTGCAATTGGTGTTCTGCTTACATGTCTGGGTATTGATGGGACCCTTCCATATTCGTTGCTGATAACTGAATTCCCGAATTGCGATTGTTGTAGTTGCATATTATTAGAAACAGAAATTTGGTTCTGTACAGGTGTTGCAAGGAGAGCATTTCCATGAAAAGCCTCCAGTTCATGATTAAGTGCAGGAGAAACAGCATCGGTTAAAACGGGAGACAGCATATAATTGGTGAGAGCAGGCTCAGAAACACGACCAGTAATTTGCACATCTGACCTAGCAGTGGATGTTCCCGATCCATATGTGGACAAAAATACTCCTGACCAAAAGTCATCCTCTACATGAGAACTGATCTGATTAACCTCATTCATATGACTGGTGTTTGGATTGATTGTCAGGCTCTCAGTATGAGATTTACTAGGACAATTAGCAGGGAAAGGTTTTCTGTCTTCAGTTCCACAAGTTCCAACTGCATCCATCGAATCATTTCCCTTGGTGAGATCCAAAATATCTGGAGGAGCATTTAGGAAGATAGTAGATTCTTGATGTGCAGGCCTATCGTGCTTGCAACTGGGGGTCTTATCATGTGGCTGATCCCTAGGATCCTCAGTTTCAGTGACAGCCTTCCACGATCCATCTGCAGAGATGATCACATCAGCAACATTCTCTCCCACCTCTTTCAAAACCTGAAGAAAAAATCAATGCTCAAAAAAAAAAAAAAAGAACTTCAAAAGGAAATGGAAATTACAAATACAATAAGTACTTGCCTTGACCATATTTTGATCAACACAGATGTCAGTGAAACATACAAACTGATTGCAATGCGGGCAGCGCCAGGATGGTCGTCTCGAGTTTATGTCCACATAGTTGTCAAAATCAAAACACTAAAAAATGAAAAGGAAAAAAAACACAAAAAAAAGAGTGAACTTTTTCAGAGAAAAAAAAAATTATGTAAACAAAAAAGGTAAAAAAAATAAGGATGGGGCAAGAAAGTTGTGTTGGGAGAAAAGGAAAAAGAGAGG
>CM042186.1:42341484-42392143 GCA_023539305.1 Ilex asprella | reverse complement strand
CCCGTTTATGTTTGACCAGTATACAGTACCTACTGGCACAACTGCATTACCAGCACTACCGGGCATGATCTCTCAGAAAGTTACGACACAGTTGTTGAATGGCCGTAACTTTGCTGAGTGGTCTCGCTCATTCCAGCTTTTTTTAGGCCGAGTAGGGAAGCTTGGTTGGCTGACGGGATCTAATCCAAAGCCAGCTGATGACTACCCCGGATATTCTGCGTGATTTTCTGAGAACTGCGCTATTCTTGGATGGTTATTTGGCTCGATGGAGCCATCTGTTTGTAGGATTCACCAGTTTCATAGCTCTGTTCCGAAGCTATGGAGCGCATTATCAGAGATGTATTCCCAGTCCGGACGGGGAGTTCGTGTTTATGAGCTTTCTCAGGAGCTCTCATATGCTCGGCAGGGAGATCTGTCCATTCAGGATTATTATGGGTATTTGACCCAACGCTGGCTTGAGTATGAGACACTACGTCCTCTTGCAGCTATTCCGAAGATAGAGCCTGAGGGAGCAGCATTCTTGCATACTCGAGAGGAAGAGAATAGGATTCACAAGTTCCTTATGGGACTTCGTGATGAGTTTGAGGGCCCTCGTTCACAAATCTTGTCGATGATGAAGCTTCCGTCTCTTTATGAGGTGTATGCAATGATTGAGCAGCATGAGCGTCGCGTCCATATTGCATCACTTCCAATTACGGCCTTGACTCTTCCAGCTGACCAGATGGCCCTTGCAGCTGCTGCAGGATTTCATTCAGGATCCTCAGTGAGGGGTAGACAACGCTCAGACCAGCGCCGTCAGGGTGTCCTAGATCAGCGTAGACAGGGGGAGACTCGTCAGTGTGATTATTGTGGTCGACCAGGACATCTCAGGGCTTCTTGTTGGAAGCTCCATCCGGAGCTTAAGCCACCTCCTCGTGGTCGTACTGCTGTTATTGCTGAGGTACCATCACCTATTGCTCCTGCTGCTGCTGCTCTTACTGTTCCACCTTGGCAGAGTGATATGGACGCTATCACTTCCCGATTGGATATATTTATGTCTACCCTCACTTCTCAGGGTCCTACTTCTGCTACTGCCACTACTACAGGTATATCCTGTGCCTTTCATGCTCGCACCAGCCCGTCTCCTCTTTGGATGCTGGACTCGGGTGCGAATGGTCATATGACATGTGAGGCCCGTCACTTCACCACTGTTGATGAGCAGTTACATACACAGGTTCAGCTAGCAGATGGGACACATGCCCCTATTGTTAGTAGGGGTACAGTCCGCCTCCCAGATGACTTTACATTACATTCAGTTTTTCATGCGCCAAGGTTGGCTATGAATCTATTATCTGTACATCAGTTAGTCAGAGATTTTCACTGTGCAGTTGTGTTCTTATCTGATTCGTGTTATTTGCAGGACCTGAGTACCAGGAGGATTATTATCAGGGGACATGAGAGAGATGGATTGTATTATCTAGGCGATTCACCTCCAGTTTTACCAGTTCCTCCACCTACATTACCTGCACCTGCTTTGTCTATTCCTAGCTTGCATGCTAGTATTTTACCTAGTACTTATCGTTATGATTTTTCGTCACAAACTGTTAAGTTGTGGCATGACCGTTTTGGACATACAAATTTTAAATATTTATGTATGTTGTTTCCTACTTTGAACAATGCTTGTGTTGATGGTAAACTTGACTGCGTTATATGTTCTCTATCAAAACATGTTAGGACCAGTTATATTCCTCGCATGCATCAGTCACCCAAGCCATTTGATCTAATACACTCTGATATTTGGGGGCCCTCTCCTGTTACTGCTCTGTCAGGTGCTCGATATTATGTGACATTTATAGATGACCATACTCGTTGTACTTGGGTCTACCTTTTGCATAGGAAGTCTGATGTACTCCCGATAATCACTCAATTTCTCCAGATGATTAAGACACAATTCGATGTCATTGTTCGTGCTCTTCGATCGGATAATGCCAAAGAATATGTGTCTGATGCCTTAGTATCTCACCTTTCTTCTCAGGGTATCCTCCAGCAACTCACTTGTCCATATACTCTTGTTGCAGAGTACTCTTGGCCTCTTCATCAGTTAGATGTGAAGAATGCATTTCTTCACGGTGATCTAGATGAGATTATTTATATGGATACACCACCGGGCTTTCGTGGTGCGGGGGAGTATGCTGGCAAGGTATGTCGACTGCGTAAATCTCTTTATGGACTGAAACAGTCACCACGAGTCTGGTTCTCTCGCTTTAGTGATGTAGTCGTACATTTGGGGTTCACCAGATGTCATTCTGATCATACCTGCTTTATTCGACGGAATATTTCTGGACAGTGTGTCATCCTTTTGGTATATGTTGATGATATTATTATTACTGGAGATGATATTTCTGGGACTGCGCAGGTCAAGGTAGACCTTGGGAAGGCCTTCGATGTGAAGGACCTTGAATTTCTGCGATACTTTCTTGGGATTGAGGTTGCCCGTAGCAGCAGGGGTATTGTTCTTTCTCAGAGAAAGTATGTTCTAGACCTTCTCTCGGATACTGGGATGCTGGGGTGCAAACCGGCATCATCACCCATGATTCCAAACCTGAAGCTTACTGCTGAAGGTAAGGAGTTGAGAGATCCGACTGTCTATCAGAGATTGGTAGGTAGACTTATCTACCTAGCCAATACTAGGCCAGACATTTCATTCGCTGTTAGCCGAGTTAGTCAGTTCATGCACAGGCCGTGTCAGCCTCATCTTGATGCAGTTTATCATATTCTTCGGTACCTCAAGTCTTGTCCTGGACTTGGGTTGTTCTATGCATCAGGATCTCAGACTGATTCTCTAGCCTGTTATTCAGATTCAGATTATGGGGGAGCGTGTGATGGTCGATCTATTACAGGCTTCTGTGCTTTTCGAGGGACTCATCTTATCTCTTGGAAGAGCAAGAAGCAGGCAGTTGTTTCCCGCTCATCAGCAGAGGCAGAGTATCGGGCACTAGCACTTGGCACGTGTGAGATTATCTGGCTACGATCGATTCTTGGCGAGTTGGGATTTCCAGTGACTTCTCCATCCACATTATATTGTGATAATCGATCTGCTATTCAGCTCGCTTCTGACTCTGTACTACACGAGAGGACGAAGCATATAGAGATCGATGTTCACTTTCTTCGGAAGAAGGTTAGCTGTGGTATTGTCACTCCATTATTTGTGAGGACTAGTGATCAGGTTGCAGATGTGTTCACCAAACCTGTCACTCTATCCATTCTCCGGGACTCTGTTGTCAAGCTTGGCTTGGTTGATATCTTTGCGTCTAGCTTGAGGGGGAGTGTTGGAGATATAGTCTAACTTATTAGGGATTTCCTAATAAATCTATTAGGGTTTTATTTTATCTTTGTTTTACCTTTCTATCCTTATTGTATCTTTATTATTTGGCTATATATACAGGGGCTCTACACTTAATTTGTATCCCTTTTTTCTCTTTTAAATATTTCAAGTATCACACATCATCTTAACATTCTCATTTCTACAGGACTTAGTTTTTTGAGCATGTTATTTTTTAATAGCCCAACATTTCGTCCCATAAAGAATTGCTGGTCTAATGAATGTCTTATAAAAACTTAGCTTTTAGCCTATGGTGTATACGTCGATCACATAATACACCAGATGCACTCTTCCATTCAGTCCATCCTACTTTAATTCTATGATTAACATCGTCTCCAATCTCTCCCTCCCTATGGATAATTAATCCCAAATACCTAATGTGTTCACTCTCGAGTATCACTTGATCTTCGATCTTTCCTACCCCCATATTTGGGTTTCTACTAATGAAAGAGAAAAGATTATCTGAACCTAATCACATCACAAAAGTCTTCATATTATTACAAAAGTCTTCAGATTAGGGACCAACATGTAGATGTCTCCACCTCCACTGATTAGGATAACAAATAAACTGCCAAGGAGATACCATTCCAGAATCCCAGACAGGATTCATAACTATTCAGTCTACTCATTCGGTCATTCCATAATATGATGGTACAGGGTGGAGTATTCACCTGAAGATGTTTGCATGAACGTCCTTTCACAGGAGTTACAATGCGCCTGAAGCTGTTTAAGATTAACAATACAGAAAAATTAATAGGGAGCCAACAGTATAATTCAGCTGAAAATCAGGATTCACAATAAGATATATACAACTAGAGAGCAATAGTGGTTTTGCAAGACACAGAAGAAAGTATACTGAGTAACAAACATGGTAACATACCTTATGGGACAGTTTAGTGATATGCGAGATGGCCCCTCAATTATCTCAGAATCTACAAATATATGAATGCAGAGAATTTGTATGAGAACAAAAAAAATATAGAATAAACAAAAAAATCAGTTTCTCTTTTTTTTTTTTTGGTGGACATACCTGAATCCAGTGCAGCAATGGCAGGCTGCATATAATCCGGTAGGGCAGAACAGTCATGAGTTGAGACCAAACTCATATAAGCAACCATAATTATATAATTTCCTTCAAAGTGAGTCACAGATTGTGTCAAGCGGCTGCTGAATTTCCAACAATGAAACCAAATACTAGACATGGAAGCCTATGTATGTTATACCGTTAAACTGTCCCACAGCTTGAAGAAGATTTGTTCCATATTTCAGCATATGCATCACAACTGTCGGAATCTGCGGTCCTGTGTCCTGATAGGAAAAATAAGACACTAATAAATCACCACGTGTTAGAATTTACATCATACGTTATAGAATATATACCAACTCTTTCAAAATAACATCCACACAAACCATGGAAACATTAGTCCTTCTCTCCACTCCCTTCCCATTCAACAGAAAGCTATAGAAGGTAAAGACAAAAGAACAGCTATTCAGAAAAATTCAGTATAAAACCATTCAGTCAAAAAAGAAAAGGGGGAACAGATTCATACCTTACTTGTGGTGGACTTATAACACACGAAGACGTATCTATATTATCTGTTTGAGCGACAAATAGCCGCTGCAGGAAAAATGAAAATTAAATAATAAAATAATCAATCTTGATATTTCCAACTTTACGTTCATGTTTTCTAGCTTTTGCATGTACAAAATGAAAGAAGTAAATGTAGAATGATGAAACAATTATAGAACAAAACGGTAAGATTTCAATTAGTATTAAGCCACAGCGATAGTCTGGGCTATAGCCTTAATGCACCCTCATTATACTGAGTAATAAGAGGACAATACGCATAACATGCCCAAGAAGAAAAAACAGAGAGGAAATGGTTGATAGCAGATATTCGAACCGAACAAGTAACATATTGCTGAAATCTATGAACTGCTTCTAGTTGAAAACTGCATTGACAATGGAGGATTTATAACCCGACAATTTTTCCTTTTTTTGACAGATTTTTTTTTTTGGGACTGGCACCCACGAGCACAACCCATGCACAAAATGTGTGGGAGCCCATTCACATGCAAGAACCTACCACCATATCCGCTCCTTTGAATCCCCTTCCTTCTGATTTTCTGTCCCTCTTAATGAAGGGAGAGTAATACTGGAATTTTTGGTACCAAATCAACCCCACCCAACAATCTTCACACGGGATGATCACTGGGTTATAACCTTATTCCTTAATAGATATTAATAAAGCATCACATGCACTTCAACAGCAAAAAAAAAAAAACTATCACTGCATCAAAATTTATGCAATAAATCCAGAGTTTATCAGATTGAAGAAATACAAAACATAATGAATATTTTGTGTATACTCATGCAAGACAATTTGTGAAATTTAGTTGGTTTGAGAGATGCTTACTATTTTATCTTCTGGAGAAGGTTTCACATCCTTTGAAATATGAAAGTCAACCAGATATGTGCCGTACCCAGGCTACAACAGAAAAAAACAACAGATTAAATCCTTCAAGTGCTTTAAAGTAAATGGAAAGATGACAAAGAGATAAAAGGCAATGCGCACCTTGACTTCAAGAAAAGCAAGTATCTGACCCATTTTCATTTGTGGATAGAATCTACACACACACACACAGAATATTCAGAGTACAATTCAATTACTAAGGTTATTAATAGTGACCAGTGATTCAACACTCGGCCACATCAAAAACGTGCTCAAACATAACATACACAAAGAAAACTCGGTAAACTGTGACACATGTTTTGAGTAAGAACCAATCTTTCCATCATGGTCACTGAAACAATTCAATCACAATTCTTGACAAAAACCCCCACTCAACTAATTGAGAAAATATTGCAAAAACAAACATGAGAAAGCACAGGCCCAACAGGCAAAAATAAGCATAACAGTAACAGTTCCAGGTAGCATAATATAAATAAAAAAAGTAGCCTAATATACTTTGTAATCATTTAAAATGACCAAACTAACAAAAAACAACAACAAAGATGAACACAACGGTGACATACTAGTTTTACCCTGCAATTCGCAGGGTGCAGCTTAGGCTCACACGTGACAGCAAAACATGCATGCTGGAACTTATGCAAAAATATTTCACAAGGAGAAGAGGGAAAGGAAAAGAGGGGGGGGGGCACTAAAATTGTTGGAAAAAAAAATAAGGACAAGCTAATTCATCATAACAATGAAATCATGAACATATATCAACCCAAACAATTTGAATATATTTGATTGAAAGAACTTGAAGGTGAATCTGACAATCTAAGCAGGTGGGATAAAATCTGTGAAACAGTTGTAGTGTAGGCTACACTTCTTCTTTAAAGCACCAGCAACCAATTACATCTACCATGTTAGTTTTAGACAAAAAAAAGGTGTATGGCATCATATGGGACTCAACCCAACTATCAAAGGGGGAAAAAAACAAAAAAAGAGATACATATTTTTCAAATTACTTCTCAGCCACAGAGCCAAGCATTCATATCAGTAGTGGCATGCAACATGCATATTGCCCTTGAACTGACTTTGCTAAAAGCTTAAAACAATTAAGTAATTGAGCAAAAAACCAAGACAGCCGATAGTTGGTGCATATGCAAGCATTGCCAACGAACTCTGCTTAAATGAGGTTCAAAGAGACAAGAAGATGCAAACCAATTGTCAGCACCTACAAAATCACTATGATCAAGTAATGAATAACCAGTAAGAATAGCCCTAGATATAATTCTTGTAATAAGTATATCACCTATAATGGGCTAGGACATCTAAGCCGCATCATGTCCCTTTCTTGTTTACCCTATGCCCAAAAATAACAAGCATATCACTTTTTCCCCCTCGGTGCAAGTCCAACATGATTAATACACATGTACTTGAAGAATTCAAAATTTTATCAGAATCAATACCAGACAATCTAAGAATAGCTGTAACTACAAATGAGAATATTCCAAACCAATTAAGAAAAGATTGAAAAGTTTCTACCTTGACATAATAGTTGATATAGCAGAGAGAGAACTGCTTGCTTCAGTGTTAATATCATTTCCACTGCAGAAGCTGCTCCCTATCTAACTAAGCAGAACAAAAGCAATTAAGATAATCAACACAATATGAAGACACAAACTAGAAAAAAATTGCAAATCAATTATAAGTAATTACAGGAAACTATTTACAAACCTCATTAGCAAGACTAAGAAGTTCTTTAGAATCTTCATCCAAAAACCATCCATTCTGACAAGCATTCTACACAAAGAAAAGCGCAGCATAAAACTTTCAATAAAAAGAGGAAAATAAAAAAAAACATTGATAACACATTTAAAGAGACATTTAGAGTGGAAGAGCAATTCACAGAGTACATATGCAATTGCCAAAGGGAACACAATTAAACCAAGACATCAGGGAAAATGTTAATTTAAAAAGAGGAATGAGGAAAAAGGCTCAGTAGGCACATATACCTCGTGCTATAAAATATTGAGAGTTGCGACTTCCGGCCTACCTTTAGAAAGAAATTGAAATTTTAAAATAGGTGAAGTTGGCATAATGTTAACTGTATTGTGGGGAGGGGGGGTGATTTGGTCTGTAGTATGTGTACAGAAACACAATACGATACTATCTTGGATACACAGTGCAACGGGAGTATACTTAACTGATACATTAATTTGGTTACCGATTTGCTTAGGAACTCTTGTCCGGGTCAATTTCACTGTTGTATGAAATTTTATATAATTACACACATAGTCAACTACTTTTATTTAATATTTGTGATTGTTTTCTTATTATCTGAGATTATATACAATTATATTTCCATACGCGCATAACCAATTACTATTTATTTCATATTTGTGATGAGAGTTCCAAAGCGAATCCATTTGGGATTAAAGTTACAATTACAATATGGGGTCGGAAGTCTTGGCGATCTATGTCGCAAGCCCTGTTTGGGGTCGTTGCCCCTAGATAATGGGTTGTTGGGGTTGAACGATTTTTGGTAGCTTTGTGTCGACAAAATGTGCAACCAACAAGTAAATGAATATCCTTGACAACAAATTGCAAGCCATTAAATTTATCCAGAAGTAAGAAAGAAAAACAAAAATGAACTGAAAAATCATTTCTTCAGATATCAATGGGAATAAGACTGGAGTTTGCTATCAGAATCAGCTATGGCAAGACACAAAGAAATCTATGTCTAGCCAAATAAAGAACCAAGATTGCGAGACATCACAGGCAGTTTCTGATATTTGTTCAGTAGTGCATCACACAAGCCCCAAAGCTGGTCTCTCCAAAACAGAACAGAAACATCATTATTGATTATTCTGCAGACCAAATCACACTCTTTCTTCACACTGACATCAATGCATCAATTTAGAAAGCTACACCTTAGACTTGGAAACACAACCACAACAATCGGACTCACAAATGAGGAGTGAAGAACTGCTATACAACTTTATCATACATCCAGCTCCTTTACGCCGTAGCCATCGATTGCATACACATTATGATGAGTGGCAAACAACATTCAGTACGTGATCTCCACAAAAAAATGTGTATTAAAATTATACCTTCACAGAGATCATCAGCACCATGATTGCTGCTTGCAGGAGGGAATCGTTTGTACTTTGGCACACCTATTAACGCATAACAAGATGGAAAGAAATGATGGACACCTTCAGGTAATCACCTTAACAGATATAAGAGCATACAGATGTCGGGTATAAGCAAAGATCTGACAATTAGTATTCCACAAAATATCCAAGCATGAAACCCTAGAAAATACCATATGAAACACAATATCATCCAAGCATAGACAAAAGCTGCATTAAATAGAATTCAAGGGCTAGAATGGTACAGCGGAGACAAAATACAATGAAGCGTAGATATATACAACCAATGTTCTCATAGCAGCAAGAAAAAAGAGGCCATGAGATAACCAAAAGTGAGATTCTTGCTATGTTGAAAACAATCATTCATGAAAACGGGAAACTGAGCACATAGCCACAGAATAAAAGCCAACGAGTGCACCAAGATTTTAGTAAACGGGAAATTTAACAGATGCATGCTAGCCATGCCCCATGATATGAATGTTGGGAATCTAAGAAACAATATGTTCAGAAAAGTTAGTGGTGTCAAATGAGGACATGACACGAGTGACAACACAACGAACCACAAAATATGGAAGCATGCATTTGTGAGAAGTTTGAAGTAGGCATCAATCCAGAACAAGATGAGGCAACTTGCTAACTTTTGATTGACCATGAGTAACAGTGGTCAACAATTGCAAAAATAGAGGCAGTTAAAAGTTACTGGTTGATATGGAGCCTATGAAAAAGAAAAGGGAAAATTTGAATTTCTCGAGGTCGGCTCAGCGCCATGTTGCAGGTTGGTTTAAAATGGGTGTAGCTTTACGTCAGTGAAGATTACAGGCAGCTGGGACTATCTGCCTATTAATCAAGTTGTGTCATTTGAGTTTTATTTTGTAACCACATGCTCCAAGAAAGTTCTAGAACCATTTGCTTTCAATAAAATTGGTCTACTAAAAAAACTTCAAGCTGTCCACTCATTTTTCCCATGCAATTTGAAATGCCAAAATGGGCAAATCTCTTTTCCGTCTTAACTTCCAACATTACAACTGAAAGTGGAGGAATGTCTATTTAGTTCATAATTATAAAACTAGAAAGTGCCACGTGCCAACAAAGATACAACTTACATAGTTTTATTTAGGAAGGGAAAACTGCCCTAGAATTAGAGGAGATGAGTGATTAGGTAAATTGCTTCTACAGCACATTCTGGATGTGAAATACATGAAATGGAGAAATTTTTATAAGACTATTGCAGGTTTACCCATGCCCCAGTTGGATTTCCCTTTGGAAGGGAAAATTAATAGAATTGACACAGAAGTAGAGGAGATGAATGACTAAGAAAATTTGCTTCTATGGAGCATTCTGGATGTAGAATACATGACAAAATGGAAAGTATCACAAGAAAAATGCAGGTTTACCTATGCCCCGTGATATGAACGTGAGCCTTAAAGATATTTTATCTAAAAACTGGTGGTCTTTAAAATGAGGACATAACATGAATAAATGGAAATTTTGAGAAAGAAAAAATAATGCATGCTAAAAATGAACTGTAAACCTTTAGTGGTTTAGCTTATATTAATACCAAGTGATTGCTATTTCAAGATGAGGACACAACAAGAATAAGTGGCAATATGAAGAAAGGAAAAATAAGGCATGTTTATAATGAACCATAAAACTCTAGCATATATTAATGCCAAGTGATTTCTACTTCAAGATGGCACACACAAGGGCAAACATCTATATCTATAAATGTCAAGATTTGTGAAAAACTTTTGATTTCCTATTTTATCCCTAATTATTATCATAAAGTCAATTATGCCTACATATTTTTCATACCCTATTGAACTTCCAAAATATTTTGAACTCCTGTTAGAAGTATAACTAGATAGACTTTATCTCTATGACCCGCCAGAATATTTCGCTTTTTCCATTCAATTCGGGAAATCCTTGAAACACTGTCAATTAAAGAAGACTTTTTGGAGTATCGTAGATTTTCTATTTTATCCCTAATTATTATCATAAAGTCAATTATACCCACATATTTTTCTATCTTTCATACGTACTGGACTTCTAAAATATTTTGAATTCCTTTATTAAAAGTATAGCTAGATAGACGTTATCTCTATGACACGCTAAAACATTCCTCTTTTTCTATTCAATTCGGGAAATTCTTGAAACACTGTCAATTAAAGAAAACTTCTTGGAGTTTTGTAACTCCCAAGCCATTGAAAATTGAAACAGTATCAATTAAAGAAGACCTCTTCGAGTTCATAGGATTTCCTATCTTCTCTCTATATCTTAGCTCTCTCTTCCATCACAAGCAGTGCCAGTCTCTACCTCTCAATTTCTCTAATCCTTCCCGTTGTCCCCACACCACCACCGAACTACCGGTAATCACACACACAATCATCTCTTTGCTTGAACTAACCACCCACCCACCCACAGCCTCGGTCTCCTTTCATAAGAGTTTTGTAAATAATTTTTTTAATAAAAATTATGCCCAATTGAAATTTGGGTTATGTTTGATTCCCAAAGATATCATTAATACCCAAAAAATTTAATTAACAACAATTTATCTAAATTAAAATACAATTTCAAAGAATAAAAGAATTAAATTAAATTTCATCAAATTAATCTAATTTATAAATTAAAATATGGTTTGTGTGTGTGTGATGCATGCGTGTGTTACAGAGAGAAGGGGGATGGGCAGATGTTGCAAAGGGCTGGAGGTGACGTGAGGGGATAGGTTTCGGGTGGAGGAAGTTTGAATTTTAGAGGAATTTTTTTTTTAGATGAAATTTGAGCCTTAGAATGAAAATGAACGAGGATTAAAGCAATCTCAACTGTTGAGGTGCTTTCGTAAGTCTGGGTTTCAAAATACGTCCTAATTTATTATATAGATTTATTATTTGAAGTGGAGTGGAATTCTATTAATCCAACTTCATTGCACATTGTGATAGCACATATATATATATATATATATATATGTATGTATGCCCAAAATTTTTCACAAAAAAGAAGAGAGAGAACCCGAGACAACAATTGAAACTAAGAAGGTTAATGAGAAAATCATCATAAAGCATCCATGTGAGACCACCCAAACTAATGTAGGCAAGGACCAAGAAGAGGCCATGGCTCTTTCTCACTATTCTTCTCTCTCCAAACCAAACTATCCCATTGATTCTTCACCCATGATCACTTTTTGTCTCTACAGATACATGTAATATGTTTGTTTTTAATATATATTTTGCGGGTTTTTTTTTAATAACTCAGGTGTGTCCTTAACATGTCAGATTAAGCAAAAACCACCACTATAGGCTCAAAAAAGGAAGGTCCCTAAAAAACCTAAACACTATGTTTGGCACGTGGTATTAGGGGTTAGGAATAGAATAGGCATTCCATGGTAATGCCCATTCTAATGTTTGGTTAGAAGATTTAAAATTCATTCCCTTTCTAAGGGAATACCTAATACTACAAATTATAGGATTTGGCATTACCAAATTTACCATGGAATTCTCATTCCATTCCACATGGTAATTGCTAAATCGATCATGCAAAAATCCCGATTATTGTTCTCTCAACATCTCACGACTATAGCTTCTGGCTTCCTAAAAACCCGATGCTCTCTATATCTCTCTCTCTCTCCAGTGACGGCTACAATGAGTAGATTTGGTGACGACGATAGAAATGACGCCCCAACGACGCCAAATTTCTCCAATCACAAGTATATCTCTGTCTTTCTCCTCTCTCTCTCTCACTCTGGGGAGACTTTGTATCATTTCTCCAATCTGGCACCACTATGTAAATGTACATAATTTTTTCTCCTTTTTAGTTAGTGTTCAATGTACATGATTTTTTTTCATGTTTTCGTATTCAAATAAGAACTTCTCATATTAATTTTTTACTACGTATGTTTCATATACAATTAATGTTATTTCTATCTAAAAATCTGACCTAATCTGCTGACCAAATAATATGATTTAATTGTAACCATTAGATTAACATCAAATTTCAATGTTTAATGGAACTCACGATCAATCTAAGAACTATGGTGAATTAGATCAATAAATTTGGTCCAAAATAGCATTGTTCATTTTCAATTCCTCTATACTTTAAGTCTTTTTGTTGGTATGCAACAACATGGAAATACTAAAACACAAACTACAATTACAATCTAATAAAAAATTTATGATCTAAATTTTTTCACATGCGATACACGTGCATTACTAGTTTTGAATAAAAATCTGAACATGGCTATGATGTCCAAATTATAGGATTCTTTTGAGAGATCCAACAACCATAGCTGAGGAGAACGTTAAACTTGACAACCATATCGTATAATAGAAGTCACCTGTTTCAACAATCTAGGTAAATATTGAACTCCACTCGGAACCTCCCCGTTTGCAACAGAATAGTCAATCCCCCTGTTTTTGCAAAATAGGTCTAGTCAGCTATCTTGAGTATGAGCATGAAAACAATAAAGATTGCTTCAAGTTATGCTCCTCCAGGATCTCAATAACATGGGGTAAAACATAAAAGAAACAGGGACAACGGCAACACTATATATTACCCCCGCAAGATAATGAAGAACCAATAATAATGGAAAGAAAGTTAATTAACAATAATGACAGCAGGTTTGCAACATGAACCGCATCATAAAAGTAAAAATAGAAAAATATTCCAATTGTTATACAAGAAAGCAAATGGAAGCCTGAACAGGAAAGTGGTTTACTCTTCAAAGTGTTCTTTATTGCATTCTTCACACAAGCTTCCGTGGCACGTGATGCGGAATCAATTAAAAATAGACAGAAACATGGGTAGAAGTTAAGTCTGAATACGGATCTGATTTTTATACACGTGGAATAGAGGAATTTGTGAGACGTGGGTGGAAGTTGAGTCTAATTAGGAATGTGAGTTTTGTACATGTGCCATAGATAAATTTGCGATCAACATTTAAATTGTTAAATATCATTCAATTTTAAGTATACTATGTCAGTGTACAACTATTTATTCCACATTACCTAAGCTTGTCCCAATTGTAAAATCTTATAGTCGGTGATTCAAAATCTTATAGTAGCTTGTCCCAGGATCAGGCGAACCAAGTCCCACCCCTACTTAAACCTAATATGTGTGTGTGTGTATACGGCATTCTGTATACAAGCAACCTATAAGTCCCAAACCAGATTCAATTTTGACAATGACAACTCTATACAACACACTCTCAATAATTTGCTCACCAACATTAACAACATAAGAAATCGAAACTAGACCTAAGCAGTTACATAAAAAAAATCACTCAGATAATAATTATACATAAGCTTCTATAAACAAAGATCCATAAAAACATGTAAAAAAATCAAACAAAACCGTACAATTAAAATGGGTCAAATTCAGCCAGGGGAATTTAAGTAATCATATTACGGATATGGAGAAGAAAATCTGAAGTAAAAGTACCTGGCAAGGGAGAGACAGAGATTGAAGAACTCAAAAGCGTTGCTCTTTGGCGTAGCGCGAACGTGCATCGCTAAGCGGTCCGCTACGGCAGATATGCGAAACGAGTTCACATACGATGCCGTTACAGCATTATTGCCTCCATTACCCTTGTCCGTAACGGCCATTGGCGCCGGAGTCACCGCCATTCCGGCCATTTACATAGGTTCTCTCTCTTCTCCGTCCCTCTCTCTCTCCCTCTCTTGTTCAGTCTCTTCCGTCTCCTGTAAAACAGGCTTCCAAGGATGAAAAATACTAGAGTAAACTACATAAATAAGTAGTCCTCCTGACCCACGCTAAATTAACTTTCCTATCAATTAAATTCTTAAACACAAAAAAATTAATAATTAAAATTTTGAACTAATTTTTATGTCAATTAAATCCTTAAACTTTAAAATTTTAGTAATTAAGTTTTTTTGTACTAATAATGATTAAATTTTTTAACAGAATATCTCTCATGCTCACCACATAAATAATAGATTGAGAGTGTTTTAAATTATCTGCTAAAAATCTATTAGAACTCTTTATACTTATCGATCAAAACTTTAAACCTAAACTTCTTTTATATCTATTACGTGGCATCAGCTTACCATACCATTTTGAATCTTTGACGTGGCTTTCATCCTTTTTACTCATTTCTCATTTCTTTTGAGTAATGCTGTGATTAATGAAAATTTTGACTAAATAAAAGGGATAATTGAATCATTATAATTGTAATAAACTGCGACACTTTATAAAAAGTAGGGTTGACAACCCCACTTTCTAGTTCAAACTGTGAATGGCTTTCATATAATTTGGAGAACATGTGGGCTTGCTGGAACACTTAATAAAAATAGCGTGAATAACTCTACTTTATCAAAAGTGCTGTAATTTGATAAATAAATTGAAAAATATCATAAATTGATAAATATGTTTACAAAATGTCTTGGTAATTAATTATGTTCCTCACAATACTCTATCCCCAAAATTTCCATGTTCCTCACAATTGTTGAAGGTAGGTGTGTTATTTTGTTAAAAAGTTGTTCGATTTAAATTGATGTATGGACAATAGTCAAGTTTATGTGGACCCATTTATTCAACTAATTAGATAAATTCACTTAAACCAACAAATGATCAACCAACATCTGCTAAATTTAGATCAAATACGTGTCTGATTCACGATTCACATCAGTCATACCTCTTGACTAGAAGACTTGGTTTTGGCAGTGCTATAAAGAATTGCAATCAATAATGCTTGAACAGCCCACTACCCCTAAGGATTGGATAAGCTCATTCACGCGACCGCACCTTTAGATGGGAAAGTCCTTGCTTCTTGTTCAATTCACACCCTACACTTGCCTTGTACTGCAAGGTATATGGCATAATCAAGCAACTTAAATTTGGCCAATGCTTTGATGCTGACAAGTTGTCAATGAAATTCCACAACCACCATCTCTTGCTATAGAATTTCTCAGATGAGAGGTACAACATACAAACCAAAAGTGTTTCATGTCTTTCTCATCCCGAAAGACTACGAAACATCAATCATAACACATTCCAATACACAAATCTCCAGTCACTATAAGGCCTAGAGCGCAATTTGAACTCATATCACGTAAGTCATAACGAAACAATTTAATCACTGCACCAACACCCACTACCAATTAGTCGTAGCGTACTAATGTCAAATATGAAGTGTAATTCCACCTACTGAATGTGAGACAGTAAAAATCTGAAGTTTTCACAATATTGTCACATGCCATCAATCAATCAAAGGATCATTTGAAAAGAAAAAAGGATAAGTTAACAATCTTAAATGATGACATATTAGCGCTGAAGAACTCTGACACTGATGCAAACAGAATTAAGTATTGCCATAAGAACAAACAGGGCACACCAATAATTCAGCACAATGTAACGTTCATTTCCATTTTACACAACGAAAAACCTGCATTGCACGGCTAACACAACTCCAGCTCGTGTGTTATGAGCATTGCAGTAAGTTAGTCCTCACATACCCATTTGGTGCCAAAGAAGATAGATTTAAAACTTCATTGCTTTGTGCTAACAAATTCCCAAGATGCAAAATGATTCAACAGACAGCAGTTCAGACACGACGTCCAGCTGCAATTCTCCTCTGCTCATAGTATCATCCCTGGCGCAGATAATTCAACCCTTTGCACCCTGAAGAAGATGGCAAAAACACAATTCAGAGTCCAAACTGATATGAAATTTAGGAAGGGAAAAAAAATCTTGGGTCACAGCTCTTTCAATGATGTTGAATGTATCAACTGTAATTAGCTTTGTCTTGCTGAGAAGATTGGGAGGAAACATAACCTATACTAATCACGTTTTATGTGTAGCCTGGTGACCAAAAAGTGAAAATAAAAGGAGACAAAATTGTAGCCTACAGCAGTGTTCTTGAGTCGAGGTTGATAAATAAACTTCCATCATGTAACCCTCATATTTTTCAAATACAATCCCTCCACTGTCTAACCAACGGAACCTGTCTCCCCAACACACCTTGCCCAAAATTATCCTATAGAAACTACCTAGACCATGGAATGAATTGAATGTTCATTTCCATATGCCTGTCAATAGTATATGTATATCCTTGATTTCTATACACATTGGTTAAGTATATGCATCAAGAACTAATGTCTACCTGGCAGATCTCCAAGGATAAACCACAAGAGGACTAACCTTAAATTCTTCACATGGTAAATCACAAGTTACAATGGCATGCTGAAGAGAACATTAAGGAACTGATGTGACATTTGTCACAGTTAATTATTTCACAAACTGAAGCTGAGATCTTTGCTCAGTTCAAAAAAAAAAAAGTTAATATCTTTGCGGTTCTTGTTTTATTCTAACTAATGCTCTTGTGCCTCATCCTTTTACCTTGATTAATCAATTTTTACCTTATGAGGTGGTGTTCCTGGTCTCAACATGTTGCTGCCAAATCCCATCTTCCCTTTTTTCTCCGATGCCTTTAGAATTTGAAAGGAACATGTCAATGTATCATCCACACTCATCATCGCCCCAGCATTATCAAACTCACCACAGTAATTTGGAGCTGAGAATATGGTGACCAGCTGCCGCTTTGCAAAGAACTCATACCCATCTTCCACAACCTGATGAGTAACAAAGATGAATATGGAAACATCAATATCAGAGTCCATACCACCAACAGTCCAACCTATGGATCATTCCCCCCTGGGTGAAAAACCACAACAGATAAATAATAAAATAAGCAAATAAAACCAAGTAAATCATATACTTGTATACACACATGATGTTGAAAGATTTTCTATACTCAAATCTTATACCCAACAAAAGAGCCCACTTTTATCATGACCTAAAAACAAATCAAAAATCAAACTGAAAAAAAAAAAAGAAAACACAATTAAAAAGCAAATCTAGAGATTGCAAATTAAAATTTCGACACAAGTTTACTATGTCAGAATTCAGATTACTTTTACGAAAATAGACTTCCTAAGCCAGCACAACTTATAAACAGCAAAGGAAATCTGAATGCCAAAACTTGCAAATCTTTAGGCATCACAAAACAAAGCTAGAATCGTTATAGACTCTATAGCTACTCGATCTCGATCAAATGGCTCTAGATCTGTCTCTACATCTGGAGTTTCCGTAACAGGATATGGAACTCAATATCGATCTGAAACTTGAAGGGGTCCTCCATAGCTTCAACTGATACAGCTTATAGCCGATGAAGCCAACATCGGCTATGGATCACGCCCGTCATCATAAGGGCATCTTGGTATGGGGTTGGATCATCGACCCTGGTGATGGCTCCCCAACCTAGTAAAGGGAACTGGAAGGTTGGTGCCAGATTTGGTCCCTTTATCGGCGTTCTGGCCCTTTATTTTTTGGTCCGTACCTCACAACTGTGGGCTTACGCCTTATGGTTCATGTTGGGGGAACACCAAAATCGTTATAGACGCCATGATAGAATTGCGGTACATAATCATGAGAATCGCATGCAATTCGCATAGCAACCAATAACTCACTCTTAAGCCAATAGGCCACCGCAACAGTTTATATAACCTAATATCACACACAGACACACGGTATCGCACATGAGAACATTATGTGTGCCATGAAATTCAACTAACACTAAATACAATATAAGTCGGGCATAGAACTTCAATAAATACGAATTTGAGAAGCATGCCCAAGGAACTTTTATGTACAAATATCATTACATTAACCACCCACAACGTTCATTGAATCTTTTAATGTCAATAGCAAGGTAGTATGCCATATGAGCACATGGAATTAAAGCATATAATCACTTGAGGCATTAGGTGAACGGCTGAAAACATGCATCAAGACAGCATGTATAAACCTCCACATGCTAGCGCAAGTCGTAGGATTTTGTTAACAGGTTGGGGCTATTTATGCTTGCTTACCTGGTGAGCTCGGCAGATGAGATCAAGGTCATGCCTCTGGAGGAATTCAGCGACCTTGTCGGCTCCAAACGTCCATGACACACCCCTGTCATTCTCTCCCCATCCTTCAGTATCTTTATCAGGATCAGCCCATAGCAGGTCACAGAGAAGACCCTGATCTGGCACATCAACTGGGCGAGCTATATTCCTGATCTGATCCAAGTTCTTCAAGTCAGGGGACAATCCCCCGTGCATGCAAAGGATCTTCTCATCAATAAGAGCAGCAACAGGTAGGCAATTAAAACAATCTGTGAATGTCTTCCAAACACGAACATTGTACCTCCTCTTGCACTCATCAAAAAACCCATAGATACGGTTGATAGAAGCACATTCATGGTTGCCCCTCAGAAGAAAAAAGTTCTCCTTGTATTTTATCTTATATGCCAACAGAAGGCATATTGTTTCTATGCTCTGTTTACCACGGTCAACATAGTCCCCCAAAAACAAATAATTTGCATCTGGTGGATACCCACCATACTCAAACAAGCGCAGAAGATCAGAATACTGACCATGAACATCTCCTGCACAGCAAAAAAATGATAATAAATTGATTGGTTCAACGAGATGGAATTACATGTAAGACAAGAGTTGTGATAGGTGACAGCAACAGAGTAAGCCATGCATACAGTGCTTGCAAGAAAGCAAGCTCAGTTGATTCAGCTGGGAAAGGCAATTTTATAAACAAATCTGTAATGATATGAAATTAGCATGGCAAGAATCCAAAAGAAAGATTAAATCCAAAAATCAACACGTATAAATATCCAATTCCACTGTGTCATATGAACCTGAAGTAACCAGAATATCAAATGACAAAAATAAAAGGCAAATCACACACCCATCACTCAAGTGCACATACAATAGGTGGTAACAACTTGGCTGTCGAACATACAAAGCTGCCCGTCCAGCAATTCTCTCAACCAGAAATAATGGATGCTCAGATTTGTTGATTGTGGCTACAGCCTTGTCAACTGCTTCATTCAAAAGCCTAAAGAAGCTCCATAATCCAAGGGAATCTTCCATGCATGTATGTGAGTATAGAATTTGGGTGTTGCTCAAGCTCGCTACCATTGGAAAACCAGTTGTCAAACAAAAATTAAACCCTCTGGAACAGAGCTAGTTGGGATCATTCCAATACCACACAAACATATTAGCAAAGTTTAATTACGCTGGCAAGCGAACTCTTGTGCTGGGAACAATCACAATAGAACAAGAAGAAATAAATTGCCTTCAACTAAGGAACCCTCCTTCAAAATTGCCTATTTAAGAACAATTTGAGTTACCTGACCACCAATACAAGCATCCAAACTTGTGGCAGTTAAACTAAACTTCCAAACCACTTAATATGTACCAAATCAAAAGCAGCAGAACATAGCCATGATATATTGAGTAAAGGTCAGATTTCATCAACACTGCTAATGTATTCAGCAGCTTGCGGGGCTCCAATACGCAGCATTCTCATGCAGCCAACTTCTGACAAAGATCACATCCATGCAGCTGATATCGCATCTGAATACCTTGAACAAGAATAAGTTTGCAAAATACCAGTCAGATGATGCACGGAAACTCTTAATTCGAACGAGGCAACAGGGAAAAACCCTGATGGCAATACTGAGGATGACCCACTCTCAGAGATGCTTAGGGCTGAGCATGAATAGGCCATGCCCCCATTATTTTCTTGAATCTTTTTGTTAGAAATTATTAAACCTTCTTAGTTGACAGTGCGTAAATGCCAATTCTAAATAAGCATACAGTTATAATGCATTTGGCACGAGCATTTAATATAAACCTTAAATGGCATATTAAATTAACCCTATTTTTGCACACATCCATTACCCTGTAGGAGGCATCCACCCTAGACAAACTAACCACCTCGTGGTGTTCCTCGTCCCCCCAAACAACAACTCCAATCCCCTGCGGGAGTGGGGAATGATCAGCGCAGCGGTTAAGCATCCTTAGACAAGATATTGGTCTTTTAGGATTGGTCCATTTGTGTCCAAACCTCATGGCCCTCACCAGAGGCAAATCACAATCTACTTTCTGATTGAAAGCCCAAAATGAGACAAAAGCATAGGTTTAACACAGTCCAAATTAAGATGGAAGGAAGTGGAATTGAAAAGGCTACAAAACTCATTTCATAGAAACCAAACACATTAAAATGACACAAGTACCTATCCTTTTTTCATTATGAAACCCTATTCAGACATCCGTGTACGTCTATGATTTAATGAAAGTTCAACTAGACCTTGTGGGATGACCTTTCACCTTTTCACACAAATTGTTCTGGTGTTTCCCTTTTAATCAATTTGGAATCAATCCAGATACGCTTAAGCATATAAGTCAATCCACGCAGTTTACAAAAAGACCTTACTTTTGTACAGCAGAGATTTAAAAGGCAGTTTTCCAGCAACGTCACACAAAACAAAAAAGATAATTTCCTTTCGCAAGGTAAAAATAAAGTAAAAATTCCGAGGTCGGCTTAACTGAAACAGTAGCAGTCCCAATATACGGAATCTGTTGCTTTACATATTATCAGAAACAAAAATTCACAAGATGAGATAATGATATTGTTGGACACCAGAAACATAATTTTCTCGGTTATATAATGTAAAAAACTGAATTAATACGACAACGCAAAATTACCCCAGCAAAGTGCCAGGTTCTCAAACTTAGCAATAAACTTACAAAATTGAAAACCGCCAGGATCCAAATAGTGAATACATTGGAAAAAAACTAGCATAAAATAATTTAATGACAACTCAAAATGCTTTTATTTCATTACCACAAATCTTGATTGGAGCTTCGAGCTCAAGAAGATTAGGTTGGCTGAGAAAAATCTCCTTTGAAGCCATACAAAGCTGTCGAATCTCGGCCTCCGCGAGATTCACCTGCTTCGGCACCCGCCCGTTCTTCGCGTCAAGAAGCCGCCGTATAATATCATCAAGCACAGCCTCATCCATAGCCCCACTGTACAAATTCAAAACACTAGCTTCTCTCTCTACACACTCACATACACCCTCTATCTCTAACACCTGAGACAGACGGTATGATCTATCTAACAGCGAATAGCTTTTATAAAAAGCGATATATACCAATAAACAGAATAACAAAGTAACGTTGAAACCTAGCTTTCACTTTCTCTCTCTACCGTTAGATGTAGAGATGACATTGCTATGATTCCGGTGGAGAGTGACGGCGATTTTTCTTTGTTTTGGTCAATTAGTGCTTTTGGATGAGTGGCCGCCAATTCCCGCTATCTTTCTCTCTCTTGTCTCTGCTCTCTCTCTCTCTGAATATTGAGAGGGAGTTGGACAGAAGTATCACAATGGTGGGGTTGCGGGTACCTGACTATAATTGTATGTAAAAGAAGCCCTAAAGTTTGCCAAACCCCTATCTGCTGATTATGGAGAGCATGCGGTTTGCACGTGCTCCCCAAGTCAACTCACTCGGATTCTCTTGTAATTATTTCGATTACAAAGAACCAGAACTCTCCGATCAAAAAAAAAAAAAAAGAACAAGACCTCGTCGTGTGCTGTACTCTTCTTTTATTTGGACGACTGAATTCCGTTAAATTTAACGATGAATATAGCTGAAAAGGTCAAAGCACATTTTAAGGTAGGGCTGTCAATTTTTAACCTGGAACACGAACCCGATTCGAATCGAACCCGACACGAACTCAAAAAAAACACGATTAGTTGACACGGTAATAAATGGGTCAAATTCAGGTTCGACACGAATAACACGATTAATGGGTACTGTAGATAAAAAATAATTATTTAACGAGTATTATATTCTTAAATAAGAATTTTATAATTTTTTAATAATTTTTTATAATTTTTAAATAATATTATATTAATTGTTGTCAAACCCGACACGTGCCGAAATGACACGACACGAAAAAAACACGCCAAAAAGTGACACGACACGAAACTGACCCGACCCGACACGTTTGACACCCCTACTTTAAGGTGGTGTTTGGTTCACCATGGAAGGACTGGATTGGATTTGATTTAAATTCGAACTCAATTCAATCTAATGCAAAGTGATCCAAATTAAAGAATTATAAAGATGGGATTCAAATTCTATCCCAGCTTTGGATAGGATTCATTTGTTATGTGGGCTCCATTAACATGTAAAGATAAAGTATGCTAAAATGACTATTTTACTCTTGTGTAAATAATGTGATCCAATCTTATACCATGTTTGGAATAGAATTAAAAAAAAAGTCTAATCCATTAGTATTGTTTTTTTTACCACAAAATATTGTGAAGCGATAAATTACTCATTTTTAAAAAATATACCAATAAATAATTTGTTTAGTTATTTAATTAAATTTGTACAATACACTTTTAATCACAAAAATCATATGTATCATGAAAAAAAAATTCCAACACAAAAACAATACACATATCGATACCACTCAAGCCTAAGTCGTTATTTGTTTATTTATAGAAAAGTCGAAGTAGTGTGTTTAAAAATAAAATTTAATTGTTTAAATTTTGCACGAACATCCTTGACCGCTGAAAAAAAAAAAAAACATGGTGTCAAGTGTAAAATCAATGGACATCCCTGACCTTAGAGGCATTGTTCACACACATGAGAATGTGTTAAAAGCCATCAAGAGAGACAGAGGACTGGTTGGGAAAAATTTAGAGAAAATACTTGACCCCAATGTCTCGACCTTGATAAGCCCGGGTGTACCCATGTCCAATATTGTGAAATTAATTATTTATAAACCAAGATAGCTGATTCAAAAACATCAACATTTCAGATTGTTACTTCAGGAAATTGCTAGTTTTGATTTTTGACCCCACAAAGATGAAATTTGTTCTACCTCTCCGACACATGTAATTAAGGCATACACTTTGCCTTATTTGAAGACCAACCAAATGTCAATATGAGTAACAAATGTAAATTATAACATGTAGTAGTGCACAATAGAAGGTTGTTACGTAGAATCTTAAAAACGACAATGTCTTACAAAAGGTCTCAATTTTAGAGTCATGCATAACACAACGCACAATTTGACAATTTAATACCCTTACGAACAAAATCAGACATACACTTTGCCTTTTGAAGACCCTCCACCACAACCAAATGACAATATGGGTAACACAAGTAAAATATAACATGTAGTAGTTTACAAAACACTAGGTTGTTACATAGCAAAGATAGTACATTTCAATTCTTCCACTGATGTAGGTGAAGTAAGCATGTGATTATCTTCCTCAGTAAGTAGCTTAGGAATGACCTGAAACATTTCCTCTTCCAAAGGATGAGTCTCAGATTTGTATAGTGCATACAAAAAAAGATTAAGCACTCTCTGCAATGTCCTGCTCATTTTCTAACCACAAACCTTCTGTATTTTTTATTCTTCTTATTTTATTCCTGACTGCTTTCCCTTTAGCTATGGCATGATAGAGTTTTGTGTTCCTTTCACCATCAATGGTCCACTGCATATTACCTTTCTACCTCCAATACATGTCCTCCGTCTGCAATGCAACCTCTTGATCCTTCTTTACTCTTGACAATGCCTATGTAGGAGTATCTGAATTTCTCCTTCAACCTCAATTGCAGCAGACAACAAATGTTGCTCTTTACTTTTAATGTTATCAAAGACATTTCCAAATACCTCCTTGTTCCACTGCTTCAAATGGAGCTTTAAACATCTGCAAAAAATCAGAATGTTCAGTCCACATATTTTGTAACTTGAAATAAGAAAGTTTTCTTGGACCAGCTATCTCTAAAAATTTGCATATCAAGGGGCAATGATCAAATTGCCCTTCTCCCACATGCTCTATCTCTGAATTAGCAAACCTTTCATTCCAGTGGACACTGACTAATGCTCTATCAATCCTCTGTCACATACAACTTATACCTTGCTGATTGTTGCACCATGTATATGTTGAACCAAAGTAACCGCAACCTTTCAATCCAGAAGAATTTTATAAAAGTGAGATGAGACAATGGTATTTAAATCACCAACTAGTAACCAAGGTGTATCAGAAGTTTACAACTCTGCCAGATGAAACCATAGTGGCCTTCTCAAGATGTGGTCACACTTTGCATAGATAAAAGAAACTAGAAAAGATAATGACCCCATGAAAGTAGCTTCAACTGTTAATGCCTGCTCATGAGTATCAACATGTATGTGTGTGTGTGTGCGTTTGATGTGTGTGTGTGTGTACTCGGTCTTCTCTCTGCACAAAGTGAAGGTGAGGCACAGATCAGAGACTAGAAGAAAAAAGGAACATCATAGAAAGAAAAAGGAAACTCAAACACAACTGAAAATCCAAATCAGAAATTCGAAAATTATAAAAGAATAAAAATGGAAACAATCATCTTATTCGCAATCAATTAACCTAACCTTAATCAAATTAGGATTTGGATCTGGATCCTCATCTGAGAGAGAGAGAGAGAGAGAGAAAGAGAAACTTACTTGACCGTTTGGGAGCTGGGAGCCGTCGGCAGTTTTCTTTGATTGAGACGGTGGTGCCTGAGCAGTGATGGAGAGATATGGAGGAGAGAGAGAGTCAGAGGAGGAGAGATTGAGAGAAGGGTGAGATGGGTTAGGCTGGGCTGTAGCGGTGTGGCTATGTAGTGGCTGGGTAGCGCTGGAGAGAGAGAAGATAGAAGGAGTGCGAGGGGCAACTGGATAGAGAGAATAGGGAGGCTTGCCACATAGAGAGAGACAAAGAGGGAGGCAGGGGTGAAATGGTAAAAAAGAGTGTGAATCCTATCGGCTGAAAGTGAATCCCAAAGGTTGAGTGGGATTCCATTGTCTAGATGAAAGGGGATTAAGAGGCTGAAAAACTACGGTCATAATTTTTTAAGGCCAACGAATATCCTGCCTTAAAATTCATTGCCAAAGCAAGGATAAATGGAGCCCTCATCTTATTATCCAATCCCACATGATTTATCCACTTTTATCTGGCCATCCAAACACCACCTAAGGGTTCGATTGATATAAATATTATAATTTAGGGGTTAAATAGATAATTAAAAAACTATAGGGATGTGCATGTAATTTACCCTCTCCCACGTGACACACATCAGTTGCTTAACTCAGTGGAACCGGATAAACAAAACTGTACCAGAACACTCCCTTACCATTTTGAATCAATTGCTATGGATAACGCCACGTCATCCCCGGAGGGGGTCAACGTGCCAAACAAAACCCGTGTAGAATAACGACTATTTCACCGGAATATTCCACACCGACGATCCACTTCAACCTACTATTCTTCTTTTCCCGAAAACTATAAATACTTCTCATTCTCGCCCCTCATTTTCGTGCCCTAGACTCTCTCGTCCACCAGCCGCAACATGCTCTCCACAGCCAAAATCTCTAATATCTCTCTCATTTCTACTCAGTCCACCCCCTAATCCCTTGTGCTTCCGTCGTTACAGCTCTGAATAAGCGAAATTAGAGTCCCAAAATGGTTCTGTCCGACTCATTCTTGATTTAATTGCGTGTGTGATGCGAGTGTTTTTGGAAGAAAATGATTTTGAGTGTATGTGAATTTCTTGTTTTTTGTCGGTGGTGGTGGCGGTGGTTTCGATTTTAATGGATGCAGTGGAGTTGCCTCTTCCGGCTGCCGTTACAGTGTCCACGCTCATGGGATCGGAGGGTTGTGGTGGCGTTGGGGTTAAAATGGGGGAAATAGACATTCGGGAATCGGACCGTGTTTCAATGCTCGTTACTCCTTCAACTGAAGCAGGCAGCTCCTTTCGCAGTCAAAGAGGTGACTTTTTTGGGTTTTGCTCACCCTATGTTTCTGTACTTAATGAATTTATGCTATCTTGCTCACTGTTTTGCACCGTACTTCGTTTCATAAACTGGTTGATCTTTTGTTGTTTCACTTTCCTTTCGTGAATTTCGCTATGAAGATGCGCCTCCGATTTAGTCATGCATGCACTGAATATATTTTCCAATTTTATTGTATAGAATTGTTGTTGCTGTGACCGCATGAAAATCATCTGGCTATGTGACAGTGGTGTTTCTTGCGAACTTTTATGGTTTCTCAGTGTTTGTTTCACACGGTCATATGGAAGTCATTTTTGGAAACGAAATGTTTTCCCTGTACTTTTGGTTTATTTCAATTTTTTTGGTATTTGGGAGAGGGGGGGGGGGGTTGATGGTTGCTGGGTAGTTGGCCATAATTAAGAGGAAACATTATAGTTAGATTTCTCAAGAAAATTTGTCAAGATTTTGTGTAAAACCTAACAGAACTGATTTTTTTTTTTGGCAAGGACATGTGTTATGGTAAAAAATAAAAGCTTTTGGAACTGGACATTGCTTAACATTAGTTACTGCGCACATGCAACACGTGAACTATTTCAAGTATGAGATATGTAAGTTGAAGTCTTGGATCGCTTTTGCTGAAATTCACGTTTGTTGTAAATCTTGATGTTTAATCATTGAAGAGTCACATTATAAAAGAAATCCTAAGTAATATTGCCTAAACTATCATTGAATAGAGTATTGTGTGCAAATCCATCATTCTATATTTCATCATTGTATATGTGCTTGACAGTAACCATGGTGATTCTTGTTATCACTTCAAAGTCTGGAAAATGTGAATTAAAAAACAACTATTTTTCTTTTTTCATTTTTACTTTGTTTTCTTTTGATAATTAATGTTCCCAAGGCTAATTAAGCACACCATCAATGAAAAATGTTTGAGACACAAGTTTGAAAAATGGGTTTGGAAGCATGGAGAGAGTGCCTACCCTAGAGTTGCTTTGCCTCTATATACTGGTCTTAAAGTATTTGCTTCTTTTTTGCTTCAAACAATCAATTATTTGTGTTGAGAACATTGTTTATGGTCCTATGGTTTTTGAATGGAAAAAAGCTATGAGATATTTGTTACTATAACATATGACTTGCATAGTTTCAATAGTAATCTCCAGTCTCAAAAAAAGTTCTTCAATAAAGTCGATCCAAATTGAAACTTTGCGCAAAATTTGGGCCTACTTGACAAAATTTGTATGCACATCATGTGTTCTGTTAGCTGTTTAGGATAAAATCTTATTTTCATGTTGAACTAAGATAATATCAGTTTAAAGTACATGACATGGCTGTACGAAATTATCTCTAACACATAACAGACGGGGTTTTAATCATTCATTTATTAGTTGCTATCGAATGGCATGGTGTGTGCTTGCCGACCTCTGACTCCTAATATTTGTAAATCTTGGATGCAATTTAGTGGTCTATTTATCATATCCTAATTCGTTTGAATCACCTCACATTGGGATGCCTGTAAATAATTTCTTGAAGAAAATTTAGTCAAGTTGACTTCTTCTTATAAAAAAAATGCGGAGTATGAGAATAAGAAAAAGTTGGAAAGAGAGTCAGAGAAAGAAAAACCAAAGGAGGACAACAAAATACCGCAAAAAAAGAAAATAGAGCCTCCAAAATTCTTGTCTATGCAACTCTCATAAATGAGTCAATCATTGACCATGCAACAAATGAAGTGTAAGAGACATAACTTCATGCATGACTATTTAGACTTTAGTGACCAATTCAAGGAAAACCCAACTAAATTTTATGTTGTAGTTGCAAACCATTAGTCGAGATAGCTTGCGATCACTGAAGTTTAATACTTCTCCACACAACCAATAGTGGGTGCAAACTTGGCACCTCCATTCTCGTTGTCTACTGGGGTCTGGGGATTTTATCTTAATTTTGTCCTTCGGGGCCACCAGCTAAGGAGAGTACCTTTACAGACCGGTGTTTATACTTTATATTGTTGGTTAATTTTGTAATTTTATTTTTTTATTGCTCATTTTCAAGGGTCTCCACCTTCCCTCATGCATCACAACTCTATCCTTATGAATTGAGTTTTCTAATCTTCTGGGAACAAATACTAGAGCTCCAATGCGCCAACTTTAATAGTTTAAACCAAAAGACATGAATCAATAAATACTATGTTTTCCTAAAACTTTAATCTTTCTATTTTGATTAACATCGAATATTTGAGATCTAATATACACCAACTATTATTCATTCATGTATATCTAAGAGATACAATGGATCTCTTCCAAATTTGAGTGGAAACTCTTCACAATACATCCGCAAAACGTGGATTTTATTACAAAACTCATAGTTTCAGCTCTCACTTGTATACAAATTACAACTAACAAATAGATTGATTATATACTTCGACTTTTAATACGGACAACCATCCCTGGCTCCTGAAAATTATCATTTTAAATGTAATATTTTTGCAACAAATCAAACAACTCTCGCTATTGATAATTTAAAAAATTAAAGCAAACAACATTTCAGAATCAAGTTAGAAATTTTATTCAATCCAATTTACAACAGTTAAAGTAGTGTAATGCAAATTCATCATTGATCAATCTGTTAGTGCATATCAGAAAAACAAGCAAATTTAATCTAATTGCCATAATAAAAACCAAAACAAGAAAACAATACTTGTTAAAGTAGAGGTGGGGGAGAGGTGTATGCAGTGAACCATAAAAGGGAACCAACATCCTTACCTCGCTTTGTCTATCCTCTATATATGAAGAAAGGCTGAACGTGGAGGACCAAAAATTCTTCCAATTGAAATTGCTAAGAGATGAAAAATGAATTCAAGGAAGTCTAGTAGTTGAGGAATTTCAAGCATTATCTACAAGTAGTAAATGAGGTTGTGTGGCTTTAGAGTTGTTTTTGTGCACTTTTCAATTTCTTAGCAAGACAAACAAATAAAGATTAACAGAGTATGCAACAGATATCCAAAAATCAAGGCTGACTTTATTAGCACAAATGTCAAGTTAAATTGGAAGAGCAAGCATACTCAATAAAAATTGCAATTATTATTGGTTAAATGTCATGAACTATTAAATTAATCTTACTGTTTAAGAGTAAAAAAGAAAAAAAAAAGTTTTAAAATTTCTGACAGTCAGAATATGTTTGGAGAGAATTAAAATGACCTAACTGCATTGTAAAGGGGTAAAAAGAAAATCAAAAGTTTTGAAAAATAGTTGATATTTTAGATTAGTATAGATATAGATTATTAGTATAGATATAGACATAGATTAATATAGATATAAACATAGATTAATATAGATATAAACATAGATTAGTATAGATATAAATACAGATCGAGGGGAATGCGAAAAAATTATTTTAATGTTGTCATTATTCATCTCTTAAAATTTTAATCTATTGCTCTTTAAAGATTCATTAAGTGAACAAGAAATGATCTCATCTTTTTCAAGTTTTCAATATATAAGGAGGAAATTGTCTTTAAAGAATTAATTAAAGTTAAAATAGGAGAAGAAAAGTTTTTCATGCCAAGGGACTTTTAGAAGTAGTATAGCTATAGATTATCTATTAAAATTGAGCTAGAGAGGAGCTTCTCTTCATTGTATGTCTAGCTTTCTGTCATTTTTTATTAGATGAGATCTTAAGCAAGTAAATCATGGTCAAGCTGCTACATTAAGCTTTTAGAATGGAACAGTAGTGCTCAAATGAATCAGGGTGGTGAGGGGAAATATACGTTTTCTTATGTTTGTTTTATGCTTCTGCCTTCTCCTGTTTGTTTGAGGTAATGACCATGGATAAAGATAGAAAATGCAACTAGTTTTACCGACACATCTTGGTTTATGGCTCTTGAAAGTTTCCTCCCTTGTATCTATATTTCACTTGTGCATTTATTTTCCCCCCTCCAAGGCATAAAAACATAGTACTGTGGTACTGATATTTTAATTTCCATTTTTACTTGTTCTAGAGAAAACTCATACGGGGAAGCAGAAGAGTAACTCAAATGCCAAGCGAGGGGATAAAAGAAACGGTAAAGTTATTAAGGGTAAATATGATTCTTTCTTGCTAAAGAATGGCTTGGCAAGCTTCAGCTCAACTGCTGGAGGAAACAACAATCTTGGTATGTCAATATTAGCATAGTAATTTATTTTAATACTTGTCATTCATTGATTTTCATTCTGGTTTTTGTGAGTTTCATTTACTGCTATTCTGCTGTGGAATTGTGGTTTCAACTAAGTTGTTAATCATGTATTTCAATTTAAGAGATTGGCATGTAGTCAGAGGAACTTTGTTAAACACAGCTTTTGTTAATGTGTTTGTTGATGTTAGTGTTACTATGGTATGTGGAGTACATTTAATTTCTTTAGCTTTTCTTCATTTACCTTTTTGCTTCTAGAACCAAACATGCCAGTTCTACGAAGTATGGAATATTGGTTGTGCACAATAAAACTCTCCCCAGGGGCTTATATACATCTATACTAATTTTAAAAGTACGAAAAACTTTTATTTTCTTCTTTTACACTCAAACAATTATATAAAGACAATCCTATTTTCTACGTTAACTCTTGGACCAATCCTATTCTAAGAATAAATATTTAATTACAAGTATAATGAATAAATGGTTACCAATAGTAAATTGGCTTATATCATATCTTGTCATATCTCAGGAAAGTTAATCGGCTTCAAGTTTTTTCTAATAAAAGTAACTTACAAAGAAAAAAAATTATTTTTCTTTTTTACCTTCAAACAATTATATAAAGACAATCATATCCTATTTTCTACTTTAACTCTTAGACCATTCCTATTCTAAGAATAATATTTAATTACAAGTGTAATGAATGAATGGTTACCAATAGTAAACCGGCTTCTTAGGAAAGTTAACCGGTTTCATTTTTTTTTCTAATATTTAATTTCAAATTAAATACATACAAATTAACCATATAAAAGTTAACTAAATACATAATTTCACTTAATTAGCCTTCATCCATTAGGACCCTTAGTATCCCATAACAGACGCCCCTTCTCTCTCTACACACACAAAGATTTTTAATTCTCTTTTTTAGAGACAATTATATTATTTATGCTCATTATACTGTACATTTATTCTTTCCACTGGTCCACCGATCCTCTTAAGTGTTGGATACATCATAGCACCTTTGCATGTAGGAGAATAATTACTTCCATTATTAAAAAAAATGGCTACATGAACTATATCAAGCCATTCATGATGGCATAATTTCTTAGTATTGTAACAACCAAAACCTTCCATCTTCATAGCATTCATGCACTTTCTCTTTATTTTTCTCTCTCTATCTCTCCTTATATATCGCTCTATTAATATTAGAATCTGAGCAAAACACTAACAAAAAAAAAAGCTCACCTTCTTTGTTCGAAATTTTGGATTTCCAAATTCTACAGTTTCTTTAAGGATACCCTAAAGCATTTCCCTTGATACGATACAACTTTTATTTATTTTATGGTAAGCTCAAAACTTCTTATGTATGTTTATAGTTTTTATGAAGTATGATTTATTGTTCAAAAAAAAAAAATGAAGTATGATTTAGAGTTTTTCATTTAGTTTTGCTGATTCTATGTTAGCTTCTTTGGACGCAAAAGGAAAAGAATTTTTTGAGTAAAAAGAATGAAAATTGAGATAGCTTGCATGATAGTGGTGTCCATACTTCATTATTTTCATAATTTAAATATATGTGACTTGTATGAGAGACTAATTGTTCAAAGAAAATGGGGTCAGACACAAATTCGATTCGTTCTGAGTGTGAAGATTTTGTTATAAGAAAACAAAATATGTATTGCTTGAGGCAAAGGCGGAGCCAGAAATTGTTTCTGGGTGGACACTGAATATTTTAACAATTTTTTTTTTTTTTTGCAATTGATAAAAATAGGATAATGCATTTATATTTAATTACACCCTATTTAATACTTAAAACTTCATTAAACTCAAAAAACTAAAATTCATAAGCATACTAGATACAAATGACAAAAAAAGGAGAATAATTATATTCTTTTACGAAACAAATGGCAAATTAAAACCATGTAGAATTGATTTCGATGAATTTTCATACTTTGAAAGTCTTGTATTAATTTTATTATTCTTTATACCCACAATTTTACTATCACTTAGCTATTTATCATTCATTCGATTGCGCATTCAAATATATTCTCTATAATGTCTATGATAATTACTAAAATAAATGTCAAAATTACAAGTAAATTCATAGATATATCATGTTTTTTCTGGTCTTGACTAAAAAATACGATTGAATAAAAAAAAAGGTAGGTATAATTTAAAAAATAAAAAAAAAGTTAAAATATGTTTAAATAATTTTACGAAAAAAATTTGTGAGGGTGGGCATGTGCACCCCCGGCATAAGATGGCTCTGTCCTTGGCTTGAGGTATGTTTACTGTAATGTAACCTATATAAAATATTGTTTTTTGAATGGTTTTTAATTGGTTAGAAGTAATTTTACAAGCCTGCATACGTTATTCGTTAGTTTGGATTAAAAAGAAAAAAGGAAAAAAAGTCTACATATGTGTGGTTCTAATGGTTCATAGGATTGGAAATACATTGTATTAATCTTGGATGGCAAAGAAATAATTGATTTATGAGTGCAAATGTTTGGTGAAGCTATTAGGTTGATTATACTTTCTAAGAAAAAAAGGGTAATATATCAAATCTTGGGTGGCTGGTTGGAATTTTTGGATTTTGTCCGAATGTGCACATTGAGCTGATCAAATATTTCCATGTTTCCATGTGTTAATTGAAGAAAGATTGATGTGAAGTTTATTTTTGCACCCTATGTGTCAAAGCATTGTATTGAGATGTAATTAGATTTAACGTATGGATGTATCTTTTGTTGGCCGGCCTACAATTCCCCTTGTCTTATTAACAATTTAATCTTACTTGTAGATGAAATACAACTGTGATATAAAATAAAACAAGGTAGATCATGTAGAATAAATTAATTTGTACAGTTGAACCAATCTATTCCTATGACATATACATTTATATGGATATGTATGATTTCACACATGCACACTACTGTATACTATTAGTCTCAAACTTAAAAAATTTATGACTGGCCACAATTTTTTTTTGTAGAATTATAAATTATCATAGATAGCAGCATCGACTCATACATAGCATGCATAAAAATTCAGCTATGAGCATCGACTCATACATAACATGCATAAAAATTCAGCCATGTTGCTATTGAAATTTTGAGTCATAAAAAGAATGCTTTAGTAGTCAAATTATTCAAAAGGATGTTACAAAAATTTAACTAACGCACGTGGTACATTGCTAAGTATGTATATAAGTCCGAAGGCTATCTAATTAGATCGTGCTTAAGCCGTAGCATGTTAGTGTGCATACTCTTCCTCTATGAACAACACTCATCTGTTCTGCCCCTTGTTAGGCAATATCTTTCCATGAACACCTCACAACTTAATGATGAAATTTGCTAGTTTTTGCCTCCAAACCGACTAGAAGAGAACATATAGTCAAACCCATTATTGCGTTATTTCATTTTCAAAATTTCAACACTTTTGCCCATTGGGTCGTTCAAGGATGAATGTGCCAAATAAAAAATGGATAGAGACAGGGAGAGGAAATGAAAAAGGATGAAAGCGTTTAATTGTTTCATTCTGTGTCCATAAAAATATATACAATAATTTTCCCTGGCTGCCATTTATTAGTTTCCGTTAAAAAATGTCTGTTACCTTTGACCTTAGGAAACAATCTTATTACTGATGATGTGATAAGGCCCTACCAGTAAAGCCACATGTGATACTTAAAGTTTAGGTTCCACGTGTTGAGTTGTTATTCCTATGTAGCTTTATGTTATTGGGTTTCTGCCACATTGTTGATACTTATCACCTCATTGGTGCTCTATGAACATAGCGTGCACTTACCTTGACTGATAACATTTTTGTGATATCGGGCATCGCTCAATCTATCATTCAATCACAGGCTGCTTTGTCATTGTATGATTTTTGATTGTCTGATCGCACTTGATATTATGTATCTACTTATCGTATTTTTGCCCCTACATGGTAAATTTTGTTTTGTTCGGGCCTCTGCTCAGTAATTCCGTAGCAGGTTTAGTTCACTGCCTGTTGTGCAAACTCCATGTCCATAAGTGTCACACAATATCATGGAACTGAGTTACCAGTTTTACCAAAGAAAGGACAAGAACAGGACCGAGTTGCCAGTTATTTATGCTTTGAGACGTTTCTCAGGTCGTGATTCCTGTTTGAAATAGCTAGCATCAAATAGCTTTGTGTGAAATACAGTCAGGATGTATTTAGTTTAGCAAGAGTGTAATTTGTAGGTTTCTGATTTAAGAAAAACAATATGTGGCAATCTCTTGTGTGCTATTAAGATTAACCTCTATGTACAATTATACATTGGAAACTGTCCTTATTGTTGCATGTCCAAAACTGTGGGGTCTCTGCATTACAAGGATATGAGGTCATTTTGCACACTCTATATTCCTTATTTGCTCTAGCTTGATTGTATATCAGTTTGCCATACGTTTCTGAAATTCTTGACTTGTATAATATACTGTTTTCAGGGGTATATGGTTCAAAATCCGATATTTTTGATGTCACAAAGCATTTAGGTGATTTGTCGTTGAATGAGCTCCTTGATGGCACTTGCAAGTGTCCTAGTTTTGTGAAAGAGAAGGGAAAGAAAGCAGCCAATTTAACTGAAAATTTACTGCATTCAGTCACAAAGGCTTGCTCTGTTCTTCAACTACTTAAGCCTGTGCAGCCCCAGAATTGTGTGGAGGATGAAAATAGTTACAGCCGGAAGGTTTCTTCTGCTTGTCTAATGAGCTCTGGTTCTTCTTTAGCAAGCAGAACTGATGTTGATAAAGGAGATACCAATGCTACAGATCTGTCCTTGTGTAACAAGGTTAGTATGAAGAGGAATCTAAAATGCTGATTGTTAGATTGTTGAGGGAGGATCTACAGAGGCATATAATGGTATTTAGTTATTGTAATCTAAGATGCTGGCATAATGATTGGAATCAAGTCATTCCTCATTCCAATCAAATTTCTTTCTCTCTCTCTCTCTCTCTCTCACCTGACTTGACTTTGATATTTGGAAATATTGGAATTGCTTTAACCTCTGCAGTGGTGTTGAGTATGCTACTTTCTGCTCCCTGATCCCTGCTTTGCAAATCCATGTGAACTTTAAAGTTACATGGAAATAGCAGGGTAGGAAGTAAAAAAAACCTTGTGCTAAGGCACTATCTGGCATGTTGTAGCTTTTACTTCCCCACGCCCCCCAACAGATACACACTCACACAACCCCCCAACATTCGTCATCTAATTTGATGCCATGGCAGTCAACCTTCTTTAGGTTTTGCAGAAGGATAACCCAATATTTGATCAGGAATGCAATGTTCGTCTCTTTTATACATCTATTAATTCTTCCGTTTTCTCTTATTTTATTATTAAAGGATCAGGATTCTTGTATCAATCCGAATTCCC
The DNA here is from genome assembly GCA_023539305.1 of Ilex asprella. NCBI lineage: Eukaryota > Viridiplantae > Streptophyta > Magnoliopsida > Aquifoliales > Aquifoliaceae > Ilex > Ilex asprella. The sequence continues at coordinate 42,355,960 of CM042186.1, read as the reverse complement.
AATCCAATATGCTCAATTTTCAGTTGTATCAACCTAAAGAGATTTTGGAGCGCCTTGAACTTCCTCCACCCAAGGATTTGGACTCTTTGCTCCTGGATGCAGCCAAGCCTGTTTTATCTTCAAGGAATAATACAGATCCACGCACAGGCAAGACTGTGTCTCACCGAACTGGCTTGCCACCTTTTCCTTGGTCACATACTGCCGGCAGTCATTGTAAATCTTATTCTGATGCTGGGAAATTATCATCAAGTAGGAGCACATGCCAAGGTAGATGGGTAAAAGTAAAGAACACTCTTAATTATACTGGGGGCAAGCCTGGTTTCGTTGCAAACTTGGAATCAATCACTTACAATCAGAATCTAGTTCCTTCAAGAGGTCTGACAGCTGGAGCTTTAGAAGTTGAAAATGCTCAATCCAATAGCTTGATCTCCTGTGAAAGGGGTTTATCATCTTCTGCAACATGCTCAGCTTCCCTGGCTCCTTCAGGTAAATTCTTTAGTGGCAATTGCCGTGAGAAGGAACTATCCTTCAAAATTTATATCTATCACCTATATGCTTATATTCTTTTGATCTTCATCTCAGGGGGCTTAATCTAGGTCATGGTACTAAAACCATTTATATTTAGATTGTTAGCCTTGCTTTTATATACTTACAACCAAAAACAATGCCAACTGCTTATTCATGTGGGTACACATGTTCGCTTGTGTATACTTGTAGTATTTAGATGTATCCTTGTTGCATCCTCGTTTTTACTTACTCCGACTCCCTCCATGTCTTTGTGCACCGCTCATTCAAGCCTTGGAGATGTAAAACAGAAGAGAATTGGACATACAAGAAATTAAAATCAGCAACTATGTGAACAAAGAAATGACCATTATCATTTGTTGAAAAGATGCAGTGGCTGGCAACATTGATAGATACCATATGACTATTGTCAAAATCAAACTCTACACTTATCTGAAAAAACAAGAGAGAGAGAGAGTAATTTTGGGTTGGTATAACTAACACCTGGCCAGCTTAGTTTAAACTGCGTTGGAAGTTTCTCCCTCCGTTTAGTTGTATTATTCAGTGTGTTCATGCTACCTCATTTACGTCATGTTTGATTAGCCGAGTATATGTAGTAGCTCACGCATCAACATAAGAATTAAGATTGAGATCCATCACTGGCATTGGTGCATGATCACTATTCTGTACGACTAAGAATTATGTTTTTGGTTTGAAGGTTTGATCAAATTAAACCTGTCCAAGTGCTTTTCTCCTTATCATCTCTTAATTATTGACGGTGACAGCTGGGCATTCTGCAAGTCTAGTAGCTGCTGCTCAGACTCTGTGTGAGATTGCAGCCCGTTCCTCAAAGCAAAATCCACATGGAGTCATGAATTGGCAGAAGAAACCTTCTCAAAAGGTCATGAAAGCTTGCACGTCGAGATCAAATGACAAAACTGAAAAAATATTTGCAGTTCCAAAATCTACAATGGGACTTGACAAACTGGTCCAAATTGCAGATGGTGTCCTTCCGTCAAAGAAGCCTAGGCTCTCTGTGAATGAGAAGAGTGATGAATTTGTTCATACCAATACTGCAAAGAAAAGGCCAATAAATTGGTCTACTCCCAGATCAAGTAGAACATCTCCCAGCAAATCACTCAAGGACACAATTGCAGAAACAAAACATTGTAATTCCAACATTGTAAAGAAACCATATACGATGCCACCATCAACAACAAGAGTCTTGGACAAGGCTGGTAATAACAGCCAGCAAAAACTGAGGAAATTGATGCCCACACATTGGAATAGGCCAGGCAGCAAGATGGATTGTTGATCAATATGGTTGTGAAAACGGACTTCTTGTACGTTCATTTAATTGCCATTGAGGTTATGCGAAAATTCGTAGTTATCTATGTATGTACATATTGTGTTACAAGTAGGATGAGGAATTGTTTTTAGGGTTCATATCAGGTTAGGGGGAACAGGTTTCTCGTGTTGTAAGGATAATTGTAAAATGGGTGTCGAAGTACACCAGGGAATTATTTGCCTTGTGAATATCATTGAGTAGAAAAAACCTCCTCTCTCTCTCTCTCACACACACACACACACACACACACAGGTATGTTCTGGGCAAGCAAATGACTTGGCATCCATCTGGTTCAGCCTGCCTACCCCTCAGTTTATTGAGAGTATATTTGAAGCTGAAGTGAAAAACGGATCTAAAATCAAATGTGATAAGAAATTTTTTTTTAATAACCAAACGTTTTAATTATATGTTTATTAGAATCGTGATGTAAATTCAAGATGTGTGCAATTATTTTTAAATTAAGCTGATTGAATCAGCAAAAAACATCTCTTTAAAGGCTCTTACACTTGACAAACTATGAAATATTAACCATAGAACCAAATTACTTAATTTTCTTTCCCTTTCCTGGTAAGCAACATATTGCGATTGAACTTGGTGGAAACTTTTCTCCACATTCTTACTGGTGATTCAGGAATTTGTCCATGATTTTTTCAACTTATACAAAGCGTTTAAAGATAGAGGTTGGCGATCATGTTAAAACAAAAAGTTTTTTTTTTTCTTTTGTGTTGAGTTGTCTTCCCGTGAAACAAGAGTTTTTCAAGTTAAAGCAATTAGTTTCTTCTTGAGACGTATCACGTCTTTTCAATATCTCTCATTAACTAAAATTTCTTAACAACCACCTTTTGGTTCTAAGAAATGCTATATTGTCCAAATCAAAACTCAAATTAGCTATCTCAAACGCGCATCGAATGAAATTTTTTGGAACCCACAAAGTGATATATGTAGTGTACGTTTTTTTTGGATTTAAGATTTGCATTTTAATTTAGGCATTATATGCAAATGAACGGCTTTTAATCATTAAAAAGCTCACTTCAGGAATTACGAAAATTGATTTTGTCTCCTCATTTGTGGCTTCTTAACTTTCGCTAACAAAGTTATGTTACGTTATGACACAGCTCAGCAACACCAACGTTGGCCTAGTGAACATCACCACGAGGAAAAATGAAAAAAAGTTGACATTATAGACTCATGTAAACATTTGATCAAGTAGCAAAACAATCCCCATGGCAAGTCCAAGATCGAATCCTGGTTGTACGATCAAAAGAAACACCTCTAACCCGAAAGAAACGCCGCCGATCGTGGCTTCTTTCTTCTTGATCTCCGCCACCACCCTCCTTGACTGATCCAACAACTTGCATGATCGATGTGCATAAGATCCTTCAATCACGTAGGCGTATCTCTTATCTGATGGCCCCTGGTACACATATGCAAGTACATTGAGATTGGGTTGTAGGATATTAATGTGTTTCCTCACACAGCATATTGGCTTCCTTGATGACTTTGCTCCAGTGTCGTCTCCAACTTCTCCTTCATAGACAAGCCAGTTATCTACCAGCCTTAGCTTCTGTTCATCAAATTGTTAAGAAAAATCAACGAGCAAACTCAATTAATTAGACACGACATAAATTCGGCTAAACACGACTTTCACAACATGAATTAGACATGATATAAATTCGAGAAATGAGTCATGTACAAGTTAAGTAGGACACGTCTCATGGGCAAGGCAATATTACCTTGCGACGGCATACTGTAAGGATGGGTTTCCCTGAACCATCCATGAGAGTGACATCATTTGGCCGTCCGGTGTAATTATCAACTCTGAAGACTAGATTTCCACCGGAGCCGATCACCGTGAAACCGTGACAGCTAAAAAGGAGAGATTTTCTCCATACCGTCAGTGATATGCTTGGGCTGTCACTCTCGCTCTTGTACTCCTGCTCATCACGGACTTTATGGACTGTTCTTGATAAAGATTTCAAGAAGAGAAGCATCTCTCTCTCTCTCTGTGTATGTGCAATCTTTTTGAAAGCAAAGGAAGTCATTGCAGTAATGAGATACATATAGGGCTAAGAAAGAAGTTATAACTAGATTGTCGCAAGGGTGACATTGGGAAAACTCTTAATGCGACCAGTCAATCCCAACATAAAACATATGGGTATGAATACTGTAAGAGGCAAAAATTAGACGATACCTCCTACAAAGAATTTGACTTGATGTTCCAAGTAAAGTGTATTTCTGAACTTGATCTCCCAATCCTCTCTTCCTGCAAAACAAACAAACTGTCCAAGATCGAAGTGCTTCGATCAAAGGCACTCCGATGCTTAAGTCAGTAATGGTATCGATTTGATTGGAAGAAGACAAGGAAAGTTCAACGTACCTTTCACCTTGGTCTCTTCTGCCTTTTATAGATCATTATCCCCTTAGGGTTTCCATAATTTTTGGTTCAAGGTGACACACCTTCCTTCAATTCAGTGATTCAGTTTGGGAAGTTGCTGATATTTCTCCAATAATTTCTTCTGATATCTTCAATTTTTTTGATTTGTTTATCCAAATGCCTAAGTTATAGGCGTCTTTTTAGCACCACATTCCCTGTTTAAACAGCTCGGTCGTAACAGTTTGGTAGTGACAGTTCGGTCATGACGAGCACCAAGCTCATTTCTTCCTTTCCGAGCTTTCTGATCAGTTCGGTTGCTATTTGATGACAGGTCGGTCAAATTTTATCCTCTGCTTAGCCGGGATAACTTAGTTGTCTGTTCGGTCGAGTTTTATCCTTTGTTAGGTCGGACCACTTTAGCTCGGTCCGGATAGCCTAGCTACTTGCTCTGCTAGGTCGGACCAACCTCTGCTCGGTCCAGATAGCCTAGCTATCTGCTCTGCTAGGTCGGACCAACTTTAGCTCGGCCCGGATAGCCTAGCTATCTGCTCTGCTAGGTCGGACCAACTTTAGCTGGGCCAGGATAGCCTAGCTACTTGCTTGGTCACAGTAGTCATTGACAATAACTCTTTTCAGCACGTGCAACTTGTCATGTGTCCCAATCTAATTGTCAGATGATGATCAGAATTTATCGACCCCTTCAAATACCGTTGTCACGAAGAAAAAAAAAACTTATCGTATGAGTTACACATTTTTCAAAAAATTGTGACAAATAGGATGATTTGCAAAACTCATTTTATTTAAATGGATCGACATGACTCACAATTCTAATAAGTAATGATTGTGAACCACCTAATCATAATTATACTTGATATGAATTCGATCGTATTAATTTATTTTATGCACAATTATGGATGGGCCAAATATATATAGAGATTGAGTAAAATTTAATTTAACATAATTGGCATAACTTCTAAACACGACAACAACCATAATAACAAGCGTATGTGACACGTATCATATATATAGGGGTGGAGTCGAAATTTTTTATTAGGGTGAATACTTTAATTATATATTCTAATTTTTTTCCTTTAACCAATTACAATAAAATGATATATTTGTGTTTATCATATCCTATTTAATACATGAAGTTCGTTCAATATAAAGGGACAAAAAATAATGTATATTATGTATGTATATAAAAATGACCAAGTATCAACATTGTAAAAATGTGAAGTTAATTGCTGTTGTATAATTAAAAAGCTACCAGTTATCGATTGACCATCTATTATATTTATTCAATAAACTTTTTTCCAAACATTATTACTAAGATATTATAATAGTAAAGTCACTAAACTAAAATTTAAGAACCGAACATAGTCAAAAATTTTAATTTCAATTGGGACATATTAAACACTACAATCAACTTTCAAAAAAAAAAAACAAAAAAAAAATAGAGACAATTTCCAGCAAAAAAATAAAAGCAAATTGAAGGTCAATTATAAATATTTTTAGTTTCAAATTAACAAAACAAAATTAAAAATTCATAAATATGAATATTAAGATCACCGATAGAACACCTTAATATTATAAAAACGACTAATTAATTAAAGTAAGAAAGTTATAGGGTGGGCACAAATAAAAACATATTTGTACAATTTTTAAAATATATAAATATAGAAATACAATTTTTTTTAAAAAAAAAATTGAGGGAACATGAAAGAAAACTGACTAGCAATTGCTCATTTTCTTATTAACATGAGATTGGATGTTAATATTAACAGACAAAATATATATTTGAATGCAATCTTTATGTTCAGTTCATGTAATAATCCGAATATCATTAAGTTCCGATTTTTATGACGTTGTGCCCACCCTAAACCCTATGTAGGTCTGCTGGTGATATATGTACAACATCAATAATGTATACGTTGCTTGGGGCTGAGACGGAGAATTTTATGCATGCCTACCCAAATTCAAAAAGAGACAACCATACCTAACTGGACATGGCTAATCTTCTAGAGGGGGTTCTTTCATGTTGGATTGCCCTTCAATTTTATATGACAATTATTATGTTATTCTTTCAAATAGTGCAACGTTTCTAAAGGCGACATGTGTGTGTGTGCGCTTGCATCGATGTGGTCCGAGATTCGCTTTCCCTTGTCGTTCTTAGGGTTTAATTTTTTGGGAAGACTTCGGTACTTAAGTTTCTGTTCTTATGGCGAATAAATCAACGCAAAACAGACGAAAAAAGGGCCAAATATCTGGAAACAGGGTGAAGTCCAAGAGAGCTGCCCACAGTACTCTTCATTGTTTTACAAACAAAACTTGGGATAAAAGCTGACCATAATTCTTTTAAGTTCCTTGAAATCAACGTCACTAGTGCTCCGTTTGATAAAATAAAAAAATGAAAACATAGAAAGTAGGAAAGGATAAAAAGTGGATAGATTAATTTTTTTTACAACTTATCAAAATCAATCCCTCTAAAATCGGACGAAAAGTGGATGAAAATGTTAATTATTTGTGTTGAGATGTATCTTATTTGTCTACTAGTCATACCCCGTACCTGAAGGCACGATAAAATATAAAATTCGAGAGTCCAAAAAATTAATCCTACTATATTAATTTTTTTCAAAATATATTAACAACAAATTAATCAAATATTAAATAATTAAATATATGATAGAAATGAGTGATGTGATATTTTTAAGGAGGAAATATATAAATGATTAAACATGTGATAGAAATATGTAATGCGATTTGATATATTATGTATACATTAATTTCATATGAAAATATAATGATAAAATATGTATATATATATGTATATATATATTAAATAAAATTAAAAATTAAAAAATTTAAATTTAAATTTAAATTAAAAAAATATTTTTCCCATATTAATTAGGGGTAAAAATTTTTAACTAACACAATCACACGATTCAAACTCTACACGAATTTATGACACGAACTTGATTAACTCGAACACAAACACGGTACGAGAATAAACAGATCAATTAGTAACTCGACACGACATAATTAGTTAAATGAGTTGAGTTAGGTGTGACTAATATTCGACACAAACTAGTAATGACTCAACACGAATCTGACACGATACAACTTAATTGTCACCCTTAATCTTAACTAGCACAAAAAAAAAATAGACATTTTTTTTTCCATCCATTCAGCAAACGCAAAGGAAGGAAAGTATATCATTTTTGCTTTTCTTCTTTGAATGATAGAAAATGTATCTCTCCTATTTTCTATCTTTCCTACCAAATGATGCATTGGGGTGACAATCGTGTCGGGTTGAATCTGAACATGTTATTTCGAGTTCATGTCAAGTGGGAGTGTTCATGGGCCGGGTTAGACCCGTCAATTTTTTCAAGTCGAATAGGGTATGGTAAACCCAAGCCCTTACTCGGACGAGTTATCTGGTGGGATGAGGTGGACTTCAGATAAGGGTGGATTACCAACAACTCAACTCGTCACTCACTAGACGGAACTTTTTTTTATATGTATATAATTTTATTTAAAAAGTTTTTAACTTAATATTTTTGTAAATTATATATTTGAATTAAAAGTATAGTTAAAATAGACAAAAAGTAAATAATAAATAATTTTATTTATGAACAGAGAAGGAAACAAACTTTTTTTGTTTTTGAATTAAGTGTTGAGTGTTAACGGATTGTGTCATATACAAGTTCATGTCTAGAAATGGTCAACTCTAATGAACTAATTTTGTGTCATGTTTTCGTGTTATATCAAAACTTGCCACCCCACTCAAACACCCCATTTTGTTACGTGAAAGTGTAAAATAGAGCTTCCAATGAAAAAAGAGAGTCAAGGTTGATCAAATAGTTATAGTAGACACGTTTACAAGGATTAAAATTTTGTTTTAAAATAGTCAAAATATCTGAAACATTTCTGTTTTCAAGGAGACTAAAACGAATCAGTGATGGAATCGAAATTTTAATACTTCAAGGTGTTTCATAATGTTTCAAGGTGTTTTGTAAGGTTTCAATGAATTTTCACAATTGTTTTGAAATGTTTCAAGGTATTTCAAAATATTTTAATATATTTCAAACAATATTTTGAAAAAATAATTCTTAAATTTTTATTTTTTTATTTTGTTTTCGAAACAAGTCGAAACGTTTCTAAAACATATCAAAATATTTATGTTTCCTATGTGACCAAAACAATGCATCTAAATAAAATTTTGATCATTGCACGTTTAATTATAGCACTAATGTTGAAGATGTAAGACTTAATGCGGTCCACTTGATTTTTGGCACATGTGATATTTATCGATGACTAATTAATCGGTGAATTGATTGGGTCAAGATAATGAAAAATGTCGTCAATCTCAAACTAACCAGGTAACTGATGTTTTCTAATTGGTCAAAAAAAAAAAAAAACTAGTAGTTTCTTGATATCCTACTTAGATGAGAAATGGAGTTTATGTTGATCTAGTAAATCGGTCATCTTTCTACCTATAAATGTGCACATACTCCATTGATTTGTGTATCTTACATTAAAGGTTAGAAGAGAGAAATTTTGTTTTCAAGCTACACCAAAATATTGTTCTTCTTTGTTAAGGAAACTAAAAATTTTACATCAATGGCTTCAGGTATGTAAATTATAATATTTTAATTCCACAATATGAGTATATGAAAATCATGATTATTGTAGATCTTAGAATTATGATTTGATTATTATTTGATCAAATAAAGTTTATATGTGGTATCAAAGCCTGAGTAAAGAACTCTCGTGATTTTTTGTTAATGTTCATGTTATATCGCCTATTGTACCAAATTAATTATGGACTGAATTAATTGTTATTATATTGTCTCTACCAGTTAAAAAAAAATTAAAACGTTGTATCATTACGGGATGAAGTAATTCCTTTTGCCAATTTCCGTAAGAGATTCGTCCATTATGTTAGGCAAAATCTGCAAGCCTATTTATATGCACTTACATCACTCATATGGAAGCTTTGATTGTTTTTGACTTTTTGTCACTTGAATAAGAAAATCTCTCTTATTTTGGTCAAACCCCATGATGAAACCCATCACAGAGGGTGAAAATTCTCAGCTTGATAGGAATTATATGTTTTGGCATTATTTGTCCTTACTGTTTGATCATTAAATATTTGTCCAAAGATATTAAATCATACAATTGATTTAAACATCTACTATTTTGTGATATTAAAATAATTGTTTATGCAATGTCATTATTTTGATTTAATGCTTATATTATGATATAGTTTAGTAGCCGCTAAAGTGGTCTAACTAGAATGATTAATAAATATTAAATCATATAATTGATATGTAATATCCATTATTGATGTATTAAAATAATGACTTGTAAATCGCAATTTTTTAATCATTTGGATATTAGAAATTGGTTCCAAGGTGCATTACTTTACAAGTTATTAATTAACTGGAAGAGGATAATTAGGCTATATTCATAATTGGTGGGTCTTGTATAACCAAAGGTAACAGACCTACCTAATTATGGATGTACCATTAATTAGTCCTATTAGGTGAAGAGAATCACCATGATGATTAATGTATTAATATATTGTGATTACTACTCACAGGAGAGTCAGGATAGGACTATTTATTGATTATGTTTGAACTGCTAGATAACTCAAAAGCACTAATGTAATGAGCATTTAACTTATTGCAGCGTTTGTTCATGTTTTGTTGCATTAGCATGCTTCTTCTGTTTCGATGCTTAATGGACTAAATTTCTTTGATTGGCGTGAACAAGTCCAGTTTCACCTAGGTGTTATGGATCTTGATTCAGCACTACAAACAGAAAAACTTGCTGCTATTATTGAGACAAGTAACACTGATGAAAAAGATTTTCATAAAGCTTGGGAAATATCGAACAGATTGAACCTTATATATATGCAGATGACCACTGCTAGCAACATTAAGTCAACTCTTCCACAAAAGGACATAACTGCTAAAGAATTTTTGATATTGTAGAATATCATTTCCAAATTGCTGACAAGTCTCTTGATGGGACATTAATGACTGAACTTACCACCATGAATTTGATGGTACACGTACGATGCAGGATTATGTATAACTCGGGTAAATTTAAAGTTTTTATGAAAAAGGACAAAACGGTAATTTACCACTACGATACGGGTTACAAACAAACCTCCACTAAGGGAAAAAAGTACGTGATTTTCAAACTTAAGAAGTCAATATATGGACTTAAACACGCATCCCGACAATGGTACCTTAAGTTTAATGATACCATTACTTCCTTTGGTTTTACCGAAAACACTGTTGATCAGTGTATATATTTGAAGATTGGTTAGGGTAAGTTTACATTTTTGATTCTGTATGTTGACAATATATTTCTTGCCAGTAGTGATCTTGGATTATTGCATGACACCAAGAAATTTCTCTCTAAGAATTTTGAAATGAAAGATATGGGTGAGGTAACCTACGTGATAGGAATTGAAATATTTCGTGATCGATCATGTGGATTGTTGGGGTTGTCTCCGAAAGCATATATTTATAGAGTTCTAAAGAGATTCAATATGGAGAATTATTCATATAGTGTTGCCCAAATTCAGAAAGGGGATAAGTTCAGCCTTATGCGATGCCCAAAGAATGAATGACAACGTAAAGAAATGGAAAGAATTTCTTATGCTTTTGTAGTAGGAAGCCTAATATATGCATAGACCTGCACTAGGCCAGACATCAATTTTGTAGTTGCTATGTTAGGGAGACACCAAAGTAATCTCAGAATGGATCATTAGAAGGCTGCAAAGAAAGTGATTAGGTACTTGAAAGGAACAAAGGAATATATGCTCACATTTAGGAGGTCTGATCATCTAGAGGTTATTGGATAGTTAGATTCAAATTTTGCCAGATGTATAGATAGTAGAAAGTTCACTTTTGGTTATTTGTTCCATCTAGCTGGAGAGGCAATCTCATGGAAAAGTGCGAAGCAAACTGTCATAGCTTCATTTACAATGGAAGCTGAATTTGTGGCATGTTTTGAGGCTACAATTCATGGATTGTGGTTGCAGAATTTTATCTGAGGACTTGGAAATGTCGATGCTATTGCCAAGCCGTTGAGAATTTATTATGATAACTCCGCAACAGTATTTTTCTCCAAGAACGACAAGTATTCTAAAGGTGTCAAACACATGGAATTGAAATATTTTGCTGTTAAGAGGAAGTTTAAAAGAAATGAGTGTCTATAGAGCACATTAGAACATAACTCGTGATTGCAGATCCATTAACAAAAAGGTTATCACAAAAGACATTTAAAGAACATGTTAATAGAATGGATCTTGAATATAACCCATGATGTTTACTTAATGTTGGATTATTTGTTACGACACTTTTAAATTTAGATGTGTTTTATGATATTTTTTGTTTCCATTATGTGCGTACATATGTTAGAATTAGATGAATGATAACCGGAGTAGCATTTGACCTAAGACATTATTGTTGGTCCTCTTTTATATACACTTCTCACTTATAGATCACTAGTTATTTTTCGTGGCTGAAGGTACAGAATAATAAAAAAATGATCAACAATAAATATATTTGTATTCACACTTAAAATCAAATTACAAAGATAGAGGAGAAATAAAAGAACTTAAGCATTGGTTATAGTGGGGGCAAGCGGTGATAGTGATGGTGGGTGACAATGGTGGTGGTGGGAGACGGTGAATGTTGTAATGGATGATGACAACTGGGTCTAATGGTGGCAGTTATAGGTGACAATGGTGATGATGGTTAGTGGCAGGGGGTGATGTGGTAAGGGTGATGGTGAGATAGTGGCGGTGGTGGTAAGGTGGCGACAATGATGGTGGTGGTGGGACATTAATGGGACGGTGGTTGTTGTGGAAGAGGTGATAGTAGGGTGGTAATGGTTGTTGTGGAAGAGGTAATGGTGGGGTGGTAGTGGAGCGATGGGTGTGGTAGGGGGTGGGGGGGTGGTGGTGGTGGGGTGACGATAGTGGTAGTGATTATTGTGGTGGGAAGATGGGGCTGGTATTGGTGGGACAGTTTTCAAACTTTTTTTTAAAAGTATTTATGAAAAGTTATAAGTATTAAAAATACTTTTAAAAAGTCACAGAAAACACACCTTTAGGGTCCTATTTTCTATATTAAATTTAGTGTGTTAATATTAACCGTCTGATTAACTTTAAAGTAAAATTTAAAGAGATATCAACTGCAAATAACAAAAGTCATTTTTTTTATCTTTTGATATTTGAATTGTATTGTATTTTATTATATAGATGTTAGGCAAGTTACTAGTATTGTGGTACATCGAAGGGACTATGCCGTGTTAATGATGTACAACCGACATGACTTACATTTGTGATTTGTTTAATTGTAGTATTATGAGACTAAATTAAGGAGTGACGGATTGGATTTAATACACGCACATATTAACCTTACTAGACCCAACTGTAAGATAATTATATGAGCAAAGTGGGAGAATGTAAGACTTAAATGTGGCCCACATGATTTTTGGCACATGTGATATTTATTGAAGATTAATTAATCGGTGAATTGGTTGTGTCGAGATAATGATAAGGTTGTCAATTCCAAACTAACTAGATAACTGATGTTTTCTGATTGGTCAAAGAGAAGTAGTAGTTTCCTGATATCCTACTTTGATGAGAAGTGTAGTTCATGTTGATCTAAAAAATTGGTTCTCTCTCTACCCATAAATGTACACATGTCCCATTGTTTTGTATATTTTATGTTAAATGTTAGGAGAGAGAAATTGTGTTTTCAGGTTATACCAAAATACTGTTCTTCTTATTCAAGAAATTAAAAAGTTTTCATCAATGACTCCAGGTAAGTAAATTATAATGTTTTAATTCTGTAATATGAGTTTATTGAAATCATAACTGTTCTAGATTTTAGAATTATGATTTGATTATTATTTGATCAAATATAGTTTAGAGAAGATGTCTATGGTAGTCTCATTTGAATTTGTGTGCGTATAACGTTGTATATAGATATAAAGTCACAAAAGAAGGTCAAATATATAGATGCCAAAACTGGGAAGTGCCATAAAAATATTACCACGGGGCTGCCCTTCATGCATGTTGATGGGAGGACTGTGTTTTCCATTTGACTTCTTTTGTGAGGTCTCACAGTCTATGCCGTTGGTCTTGTGGAGCATATGGTCTCTTATATTAGGAGTTAATATTATTGTTGTACAATGATTTCATATGTGTCAAGCAATTCTAGAGAGAGACTTGTGAGTTCTGTAAGGGGTATCACCTTTTACGAAGGATTTCGTCTTTTCCCTGTCATATATAGGTGAACACCTGTCATGAAAGAGGTATCCATTAACGTCTGATATCCCTTACAAGTTCGATATGAAATCCATTACATATTAAACTAGGGATAACCCGTGCCTGAAGGCACTGTACAACGTGAACCAACCGATTAATTTGGATAAGTGAGAAGTGAAGATCTCTTATAACAGTGGCGGAGCAAAAATATGATATAGGGTGGACACACTTTAAGTATATTAGATAAAAATAATATAATATATTTTTATATCGAATTTGATATTTAAAAATTCATTAAACATAAAAAGGGTTTATTTGAAAAAAATTAATATGATAACATCTATACATTAAGAATCAATTATATAATTTATTTGACATAAATAGAAGTAATATTCTATAATTTTTAATCTTCTTACAAATTTCAGATTTTAGTCATTTTTGACTATATATTCCATAATTTTTTAACCAAATGAGATTTCAACAAATCATGCTAATATTCTAAGGAATCAAGTTTAATTTTCTAATTTTAAGAGATTTGGTATGGACTTTTTGATTTTATTTTTTTGTTCTAATACCCAACTTGTTTGACTCAATTAATTTTTTTTTCACCAATGCTATTGAGACATAATTTAGAGATTTAATGTATTGTGACAATTAGATTGATAGTGTTGGAGTCTGTTTTTAAGTATAATAGATAAAACTCTTTTTTTTTTTAAATCTTAAAGTGATGAGATTTTTTTAATTAAAATACTATAGTTGTGTCTTATATAAATTCAAAATGTTATACTATACAGATGATATTAATGATAAATTTGATCAATTTAATTATTATGTCAAAAAAAATCTTGTGTTTCAAGATCAGTTGTAATCGTTGACTTATTGGAAAGGAAAATATTAAGAAAAAAAATTATAATTTCTTGATTATTGGATAAATGAATTTGAGACTGTAGGATGT
>CM042186.1:42210684-42296484 GCA_023539305.1 Ilex asprella | reverse complement strand
ATTTCTCAGCCATGGCGGAGAAAGAACAGGTCAAGGCCTTAGCCCCGACACGGAACCGGATATACGTTGATGACGATGAAGCCATATCCATGGAGTTGAAGGATTACCGCCGCGATCAGAAATGTATCAATTGCTGTGGCTGCTTCACTGCAATACTGTTAATTCTAGCCGTGACCGTGTTAGTCCTCATTTTCACTGTTTTCTACATCAAAAACCCGAAAATGAAAATAAACTCTCTGAAGATTGAAGGGTTGGATCGTGTCAACATGACTAATCTTCGTTCAGATGAAAACTTAACCGTTTTAGCTGAAGTTTCTGTGAAGAACCCTAATGTGGCTTCCTTCAAATTTAGTAATGTCACAACAAGTCTTTACTACGAAGATCGAATCATCGGTGTGGCTACCACTCCCCCGGGCCTTGCCAGGGGTAGACGGACGATTCGAATTAACGTTACAGTTGAAGTTATTGTTGAAAACATATTGGGGCCTGATCCGAAAATTGGGATTGGTTTGAGTTCTGGGGCGTTGCCTGTGAGAAGTTACACAAGCATCAGTGGCCGGGTGCAGATACTAGAGATCTTTAAGAAAAATGTTGTGATGAAAATGAATTGCACCATGACTGTTAATTTGATAAGCCAGGAGGTTGAAGATCGGAATTGCAACCGCCACATTTCGCACTGAGTCTGTATTTTTTTTAGGGTTTAATTCAAATTTTCAAGAAGTGCAACAGTAAGGTAGTATGAACTGATTGCAGTTTTTTTTTTTTTTTTAATCCTAGACTGCTATAAAGAGCAGTACCAATCCGTATCGACTAATAAGATGAGTACTAGTCTTCTACATAAATCCTTTTGTTTTTTTTTTAAATAGAGTTCTCATTACAGACTTTCTCGTACTTGTCGTGGAGAAATTAAGATCAGCAAAATTGGAATGCTGAACCAGTTTTTCAGCTTAACCATGTGTTTTTCTATGGTTTAATTTGGGTTGTATTAATGAATCAAGCTAATTTTGGTTTGGATTTTGATTTATTCAAGTTCCTTCATATTGGAAAATGACCTATATGATGCAATTAATTTTTAAGCTTCGTTTAAAAATATTCAAGCTGAGTTAGAGCAATATGTTATTCGGTTTGAAAGGTACGAACTCTTCATTTGCAACAAAATATAGATGTTTTATTGATAATTAGATGTTTGGATTCTAATCAAATATTATGGGTTACAATTTTATTAGACATGTTTTTCAGTTTTTCTCAAGTCGAATTTGAACTTTTGATGTAAAAACGAGTTGAGTTGAGTTGAATTGAATTGAATCGAATATGAGTAAAAATCTAAACATGACAATATATCTCATGCCAAGTTGAGCCAAGTATCTATGAATATTACAACTCAAAAGGATCTCTTCGACTAGCCCCAAGGATTAAGGTTAAGAATAGAAAGATACGAATTCTAACTTTGTCGTATTGTTTGGAGTTGTGGTCTTTGCTGGTCATGGGGTTCCAACGAAAGTTTCAACGCCGAACTTCACATTGAGTGTGAAATAGACATGGAAATACAAAGATTTCTATTTCACCGCTTGGTAATTTTGCGAGCAGACAGACCAAGCTACCCAACCTCTTCAAGGCTATTAGGCCACAATATATGAGAATCACACATACCTCCTAATATTCTTTGAATATATTTATGAGTGACCAAATTAAATAGAAAATAAATTGATAGAGTTTTAATATACTATGAATAAATATATTAGATATGAGACAGGAAACATAGATATCAAATTGTATTTAAATAGGGTTTTATTGGTTTTTTGATATTTAGTAACCGAAAAAAACCGAGCCACTTTGGACCCATCTTGCACATCTTTACGAGAGTAAATTTCGAATACTTACAATCATCCGTACGAGTTATAACCAGAAAATACTAGCAAGGATTAAACTTTTAACCTTTAAATCTACAATTTGTCTAAATCTAACCTCACACCACTAAGCTATCCATACGAGTTATTACCAATCTACTTTGGGCAATGGCTATTGCAAATATTTTGCTAACGACTTGGTCAAGAGGACAGTGACAAGCAACGACCATTCTATAAGAATAGATGTCGATTTTTGAAGGTTTTCCTAGAAAATACCGTGAGTCAAACAAGTGTATGTATAATCCAATTCGTGGAACTCTAATTAGCCGTTAGACCCCACTTTAGAAAAGGCACAATCAAACAAAGAAGGAAACGGTCAATTAACGTTTTCTAATTCGAGTAGAAAGAGTCTGAGTCTTTTAAACCATATTTGTTTGGTAATATTTAAAAATTGTTTGTGGAGAAAATGTTGAATGTAACTATTACACCACGTTATTATCGTTACATAGTGTAATTTATCAATTATGAATAATCATATAGTATTAGTGGATCCCATCAAATTGTATAGCTACAAATAACTTATACATTTAAAATTATCATATAGATTTAAATATTTAATAGGGTTCACTTATCATATTTATTTATTTACTAGTTGGTGCACACGTGCGTTGCACGTGAATTAAAATTGTGAATTATAGTCTTGATTTATTTTTTTAAAACAATTATTTTCTTATCATAACCCACAAATACATAAGTATTTTGATATAATATTTATGCAACAAAGTAATAAACGTAATAAGTGGCTAATTTGATTTCAGATTCTAAAAAGCCAAAAGAATCACTTTGGAAATGCCATAGATTATTGTGGTCTATATTTAGATGATGTAGAAATTTATTTTACATACAAAAAATTCGCCTTTTTGATATAGAGAAAATATTTTTTTTTAACCAATGAAAGGCCAATACAATGGGAGCCAGCATTTTCATCAAAGTGACTACTTCTCGTTGCCAATTTGAACCAAAAAATTAAATTACCTTGTTCGAAATTATTTGTACTTATATTTTATTTGGTATTGTGGAAACTATCATCACAAATTGAAACATTAATGTCTAGAATTTGTAGAATCTCTAATTAAGGGAATGAGAGCATGAAAACAACGTATTTCTATGATCACAAAATCACTACTCCATTTATGTATATTTTACACATACATTTCAATACTTTAACTCGAATTGATTTTTTGGATGGTAATAATAAGCACAAAACAATTTAATTCTTATCTTAGCTAATAAGAATGATCATTAGATTTTCAAAGCATTATACTGTATGACACTCAAATATCAACCTATATGACACTCAATGAGAAAGCAAATCAAGCTTGAAAAAGGAAAAATCATCATTCGAACTCGTAACCCAACAGTTCAACGACAGGTTGCGATGGCCATTAGACCAGTCACTGATCCTCTAGCAAATAAATAGACCTCATTAGACCAGTCAAATATATTGATTGACACAAATTTTATTAAATATGACATGAATCCATTAAATATAATTTATAAACGATTAATATTCGCCACAAAATCCAATACAACATGAGGTCAACTATACGCAACTATAAGATACAAATTGAACATATTTTAAAATGACACAGACTCATTTACAGACGCCTTTTTAAGTTTAAATCTCAATTTGAGAATGAATCCTCTGCTTATATTCCAATTACACGTTCCCATCGAGATTGTAAATTCAAATTCCGAATCTAGAGAAAAAAAATCAAGAGGAATCCTCATCGATGACTGCAAATAATAGGAAGTATGGCCACTGGCAAAGTGGAAATCTTGACAACCATTTCATTGACAGAAAAAACTGTAAAAAGAAGGTGTTATTGAGATATTAGACCCATATGATATCTCGTACACATTCCGAGAATTGGCGAAGCAAATAAGTGAACTTCAAAGTGAATTATTATAGGACTAAGTATTTATTACATCAGTTATACCATATTATTATTGACACTCACAAAGAGTAAAACACCTAGCTGAGATTCGGGAAGAAACCCACGAAGAGAATATTTCATATGTTGTGCAAAACATCATCGTATGCTCACATAATGATTTGTTATAAGCTTTGTCTCAGAAGCCATCATGCTATAATGGACATTTCAATAACAATTATGACTAAACATTAATCAGAATTTGAAAATTAATTAGAAAAACATGGGTATCATCATAATTTCAAATACCATCAGTGCCTCAGGCTCGAATTGTATTCACACAATACCCTTACAAAAAGTAAGTCAGTACTTCCATTCTTCTTTGCTATCCTTGAATCCCCATAAAGTGGCAGCCAGGAGGACACGAGTCATTTGTCACTGAAGAGACCAGTAAGCGGATACAAACATGATGGCGAAAGTCTCATATAGGAATAAATCAGAAAGTAGAATACGATCGATCATCACCTGAAAAATGACATATCACCGTGATAAACCAAGCAACACCAAGATAAGTCATCTAGAGATTGGATTCACAAAATAATGGTTCTATATCATCATGAATAGAAAACCAATAGGGTGCTAAAACTGGGCAATTAGGAGTCATACTAATGCTTTTAATGCTTCTTAGAATTGAAAGGCACTCGGAGCAAGGGAGCCTGGATTTCCCCTGGCTTGCCAAGCTGACCACAGCAGCCATCTGATCATCCCCTCTACTCAGTCACAAGAAAACAACACAACCTGCTTTTGCCAGAATATGATGGATCCATCTTTTCCTCCCTGGTTGGTTTGAACTGGGGTCCAGAATGAATATGAGGTTGATTTTGCGAGGAATTCTCTGGACAAGATCAATCAACCTCTTTGCATCCTTAGTACTGCAAACAAAAACCAATACATGTGACAATTATAATTTCAGACATCAAAATCAATTGGATGTCCTTGTACAAATGATGCAAATGATTCATAAAAAATGGCCGATACTGGTTTTAAAAATATAACTGCACTTTAGTTGATCTAATATGCACACATGAATGAAGAGACTTGAGCATAAAGGATAGTAGTAAGGTGGTAACCATCAGATAACAACTCCAAAAACGTCAAAAACCTCCAATTAAAAAAGTTAGAAACACTTTCAAAGAAAGCAGTACCATTTGTAAATTAACAAACATAAAAGGCCCGATAGACAAAGAGTCCCAAAAGATTCTAAAACTTGATACCAGCACAGAGAGAAGACCAATTAGGGAGTGCTGCCATTAGGACACCACTGTCGCGCTCTCTCTCTCTCCCCTCTCCACACCGTTTATTCATCTCCTCCACCTAGGTCGTTCAATAGATAGTGAAGGATATTGCTCATTAATCAGTGCATCGTTCCTCCACCCCTACAGTTACAATTTTAGGAATTATGAGATGATGTTTCAAATAGTTTCAAGAACCAAGAATGTGTAGAGTCACAAGAGGGAGATCTACAGGGAGAGAGAGAGAGAGAGTAACGACTGAGAACATGGAAACATTTGGGGGTGTGAATATGAGAAAGATGGCTGAAAATTAGGGATCGAAAGGGAGATAGAAAGGTAGTGGAGGGGGTGATCACAATTAGTCTGTCATTAAAGTTGAAGGATATGGGCGACATAATTGTATTTTTGGAGGGCAAAGATGAAAAAATTTATTTTTCATGTATACTGATATTTTAAAATAGTATAGATAGATATAGATATAGACATAGACATAGATAGATAAATCAACATTAGAGCCAATCAGTAAGGCTATCTATTGATGTAGAAGTCCAAAAGTTTTTTTCACCATTGTGATTGAATGGAGAGTATGAAAAGTTTAATTCAATGTTGTCATTATGTATTTTTAAAGGTTATGATTGAAGATCACATGTTCTTATCACCTTTCAATATATGATAAAAATGTCCTAATACTATTGTTTGGGGGTAAAAAAGGCAAATAAATGTTTTTCAAGTATGTAGACTTTTTAAAGTAGTATAGATTATTAGAGCAATATTTTGTATCCTTAATTTGTATCTCAAATGTGCATCCCAAATCAATGGAAACTATTGGATGAGTGGGTTCCAATGAAAAAATTTGATGGGACTTATTCATCTAATGATTTTCATTGATTTAAAATACATATTTAAGATATATAACATTACTCTTATTATTAATCAATTATACCACATAACGGTAATGAACCAGTCTAACTGTTACATTAATATTTACGGTAGGCAAATAGAAGTCAGGTTTATGTAGGAATTCTGAGGTTGAATTCCAAGAGCCCAGACACACTAAGAAATCCAACAGACTTAGAGATCTAGCCCATAGTCCTAATGGATTGGTCTCCACGAATCCAATATATTATTACGAGCCAAAAACTTGGACAATCTAGTCGCTGTCGGTGTTAGTTAAGATGAGACGCTTTTTTTTTTTTTTTTTGAGTAATATTTTGTATCTCAAATGTACATCTCAAATCAATGAGAACTATTGGATGAGTGGGTCCCAATAAAAAAAAATTGATGAGACCCACTCATCCAATGGTTCTCATTGATTTGGAATATATAACATTGATTTTTTTTTGGGGGGGTTTCAATAGTCAAAGCTATTCAGGTCAATTTACACATAGTTCAACTAATTTTTTTTTCTATTCAGTTAAAAATAGGTCAGTTATGCCCGAATTAATATATTCATAAGAGATAAATTTCTCGTGGTTGAGTTCCAAAAAATTATTAAAATTCAAACTCGGGATGTCTGAATTTACAACTTGTTCAAACTTGAGTTACCATACCTATTCTGTAATTTCGAATTTTGGCATGTGTATCCCTGGCTCAAATTGACTATTACTGCCTCAGCTTCGATTGTTGAGCTTGGATCCTTGTTTTTATTTTTAAAACTACTTCAAGCCGGTAATCAAGAGCCCAGAGAGCAAATAAGCTCATAATCTACAACCAGCGAGCTTAGATCTATGTCCAATGGTTTCGGAACCATACCTCTACTATAATTTTACTTTCCTATCATTCGGTGCAAGTTGAATCAAACTATACTATCGAAAAATTATTTTTTGATATCGTATTTCTTATTTCCTACCAATGGAAGTATAACCTGTTGAAAGTATTCTATGCTTTATTGTATTATCACATAATCTAAGCATAAGATCCTTTTTTTTGTAGTCTTACCCCTCAGTTTCTTTCTATGTCAGAAAAAATGAGCACTTTTGATGATACACAAAATAATCTTATGCAAGATCAACAGTCGAGTGTATGATAAACTGTCATTAATGAGACAATTAATAAATCAATCAATGGCAATAACCTAAATATCGGGGTAAATACTCAGATGTATAGTGATTCAGTTTGGATGATCTACTCCACTCTAAGAAATAGCAACGGTGGTCGAAGAACTTTTATTAATGAATAAAGTAAAAAAGAGAAAGCTCACGGAGAGGTATCCTAGAAACACAATAGCTAGGAGAGAGAAAAGTTATATGTAAGATGTGTAGAGAGGTGTAGAGACGTGTCCTCTCATGTGGAGAAGACTTACAATTTATAGGTATTGAGCCTTAATTTAAGCGATGACGTAAGGGTAAAGGTACTAGTCCTTCAGAAGAACAACTACAATAGGTAAGTGTAATTAAAAGTAGTCTTATCTTCGAGAGTAAGTATCCAATTTTCTTGGACCACTTATACCTTAGACTGGATCGAATTGATGAATTGGACTTAATCTATTTTGTGGCTGATTTGAGCTCCATTGATTGGTTGGGTCAGACCCAATGGGAATTGGGCTCATCATGTTTCATCAATGATGAAAAATCTAACAACTTTTTGATAGAAAGACATCAAACAAAAATTAAAGCTTGTAAGTAGGAGTGCAATTCGGGCAAGATGGACAGTCAACCCTAATTCAACTCTAAGTATATAATTTTCAACCCTAACCCTACCTCAGGTTGAGAAATTTAACCCGAGCATTGTCCAAAGTTTAATTCGGGCGTGCTCAGGTTGAATTCGGGTTAATGATTTTCGACTGATTTCAGGTTATTTTATGGACTAATTTCGGGTTACTTCAATCAAGTTTTTAACATAAAAACAATAATATTAAGAACTCAATGTTTGAAATAATGCAATCACAACTATACATAACACAAACAAGCACCACCAAAATTCTTGCACAAACATAGAGTTCACTGCTTAAATAAAATCATTGCATAGAACCAGTTTAACAGAAATAAATAGAACACAAATAGAAAAGATTCTGGCTCATTGCTGCCATTGTAATTTAAACAGAATATAAACACTTAGAATTCATTGCTGCTACAAACAGAAATAAACAGAACACAAAGACAAACAGTAGTTTAACACAAATAGAAATAATAACTGCTGCCACTGCCCATTGCTTAATGACACAGCCACTGTCATTGGTGAGAGAGGAAGGAGGCGCATGGGAGAGAGATTTGAGAGTGAGAGATAGGTCTGAGAGTGAGTAAGGGTTTGAGGGAGGTGCAGTCTTGAGTTGAGATTAACACTAAGATAAAATTGTATTTATATAATATTAATTCGGGTTCAATCCGTGAACCCGATGACTCAACCCTAGGGTCACCCAAATTAAATTCGGGTTGAAATTTTTTGACCCAAACTCAATCAAGTATTAAAAATCCTAGTCCAACCTTAATTTTTTTTTGCGTTGTGTTGGAGTTAAAATTGGGTTAACCCACCCGAATTACACCCCTACATGTAAGTGGATATACAGTGAATCTATTTGGGAGAAGGTTCTGAGATTCTGTCAAAGAATCATAGGGCCGAAGCTACATGTCGCATTGCGGGGGCCGTTGCCTCCCAATTCAATCTTGAATAAATACTGGATATGTATTGCTATGAGAAAATTAAAATATGTCCCACGTCTTTGAAAATTTGTATAGTGGCTTTAGTTGATTTTCTTTTGGGGAAGTTAGTGGTCTATTTACCTCCTAATTTACTCGATCAAATATTTTATTTTTAGCCTAACTAGTAAAAACAAATGTAAGATGTTCTTAACTCATATTGACCGAAGATAACATCTTTGTCATTTAATACATTTCTCTTTTCTTTAAAAATGATTGTATTATTGTCCATCATTCTACAAATTGTTGCAACTAGTAAAATGTGCTAATTCAAAATTATTTAAGCTATTCCAAACAATCAATTTCCCCGCAACATTAAAATGAAAATTTTATGTCATGAAAACGATTAGATCATTCTTGAATTTTGATACAACGTTTTTGTGTTGTATTTTAATATATTAATTTGATGAATTTGATGAAATTAATATTAATTTGGTATTAAATTGATGAAATTAGTGTTAGTGTAATGAAATTAAATATGTTAATTTGAATAAATTGACTACGAATTTGATGAAACTAAATTTTAAATTAAATTGGGGTGTGGAGAAACCATAGAGAGTTAAAGGGTAAATAATATGGTTGAAGCCTTAAAGGGTAAATAATATGGTTGAAGCCTTAAAGGGTAATTCAGTAAAATTACGATATATGTTTAGTCCGACATGATCTGACAACGGGTGGCAATGATATTTTAAAAATTATAGGAGGTATCTCTATAATTAGGTCAATCTCAATGAAGCATCAGTATAATTTACCCTATTTACATACCTTCGAGGTTTTTCAAATGTTTATTATTACTTTCTTAACTAACAAAATTAGAATTTTGAGTACTAAAATACAGCTGTTAGTGTGATTTGTCATAAAATTTTACAGCCTCAATTTCACCTTCAAGGTTTTTCACATATTTATCATCACCCTTTTAGTTCTATAATTTTCCAATAATGTCCCAATTTTATAACTGATGCTTTTCATAATGTCCCTATAATAACAAATTTTTCTTCTTTTTTTGGGATTAAAAACAAGCATTTTCTGTATATCCTATTACACTTTTTAGTATCATGTTTGGGTAGTAATTTCCCAATCTTCTCACTCTTGACTTATGCTTTCATTTCAATCATCAGTGCCATGCAATATTCCCTATTATGCCCCATTATTAGAGTCTCTCCTTTACAACCTTTCAAAATTTTCACCAAACCCATTCCTGTCAAAATTTTAATTTCCAAACCTATCACTTTTAAAATTAATTCCAAACTCAATTTTTTTAAGATAAAAAACATCATTTTAAAGTGACGGTATACAAAAACAATGCATTCAGCCCTTTGTACTCTATCTTCTTCTTCAACAAGTATGCACAAGTTAAATGTTGCGGCATGATTGCTATGTTGGTGTGAATCAAAATTCAAAGAAAAAATTTCAATTTAAATTCTGACATCATAATGAAATCGAAATCGGAACACCACCGTTGGTGCCAAGGACCTCTTTGCATCGTAATTGCGCTTCCACCACCGCTACTCCATCACTGCTCTCTAATCTCTCTTCCATTCCTCATCAACAACCACCAAACAACACAAAACCCGAATCACCCATCATCAACAACACACTGCCATTGCCAACACAGACCACCACCCAACATTAATTCACATCAAATCAAACAAAAAAAATCCAAGACTGATTTGGGTCCAGCTCACGTTGTTTGAAAAATCAAAATAATGGTGGTTGTGGGCGATAGTTGGTTGGAAAAGATGAAAGGGAAGAAAAGAAAAGGTATAGATGGTTGCTGGCGGATACCAGTAGCAAACTAAGGTAAATGAAAGAGATACAAAGAAATGTCTGGCAGTGGTTAGAAATAGTGGATTGGTGGAGAAAAGAAAAGAGGAAGAAGAAAGGTCGGTGTGGTTTAAAACCTATTTATACCAAATAGTTATTAAAAATAAATAAAACTCATTAAAAACAGCTATCTCAAATTTGTATTAAACATATTTGTAAATCACTAATGTTATTTGGACATAATTTAGAAATATAATTTAAAAACTTAATACATTATGATCATTAGATTGATAGTGCTGAGACTCAGTAACAATTTAATATTGGGACCCACTAACAATTTAATGGCCACAATAGTGCTCAATTCCAAGCATATAAACCCAAATAAAGGAAAAATATTATTTGAACATAATTTGAGGATTTAATCAATTACAGTTGTTGGATTAAAAGTTTAGAGTAATTATATTTAGACCTAAAAATTTGACTTAATTTGATTTTAGGCCAATTGAACCTTTAGTTCAATAATATTTTTTACCTTCTGAAGTCTTTGTCTTTTTGAGATAAATGATACAATTCCCCTTTCCCCCTCTCTCCTCCCCTAAAAAAAAAAAAAGAATTTTTTTTTTTAAAAAATGACATGGTTTTAGTGAACTTATTTGATCAACACCCACTTTTAATATTTGATGCGGTTCATAATCAGTCTAAAAATTATAATAAATTAAATAAATAATTTAATTAATAAATTATATCCCAATAATATTGTTCAAGAGTTTATTTCACCTAACAACTCATCGTAATTACAGAAATTCTCTTAGAACTCTTGCATCATTAAATAAAAAAAATTAAAAAATTATCAATAAAAATAAATAAAATGATAACGACCTAATTTATGAACTTAATCGGTGACCTAATTTATCATCTGAAGTAACGGTCAATTGAGGAAACTTGGAGGTAAAGTATTATTCGATTTCCAAATCTTATCAAGTTGGGGTGAGTAATTAAAACACTAAAGAAAAAGGAAATAAAATCTGATAGACCTTAAAACCAAAGATCTCATCAGATCATAGAGACACTACCAACGACACGCGCGCGCGCGCGCACACACACACACATCTATATATAATCAGAAATTCATGAAGAACAGCCAACCTCCTGAGTCCGAATGTACAAATCTCCGCCATCGTCTCTCCATAAACCCTAAATTTGAGTTTGTTTGATTTCTCTCCCTCTATCCGAAAACTTTCACCATTGTAAAGCAAGTCGTTTGGAAGCGATTCAATCGCTTCGTACAATTTTTTTAATTATGTGAATAAAGCCAGGGAGTTGTCCTCGGATTTTGCCATGGCCGTTGCATAGTATACTGGATAGATTGTGATGTCGGCGATTAACAATATCAATGGAGATTTGGAGGTTTCAAGGGTTTTCTTGAAGAGTTTTCCTCCAATTCTTCCTTCCGATGCAAACAAATTAGTGTTCACTCTTCTAGATCGATTTGAAATTTCGGTTCCTAGTTCACCGAAGCAGCTAGTTTCGATAACACCTGAAGCGTCATCGTCTCAGAGTTCGCCGCTCAGGGCAAACCATTATCAATCAAATGAGAGAAACAGTCCAGGAAACGAGGTCAGCAATGCCTCTAGTTCTTCGAGCGGTGAGGTTTCAAGGGTTACAGATGAGGCGACCAGTGCATTGTCGTCGAAAGGATTGGTGACCAATGGGGGCTGTCTTGCGTGTAAGAGCGATGTGGATATATTTGGTGCTGGTGTTGGGTTCAATGATGGAGGAGGTGGCGGTTCCGCGACGTACAAGCGAGTGGTAGCCTCTTTTGAGGAAGAGCCTGTGGAGAGCCTTCAACAACAGGAGATTTCTTTCAAGCTGATTGGGACACATATTGGATAAAGTCCAGATTGATCTTAAGCTTTTGGAACAAGTGAGGGCCATCGCCAAGGAGCAACTCCAATCAATGTTGGCTTTCCTAAAGGTAAAATTCATGGGTATCCACCTTTTGGTTTCGAATTTTATTGATGTCTTGATGAAAAAACTATATAGATGAATGAAAAAGCTGGTTAAAATATTTGGTTTTGTTGGCAGATGAGGAAGCGTGACTGGACGGAACAGGGGCTGTTACTGAAAGTTAGAATCAATAAAAAACTGTCGGTTTATCAAGCTGCAACCAGGTTACAAATCAATAGTCTTTCATCTGTTTGGGAAGTCATCGAAGAGGTTGTTGCATGGAACTTTGGCATTGTTGATAGAAGCTGCTGAAGCATGTTTCTTCTCTGTCTGGCGAAAGTTGAGAATTTGTGATGAGCTCTTCGGCCTATTTCTTGTTGGGATTTCCCAAACTGCTATCACTCGATGTCGACAGCTGCTGCGTGTCTTGCTCATTCGCTTCAAACCCCTTGTGTTAAGTACACGTTCTCAGTTACATTATCTGTTTGCTAAAGTCAGTTTCCCATAATCTGAATAGTGTAGGGAGCATGGGTGCAATTTCTCTTCAAGCAGTAGGTGGGCCATATACGTGGAATACTCAGTAGTCTGTTCAGCGTATTTCTCAAGGGACCCCACCTCTTGTAAGTTGATCAATAAAAAATCTTCCCTGATTCTGTTCTCCGTTTGACTTGATCTTTATATTTTGCTCTGAGATTTAGCTAAATTCTGTTTACTCTTTTTATGGATGTCTTATTCATATGTAGGAATTCGACCAATTTATTGCTACTTCTGGAGATCAATTTTGTGATATTTTAATGGTGATAAAAAAGTCAAATTTGATTCACCTCTTAGAAATCTAATATTACCTTTACATTGCAGCGATGCATATATATTGCATGTATCTGTGTCATTAATTTTATCGGTTGTTTTTTTCACGTGCAAGTGTTGTGACTAAATTGTAGTTTTGGAGATAAACCCCAGCTTACAAGCACCTATTCCAAAATTGATTAAGCATACTTTCCTCATCTATTTTGCCCAGTTTGCCTAGAGCTTTTTTATCCTATTCACCAAATACTTATTCTGAATAGTTGATGTTCTAATTTCTGCTTCATATTTTATTGGGTCATTTATTTATTTATCAATATGGTGGCTCGAAATGGGAAATTTGTAATGACTAAGCATGTATAGTAATTTATCCTTGCAATTATGCTTGAAACAGTTTAATAAGATCTTTTTAACCAAAAATTATATATCTATTCAATTGATTTTGTATAAATATATGTTTAAGTATGAGAATGATCAATCTTTCCTTTTCTACCTAGTCATTATTCAAGGCATAAAACTATTCTGCTGCCAATTACTTCTTTACAGTATTTTATGTCTTACATTTTTTGTGCCATGACTCAATGTGACAATTACTTGATTTTTTGTGTCAATTAATTGCTTACAGTATTTTATTTCTTAAATTTTTGTGCTATGACTCAATGTGTGATATTACTTATTGAGTGCAGTATCTTAAAGATGGTGGAGGAAAGACCAACCTATTGAAATTTGGGAGGCTCCTAAAGCAGCAATCCAAGTGTTTGCTTGTGAAAGGTATAGGTTTTTCTTTGGGTATTGTATGGTATTGATTTTTTGGTATGATTTGTTATCATTTTCTTCTCTTCTCTTCTTGTGAAGTTCTTAATTATTATCCCCGATCTCCATCATTTACTTAAGATTTCTTGCAGTTATCGAACTATAAAGACATTGATGTTGAAACTTGAAGATCCCACACCATGTTGCTTTGGATAAGAATGAACAATGGCAGTTTTTGTTTATGGTAATTCAGGTTTAAGTGACAACTCTTTTGAAGGGCATACAGGTCTGCTTCTTGCATGACTATTCCTTTTGAATATCTTTGAGGAGATGTTCTAGTTTTCATTTTTAAATATTAATAATGTGTTTTTTTTAACAATTATGGTGGTTGTTTGAAAGTTTTCAATGGTAGTAATTGTTGTATTCTAGATGATCTTTAAATTTGTAAGTTATGAAAAAAGAACGCATTAGTTTTCAGACCCTAATTGACTTGGACGCAAAAATGGACGTGTCTTGGTGGCATCTTGCATCATGACACCCCATGAATTCAAAGCAAGGCAATGTAGCTATGATATTCGACAAAAGTCCAAGCACCATGTCTTAGGCTCTCGTTATGTTTTCTCGGTTCGGAAGATGTTCACTAAAGTCTCTTTGGAAAACCTCAAAAGCATATATAGGGGGTGGAGATAGTTGAGGGGCACCGAGGGTCTGGCTGACCTTGTGGACTCAAGTTTTGGCACCGTTGGGCAAAATATAAGTGTGTCTATGTTTCTTTGGTGTATTAGTGTATGAGTGTGTGTCTTTGTTGTATTAGTGTGTGTGAATAGGGTGTTTCTTAGACGTATTAGTGTGTGTGAACAGAGCGTATGTTTTTGGATTTTTTTTTTTGGTATATTAGTGTGTATGTGTTGGTTTATGTTTCTATAATAGTGTGTTTTATTGTGTTTACTCATTTGGTGCAGGAGTAGGTACGTATTTTTTGGTATATTAGTGTGTATTAACACGGTGTGTGGGTGTGCATGTATATGTTGATTAGCTGGTTGTGTGCGTGTTTTGGTGTATTAATGTGTATTTTTTAGTGTATTAGTGTGTGTATTTGTGTTCGTGTAATAGCGTGTTTATTGTATATTAGTGTTCGTGTTTTTCGTGGATTAGTTTGTGTTAACACTACATGTGATGGAATGTATGCATTTTTTGTGAATGTGTGTGTGTGTTTAGGTGCTTCAATGTGTGTATATTTTTTTGTATATTAGTGTGGGTATGTTTTGGATGGTGTGTTAGTGGGCGTGTGTGATTTGAGATGATGTATTAGTCTATGTGTGCATGTTGTGTTTGTGTAATAGTGTGTTTGTGTGTTTTGGTATGTTTATGTCTGTGTTTTTTGATGCGTTATGTGTATTTTATTGTGTAGTAGTGTTTGTTAACACATTGTGTGTGGGTGTGTATGTATTAGTGTGTTTATGTGTGTTTCAGTGATGGTGTGAGCTTACATGTGTATTTGTGTAATAGTTTGTGTATGTGTGTGCATGCCTTTGGTGTGTTAGTGTGCATGTTTTTTTGGAGTATTAGTGTGTGTGTTTTTTAATTTAAGGGCACAGTGCGTTTTCATTGGTGTGTGTATTCTTTTAATCAATGTGTTTTTGCGTGCATTTTTTATGTGTACAATGTGTATTTATTTTTATCATTTTTTTTTTGGTGTATCGGTTTTTATGCTTATTGCGTTTGGTTGTTGGCGTGTATGTTTTTATGATAGTATGTCTATATCTTTCTTATCTCGAGTGTTTTTGTGTTTTGATGTGTGTAACGTGTTTGTGTGTGTGGTTATTACTCTGTTTTTTATGTTATCGAGGTGTTTGTGTGTTAGTGTGTATGTGCTTCCTTATGTGTCTGTGCTTGTATTTTTGTTATGTGTATCTTTATTACTATGTGACTATTTTAAAGTTTTTGACTCTTTATTTTCGGGTTTCCGGAGTGACCCCATTTTTTATGATCCTATTGTAACAATTTTTGAGTTTCGCATGAAAGTCCATACAAGGGCTTATCAAGTCTTTTACTTTGTAGGAGTGGATGCCTTGGTACCTTTGTTTAAGAATTCTTAAATGCAATTGGTTGATTTTCGAAAGTAGGTATGTTTTTATCATGTGCGTTCATTTACATCATTTGCTAGACATCAAAAAGTGAGTTTCTTATGTCAATTATTTGCTATAATTGGTCTAAGGTATACGACTCCTCTGTAATTGGTCTAAGGTATGATGAAGGTATACGACTCCTCTGTAATTGGTCTAATAGACCAAAGGTATGATGATGGTTTTTCCTATAATTGGTCTAAGGTATACGACTCCTCTGTTGTCAATTATTTCCTCACAATTTCCTTGTTCCTTCAAAATTTTCATGCCATTTAATTGGTATGTCACGAGGTTTGATATTCTCTGTTGATTGCAATATATTAAGATGGTGGATGAGAGACCAATATGTTGAACTTTGGAAGGCTTACAACGTTGTAATCTAAGCAGTTACACATTCAGGCGAGCTTTTTATAAGTGAACATTATTTTGCTTGATTTGAGGTATGATTCTGTAAGTTTTTCCCGCTGTTTTCTTTTTTGTCTTGAACCTTGAAGTTCTTAAGTATCATCAGTATAATCTCTTAACGATCAAATTAAGTGTTTTGCTTAAGTTTTCTTACAGTTACCAAACTATGCTTTGGATAAGAATGACTAATATGGATTGTTGTCAATGATAATGCAAGTTCTAGTGACGCAACTTTAAGCTTGGGAAATGGAGGACATGTGTGCATGCTTTTGTAGGGCTTGCGGGTCCTTTTTCTTGGATGTCTACGTGACTATTTCTTTTGTATATATTTTAGTGCATATGATAGTTTTTATTTAAAACGCAAATGATTTAGAAATATGGTTTGGTCTTTCCTTTAATTGGTCTATTGATCATCATTTAAGGTATATGACACCTTTGTTGCCAATTACTTCCTTATAATTTTTTGTTCGTTAAAATTTTCATACAATTTAACTGTTGTGTTACGAGATTAGATATTTTCTATTGATTGTAGTACATTAAGACGGTAGAGGAGAGACCAACATGTCAAATTTTGAGAGGCTTACAAGGTAATAATTTAAGTAGTTATGAAGTTACCATCAGACGAGCATTTTACAAGTGAATATTATTTTGTTTGATTTGAGGTATGTTTGTGTAAGCTTTTTCCTTTTCTTTTTTGTATTGAACTTTGAAGTTCTTAAGGTTCTTACTTATGATCTCAACGATCAACTTTAATTCTTTGCTTAAGATTTCTCACAGTTATCAAACTATGCTTTGGATATGAATGATTGATGTGGATTGTTGTCAGGTAATGTAAGTTCTAATGACAACTTTTAAAGCTTTGGAAAGAGAGGGCATTTGTGCATACATTCTTAAGGCATACAGGTTTGTTTTCTTGCATGTATACGTGACTATTTCTTTTGTATATATTTTAGTATTTATGATAGTTTATATATAAAATGCTTATGATTTATATTTTTCCCTAATAATTGTTAGTGTGTGTGTGGGGGGGGGGGGGGTTGATGGAAATATGGTTTGGTCTTTCCTACAACCAGTAAGTCATCATTTAAAGGTATGTGACTCTTCTATTGCCTATTACTTCCTTTCAATTTTTTGTTTTTTAAAATTTTCATGCCATTTAACTGTTGTGTCATGAGGTTAAATATTCCCCATTGATTGCAGTACATTAAGATGGTGGAGGAGAGACTGACATATCGTACTTTGGGAGGCTTACAAGGTAGTAATATTCTAGTTATGAAGTTACCTTTAGGCAAGCTTTTTGCAAGTGAACATTATTTTGTTTGATTTGAGGTATGAGATTGTGTAAGTTTTTTCTTTTTTGTTTTGAACCTTGAAGTTTTGAAGTATCTTCCCAATAATCTCTCATCGATCAACCTTAGTGCTTTGCTTAAGATTTTTCACAGTTATCAAACTATACTTTGGATAGGAATGATTGATGTAAATTGTTGTTAATGATAATGCATGTTCCAATGGCTCAACTTTTGAGCTTTGGAAAGAGAGGACGTTTGCATACATCCATAGGGAATACAAGTTCACTTTCTTGCATGCCTACATGACTTTATTTTTCATATATTTTTCTGCATACGATAGTTTCTTTTTAAAATGTTATGATTTATATTTTTTCTTAGTAATTGTTTCCCCCGCCGGGGGGGTGAGGGGACGATAGAAATACGGTTTGGTCTTTTCTATAATTGGTCTATTGGTCATTATTTAAGGTATGCAACTCCTATGTTGTTAATTCTTCCTTCAAATTTTTTGTTCCTTAATAATTTTCATGCCATTTAACTAATGTGTAACGAGGTTAGATATTGCCTATTGAATGCAGTACATTAAGACAATGGAGGAGAGACCAGCTTATTGAATTTTGGGAGAGACTTACACGGCAGCAATGTAAGCAGTTATGAAGTTACTCTTAAGCGAGTTGCTTGATTTTAGATATGATTGTGTAAGCTTTTCCTCATTTCTTTTCTTTGTTTTTGTATTGAACCTTGAAATTTTTAAGTATCTTCCTAATAATCTCTCAACGATTAACTTTAGTGTTTTGCTTAAGATTTCTTACAGGTATCAAACTATACTTTGGATAGGAATGACTTATGTGGATTGTTGTCAATGAATATGTAAGTTCCAGTGAGTCAACTTTTGAGCTTTAAAAATGGAGGACGTGTGCATACATTTATAGGCAATTCAAGTTCATTTTCATGCATTTCTCCGTGACTTTTTTGCATATATTTTACTGCATATGATAGTTTCTATTTAAAATGTTATGATTTATATTTTTCCTTAGTAATTGTTTGTGGGAAACGATAGAAATATGGTTTGGTCTTTCCTATAATTGGTTTATTGGTCATTATTTAAGGTATGTGATTCCTATGTTGTGAATTCCTTCCTTACCATTTTTTGTTCCTATAAATTTTCATGCCATTTAACTGTTATGTAACAAGATTAGATATTTCCTATTGATTGTAGTACATTAGGGCAATGGAGGAGAGAGCAACTTGTTAAACTTTGGGAGATGCTTACAAGGCATCAATCTAAGCAGTTAACCTTTAAGTTCTTAGGTATCGTCCGTATGATCTCAACGATCAACTTATGTTCTTTGCTTAAGATTTCTTATAGTTATCAAACTATACTTTAGATAAGAATGATTGGTGTGAATTGTTGTCAATGATAATGCAAGTTTCAGTGACACAATTTTAGAGTTTTGGAATGGGAGGACATGTGTGCATACCTTCATAGGGCATACGGGTTCGTTTTCTTGTTTGTGTACGTGACTATTTTATTTACATATATTTTATTGCGCACGACAATTTCTATTTCAAATACTTATGATTTATATTTTTCCTTGGTAATTGTTTGTTGGGGGGTGGGGGCGATAGAAATATGATTTGGTCTTTCCTATAATTGGTTGACGTGTCAGCATTTGAGGTATGTGACTCCTCTGTTTCCAATTACTTCCTCACAGTTTTTTGTTCCTTGAAATTTTCATGCCGTATTGCCATGTCACGAGATTAGATATACCCTATTGATTGTAGTACATTAAGAAAGTGGAGAAAATGCCAACTTGTTAAATTTTGGGAGACTTACATGGCAACATTCTAGGCAGTGATGAACTTATCTTTATGCGAGTTTTTTACAGGTGAACATTTTTTTACTTGATTTGAGGTATAATTTTGTTAGTTTTTTTTTTTTTTTGTAGTTCTTAAGTGTCTTCCTTATGATCTCAACGATCAATTTATGTTCTTTGCTTAAGATTTCTCACAGTTATCGAACAATGCTTTGGATAGAAATGATTGATGTGAATTGTTGTCAATTGTAATGCAAGTTTTAATGACACAACTTTAGAGTTTTAAAAAGAGAAGACATGTGTGAATACCTTTGTAGGGCAAACATGTTTTTTTTTTTATGTGTACGTCACCATTTCTCTACTATATACGTTAATGCATATTATAGTTTCTGTTTTAAATGCTTATGATTTATTTTTTCTTATCAATTTTTTATTTGTGTGGGGGTGGGGGGATTCATAGAAATATGGTTTGGTCTTTCATATTACTACTAGGTCATCATTTAAGGTATATGACTCCTCTTGTCAATTACTTCCTTATAATTTTTTGTTACTTAAAATTTTGATGCCATACTGTGCTACGATATTACCTATTGATTGCAGTACATTAAGATGGTGGAGGAGAGACTAACATGTTTAACTTTGAGAGGCTTGCAAGGTAGTAATTTACCAGTTATGAAGTTACCTTCACGCGAGCTTTTTGCAAGTGAACATTGCTTTACTTGATTTGAGGTATAATTGTGTAAGTTTTTCCTTATTTCTCTTTTCTTTTTTGTCTTGAACCTTGAAGTTTTTAAGAATCTTCCCAATAATCTCTCAACAATCAACTTTAGTGCTTTGTTTAAGATTTCTTACAGTTATGAAACTATATTTTATATAGGAATGACTGATGTGGATTGTTGTCAATGATAATACAAGTTCCAGTGACTCAACTTTTGAGTTTTAGAAAGGGAGGACGTGTGCATACATTCGTAGGGAATACAAGTTCGTTTTCTTGCATGTCTACATAAGTCTTTTTGCATATATTTTACTGCATACGATAGTTTCTTTTTAAAATGTTATGATTTATATTTTTCCTTAGTCATTGTTTTGGGGGCGATAGAAATATGGTTTGGTCTTTCTTATAATTGGTCTATTGGTCATCATTTAAGGTATGTGACTCATCTGTTGTCAATTCCTTCATTACAATTTTTTGTTCCTTAAAATTTTCATGCCATTTAACTATTGTGTAACGAGGTTAGATATTCCCTTTTGATTTCAGTACAGTATGACAATGGAGGAGAGGCCAACTTGTTGAACTTTGGGAGAGGCTTACAAAATAACAATCTAAGCAGTTATGAAGTTACTCTTAGGCGAGCTTTTTAAAGACGAACATTATTTTGCTTCATTTGAGGTAAGATTGTGTAAAATTTTTTCTTAATTCTCTTCTCTTTTTTGTCTTGAACCTTGAAGTTTTTAAGTAACTTCCCAATAATCTCTCAGCAATCAACTTTAGTGCTTTGCTTAAGATTTTACAATTATCAAACTATACTTTGCATAGGAATGATTGATGTGGATCGTAGTTAATGATAATGCAAGTTCCAGTGGCTCAACTTTTGAGTTTTGGGAAGGGAGGATGTGTGCATACATTCGTAGGGAATACAAGTTCGTTTTCTTGCATGTCTACTGTCTACATGACTCTTTTTTGCATATATTTTACTATATGCGATAGTTTCTATTTAAAATGTTGTGATTTATATTTTACTTTAGAAATTGTTTGTGGGGGGCAATAGAAATATGGTTTGATCTTTCCTATAATTGGTCTATTGGTCATCCTTTAAGGTATGTGATTCCAATTTTGTCAATTCTTTCATTACAATATTTTGTTCCTTAAAATTTTAATGTCATTTAACTGTTGTGTTACGAGGTTAGATATTCTCTATTGATTGCATTACATTAAGTTAATGAAGGAGAGACCAACTTGTTGAACTTTGGGAGAGGCTTACAAGGTATCAATCTAAGTAGTTTCGATGCCTACTCTTAGGCGAGCTTTTACAAGTGAACATTATTTTGCTTGATTTGAGTTATGATTGTGTCTCCTTTTTCCTTACTTTTCTTTTTTGTTTTGAACCTTAAAGTTCTTAAGTATCTTTATAATTTAGATAGGAATGATTGATGTGATTGTTGTCAATGATAATGCAAGTTTCAGTGACACAATTTTTGAGCTTTGGAAAGGGAGGATTCGTGTGCATATCTTCGTAGGGTATACGGGTTCGTTTTATTTCTCCTCTACATGTCTATTTCCTTTACATATATTTTATTGTGTACGATGGTTTCTATTTAAAATACTTACGATTTATGTTTTTCCTTTGTAATTATTTGTGGTGAGGGGGAAAGAGATAGAAATATGGTTTGGTCTTTCCCATAATTGGTCGACTTGTCATCAGTTAAGGTATGTGACTCCTCTATTGTCAATTACTTCTTTACAGTTTTTTGTTCCTTGAAATTTTCATGCCGTTTAACTGTTGTGTCACAAGATTAGATATTTCCTATTATTGCAGTACCTTAAGACAGTAGAGGAGATACCAATTTGTTGAACTTTGGGAGGCTTACAAGGTAGCAATTTAAGCAGTTACCTTTTTGACAAACTTTTTATAGAGTGAACATTATTTTGCTTGATTTGTTGTATGATTGTTTTAGTTTTTTTCTTCTCCTTTTTGTCTACAACTTTGAAGTTCTTAAGTATCTTCCTTATGATCTCAATGATCAACTTATGTCATTTGCTTAAGATTTCTCACAGTTATCAAACTATGTTTTGGATAGGAATGACTGATGTGATTTGTTGTCAATCGTAATGTAAGTTCTAATGACACAACTTTAGAGTTTTGGAAAGGGAGAACATGTGTGCATACCGTTGTAGGGCATACATCTTTGTTTTCTTTTATTTCTACGTGACCATTTCTTTAGCGTATATTTTAGTGCATATGATAGTTTCTAGTTGAAATGATTATGATTTATATTTTTTTCTTAGTAATTGTTTGTTTGTGTGCAGGGAGGAGGGGTTGATAGAAATATGGTTTGACCTTTCCTATAACCAATAAGTCATTATTTAAGGTATCTGACTCTTCATTTGTCACTTCCTTCCTTATAATTTTGTATTCCTTAAATTTTTTATGTCATTTAACTGTTGTGTCACGAGGGTAGATATTCGCTATTGATTGCAGTACATTAAGACAGTGGAAGAGAGATCGTCCACCCCCACCCCCTTGAAGCTTCTCTTTCTCTCTCTCTCTCTCTACCTCAAGTCC
The DNA here is from genome assembly GCA_023539305.1 of Ilex asprella. NCBI lineage: Eukaryota > Viridiplantae > Streptophyta > Magnoliopsida > Aquifoliales > Aquifoliaceae > Ilex > Ilex asprella. The sequence continues at coordinate 42,273,590 of CM042186.1, read as the reverse complement.
TGCAGAGCTAGACAGACCAGTGTCCACTTCCAGCTACCACTGCCACCGTGCTCGGTGTCACCTCCCACCACCAGCGGAACAATGAATTGAACAAAAGAAAACACCACTAGATTAGACACCATGGGTGCCTCGTTGTCGAACCTGACGGAAGTGTCCAACGGCGGAGGACCGGGTCTCGCAGACATACCGGAGAGCTGCGTCGCCTGCGTGTTCCTCTACTTGTCGGAGATTTGCAACCTCGCAAGGCTCAATCGTGCCTTATGCGGCGCCTCCGACTCCAACTCCGTCTGGGAATCAAAGCTTCCTCCCAACTACCAAGATCTGCTTGACCTAATGCCTCATGAGCGGTACCAAAACCTCTTCAAAAAGGACATCTTTGCCCTTTTCTCTCGCCCTGTACCTTTCGATGATGGCAATAAGGTTAGTTTACTCATATTATTCTTAATATCTGGTTAAAGATTGTAGTGTCACTTCAGATTTTTCTTTACCAAGATCTGCTCGACCTAATGCCTTATGAGCAGTACCAAAACCTCTTCAAAAAGGACATCTTTGCTTTGTTCTCTCGCCCCGTACCTTTCGATGATGGCAATAAGGTTGGTTTACTCATGTTATTCTTAATATCTGGTTAAAGATTGTAGTGTCACTTCAGATTTTTCTTTAATTCTTTTTTTTTTTTTGAAGATTCATACTTGTTAATTTGTTGTTTTCTCGATGCGAGAGAGATAAAGGTTTTTTTGGGTCAGTTTTTTTTTATACCATATATCCCCTCTGAAGCATCATAGCAGCAACAGTCCATAGCAGCCTTCATATCAGCAAGACAGATCATATCCCACAACATAGTCTCTAAGGTTCCAATTCGGTATCAACTGCCAGTTTGGAGAGGGATTTGAAATCTTCAATGAGCACAATCTCTCTGTAATCATCTCATTAATTATCTTCAATGTTGTATTTGAGTCCTTACCAGAGTTGCAAAAAATTCTCAAAGTGCCTTTCCTTCCATATGTAATAAACTGTGGCAGATAAACACAGCTTAGCAATTTATATACAATGAGTCTCACTTGAACTCATTGTAAGTTAAGGAAAAATGTATTAGGGTCAATCTTACTCTGTTTTTTTGGGGGTGGAGGTTGGTTATCATTTAAAATTTATTTTCTTTATGTTTGAAGAAAACTAGAGTTGTGAGTCACTTTATTCTGTTTGTTGTGTCTGTTGTTCTTCTGGCACTGATTTAAGTCTGTTTTCTTGGATTTGTTTTAGAAATAAAGGTGATGGAGCAGTTTTAATTTGGGTTAGAAGTGTTGGTTATTAATAAATGTGTAATTTTCTGACATCAGATATATTACAGGAAGTATGGTTGGATAGGGTTACTGGAAGAGTTTGCATGTCAATCTCAGCAAAGGCTATGACAATGACCGGGATCGAAGACCGCAGATATACTGGAATTGGGTTCCTACTGAAGAATCTAGGTTAGATTCCACTAATCTGGAAAAATTGTTTGGTGCTACTTATTAAAAAGATAATTTTCTGCTGCTCTTTGTAGCTTGAAATCTGCATCCATTCTGCAGTACATTAAGACAGTGGAAGAGAGATCGTCAAACTTTGGGCGGCTTACAAGGCAGTGATCTACCAGTTATGAAGTTATCTTCACACGAGTTTTTTGCAAGTTAACATTATTTTACTTGATTTGAGGTATGATTGTGTACGTTTTTTCCTTACTTTTTTTTTTTTTTTTTTTTGTTTTGAACCTTGAAGTTTTTAAGTTTTTTCCCAACAATCTCTCAACGTCAACTTTAGTGCTTGTCTTAAGATTTCTTACAATTATTAAATTGTACCTTGGATAGGAATGACTGATGTGGATTGTTGTCTAATATAATCCAAGTTCAAGTGACTTAACTTTTAAGCTTCAGAAAGGGAGGACGTGTGCCTTCATTCGTAGGGAATACAAGTTCGTTTTTTAGCATGTTTATGTGACTTTCTTTTGCATATATTTTACTGCATACAATAGTTTCTTTTTAAAATGTTATGATTTATATTTTTCCTTAGTAGTTATTTGTGAAGAGCGATGGAAATATGGTTTGGTCTTTCCTATAATTGGTCTATTGGTCATCATTTAAGGTATGTGACTCCTATGTTGTCATTTCATTCCTTATAATTTTTTCTTCTTTAAAATTTTCATGTCATTTAGCTGTTGTGTAACGAGGTTAGACATTTCTTATTGGTTGCAATACATTAAGACAATAGAGGAGAGACCAACTTGTTGAACTTTGGGAGAGGCTCACAAGGCACCAATCTAAGTAGTTATGAAGTTACTCTTAGGCAAGTTTTTTACTGGTGAACATTATTTTACTTGATTTGAAATATGATTGTGTAAACTTTTTACTTATTTTTCTTCTCTTTTTTGTCTTGTACCTTGGAGTTTTTAAGTATCTTCTCAATAACCCCTCAGCGATTAATTTTAATGCTTTGTTTAAGATTTTTTACCGTGATCAAATTATTCTTTGGATAGGAATAACTAAAGTGGATTGATGTCAGTGATAATGCAAATTCCGGTGACTCAACTTTTGTGTTTTGAAAAGGGAGGACGTGTGCATACATTCATAGGGAATATAAGTTCGTTTTCTTGCATTTCTACGTGACTTTCTTTTGCATATATTTTATTAGATACGATAGTTTTTTGTTTAAAATGTTATGATTTATATTTTTCCTTAGTAATTGTTTGTTTTAGGGTGGGGCGATAGAAATACGGTTTGGTCTTTCCTATAATTGGTCTATTGATCATCATTTAAGCTATGTGACTCCTATATTGTCAATTCGTTACAATTTTTTGTTTCTTAAAATTTTCATACCATTTAACTATTGTGTAACATGGTTAGATATTCTCTTTTGATTGCAGTATATTAAGACAATGAAGGAGAGGTCAACTTGTTGAATTTTGGGAGAGGCTTACAAGGCAATGATCTAAGTAGTTATGAAGTTACTCTTAGGCGAGCTTTTTTACCGGTGAATATTATTTTGCTTGATTTGAGGTATGATTGTGTAAGTTTTTACCTTCTCGGCGATAAAAATATGGTTTGTTATTTCTTATAATTGGTCTTTGGTCATCATTTAAGATATGTGACTCCTATGTTGTCAATTCATTCCTTACAATTTTTTGTTTCGTAAAATTTTCATGTCATTTAACTATTGTGTAACGTGGTTAGATATTCCCTTTTAATTGCAGTGCATTAAGACAATGGAGGTGTGGCCAACTTGCTAAACTTTGGGAGAGGCTTACAAGGGAGTAATCTAAGTAGTTATGAAATTACTCTTAGGCAAGCTTTTTTACCGGTGAATATTATTTTGCTTGATTTGAGTATGATTGATTGTGTAAACCTTTTCCTTATTTCTCTTCTCTTTTTTGTCTTGAACTTTGAAGTTCTTAAGTATCTTCCCTATGATCTCTCAACGATCAACTTAAGCGTTTTGCTTAAGATTTCTTACGGTTATAAAACTATACTTGAGATAGGAATAATTGATGTGAATTGTTGTCAATGATAATGCAAGTTCCAATGACAAAATTTTAGAGCTTCGGAAAGGGAGGACATGTGTGCATACCTTCGTAGGGTATACGGGTTCGTTTTCTTACTTGTCCATGTGATTATTTCTTTTACATATATTTTATTGCGTACGATAGTTTCTATTTAAAATACTTATGATTTATATTTTTCCTTAGTAATTGTTTGTGGGGAGGGGATAGAAATATAGTTTGGTCTTTTCTATAATTGGTCGACTTGTCATCATTCAAGGTATGTGACTTCTCTGTTGCCAATTACTTTCTTACAGTTTTTTATTCCTTGAAATTTTCATGTCGTTTAACTGCTGTCTCACGAGGTTAGATATTTCCTATTCATTGCAGTATATTAAGGCAATGGAGGAGAGGATAACTTGTTTAATTTTGAAAGAGGCTTACTACAAGGCAACAATCTAAGCAGTTCTGAAGTTACTCTTAAGCAAGGTTTTTACGGGTGAAAATTATTTTGTTTGATTTGAGGTATGATTGTGTTAGTTTTTTCTTCTCTTTTTGGTCTTGAACCTTGAAGTTCTTAAGTATTTATCTTATGATCTCAACGACCAACTAATGTCATGTGTGTAAGATTTTTTCCAGTTTTCATACTATGCTTTTTTGGATAAAAATGACTAATGTGAATTGTTGTCAATCGTAATGCTAGTTCTAATGACACAATTTTAGAGTTTTGGAAAGGGAGAACATGTGTGCATACCTTCGTAGGACATACATGTTTGTTTTCTTTCATGTTTACGTGACCATTTCTTTAGCATATTTTTTAGTGCATATGATAGTTTCTATTTAAAAATGATTATGATTTATATTTTTCCTTAGTAATTGTTTGTTTTTGTGTGTGTTGGGGGGGGGGGGTTGATCTAAATATGGTTTGGCCTTTCCTATAACTAGTAGGTCATCATTTAAGGTATATAAGTCATCTATTGCCAATTACTTCCTTACAATTTTTTGTTCCTTAAAATTTTCGTGTCATTTAACTGTTGTGTCATGAAGTTAGATATTCCCTATTGATTGCAGTACATTAAGACGGTGGAGGAGAGACCAACATGTCGAATTTTGGGAGGCTTACAAGGTAATAATCCACCAGTCTACCACATATGAAGTTACCTTCATGCGAGCTTTTTGCAAATGAACATTATTTTGCTTGATTTGGGTTATGATTGTGTAAACTTTTTCCTTACTTTTCTTCTCTTTTTTGTCTTGAACCTTGAAGTTTTTAAGTATCTTTCTAATAATCTCTCAACAATCAACTTTAGTGTTTTTCTTCAGATTTCTTATGGTTATAAACTATACTTTGGATAGGAATGACTGATGTGGATTGTTGTCAATAATAAAGCAAGTTCCAGTGACTCACTTTTGAGCTTTCGAAAGGGAGGACATGTGCATGCATTCGTAGGGAATACACGTTTGTTTTCTTGCATGTCTACGTGACTTTCTTTTGCATATAGTTTAGTGCATATGATAGTTTCTATTTAAAATGTTATGATTTATATTTTTCCTTACTAATTCTTAGTGGTGTGGGGGGGGGGGGGGGCGATAGAAATATGGTTTGGTCTTTCCTATAATTGGTGTATAAGTCATCATTTAAGGTATGTGACTCCTATGTTTTAAATTCGTTCCTTACAATTTTTTGTTCCTTAAAATTTTTATACCATTTAACTGTTGTGTAACGAAGTTAGATATTCCCTATTGATTGTTGTAATTGTTTAACTTTGAGAGAGGCCAACTTGTTGAACTTTGGGAGAGGCTTACAAGGAAGCAATTATGAAGTTACTCTTAGCAAGTTTTTTACTGGTAAACATTATTTTGGTTAATTTGAGATATGGTTATGTTAGCTTTTTTCTTACTTTTATTCTATTTTTTGTCTTGAACCTTAAAGTTCTTAAGTATCTTCCCTATGATCTCTCAACGATCAACTTAAGTACTTTGCTTAAGATTTCTTACAATTAACAAACTATCTTTAGATAGGAATGATTGATGTGGATTGTTGTCAATGATAATACAAGTTTTAGTGACAATTTTTGAGCTTTGAAAAGGGAGGACCTGTCTGCATACTCTCGTAGGACATACGGGTTCGTTTTCTTGCTTATCTACTGGACTATTTCCTTTACATATATTTTATTACATACGATAATTTTTATTTAAAATAATTACGATTAATATTTTTTCTTGGTAATTGTTTATAGGGACGGGGGTTGAGGAGATAGAAATGTGATTTGGTCTTTCCTATAATTGGTCGACTTGTCATCATTTCAATTATGTGACTCCTCTATTGCCAATTACTTCCTTATAGTTTTTTGTTCGTTAAAATTTTATGTCATCTAACTGCTTTGTCACTAGGTTAGATATTCTCTATTGATTGCAGTACATTAAGACAACGGAGAAGACACCAACTTGTTGAACTTTGGTAGGCTTACAAGGCAGTAATCTTGGTAGTGATGAAGTTACCTTTAGGCGAGTATTTTACTGGTGAATATTATTTTGCTTGATTTTAGGTATGATTGTGTTAGCCTTTTTCTTCTCTTTTTTTTTGTCTTGAACTTTAAAGTTATTAAGTATCTTCACTATGATCTCAACGATTAACTTATGTCATTGGCTTAAGTTTTCTCACAATTATTGAACTATGCTTTGGATAGGAATGACTGGTGTGAATTGTTGTCAATGGTAATGCAAGTTCTAATGACATAACTTTAGAGTTTTGGAAAGTGAGGACATGCGTGCATGCCTTAGGTTTATTTTTTTTCAATGTCTACGTGACCATTTCTTTAGCATATATTTTAGTGCATATGTTAGTTTCTGTTTTAAATGCTTATGATTTATATTTTTCCTTAGTAAGTTTTATTTGTGTTTGTGGTTTATTTTTTTGGTGTTTGGGGGGGGGGGAGGTTTGATTGAAATATAGTTTTTTCTTTCTTATAACCAGTAAGTTATCATTTAAGGTATGTAACTCTTCTATTACCAATTACTTACAATTTTTTGTTCCTTAAAATTTTCATGTCATTTAATTGTTGTGTCACAAGGTTAGACATTCCCTATTGCTTACAGTGTATTAAGACAGTGGAGTAGAGATCAATGTGTCGAACTTTAGGAGGCTTATAAATCTGTCAATTATGAAGTTACCTTCAGATGAGGTTTTTGCAGGTAAACATTATTTTGCTTGATTTGAGGTATATTTGTGTAAGCTTTTTCCTTCGCTTTTTTTATCTTGAAAGTTGAAGTTCTTTAGTATCTTTTTTGTGATTGAACGATCAGCTTTAATTCTTTGCTCAAGTTTTGTCACAGTTATCAAAATATGCTTTGGATAGGGATAATTGATGTGGATTGTTGTCAATGATAATGCAAGTTCTAATGACACAACTTTAGAGATTTGGAATGGAAGGACATTTGTGCATACCTTTGTAGGGCATAGAGGTTTGTTTTCTTGCATGTCTACATTATTATTTCTTTTACATATATTTTAGTGCCTATGATAATTTAATTTAAAATACTTTTAAATTATATATTTTTCATAGTAATTGTTGTGTTTGTATGGTAGTTTTTTTTTGTGTGGGGGGGGGGGGGAGGGTTGATAGAAATATGGTTTGATCTTTCCTATAATTGGTCTATTGGCCATCATTTAAGGTATATGACTCCTTTGTTGCCTTACAATTTTTTGTTCCTTAATATTTTCATGTCATTTAGCTGCTATGTCACGAGGTTATATATTCCCTGTTGATTGAAGTACATTAAGATGATGGAGGAGAGATCAACATATCGGGCTTTGGGAGGCTTACAAGGCAGTAATCTAAGCAGTTATGAAATTTTTTTGCATGTCTACTTGACTATTTGTTTTGCATATATTTTAGTGCATATGATAGTTTCTATTTAAAATGCTTATATTTTTTCTTAGATGTTGAGTGCAGCACCTTAAAAATGGTGGAGAAAAGACCAACCTACTGAAATTTGGGAGGCTCATAAAACAGCAATTCAAGCAGTTGCTTGTGAAAGGTGTAGATTTTTCTTTGGGTATTGTTTGATATTGATTTTGTGGTTTGATTTTCTTAGCGTTTTGTTTTCTTCTCTTCTCATGCAGTTCTTAATTATCATCCTCGATCTCCATACTTTGCTTAAGATTTCTTGCAGTTATCGAACTATAAAGACATTGATGTTGAAACTTGAAGATCCTACACCATGTTCTTTTGGATACAAATGAACAATGGTGGTTTTTGTTTATGGTAATCCAGGTATAAGTGACACAACTCTACACATACTTTTGAAGAGCATACAGGTTGGTTTCTTGTATGCCTACATGACTATTTCTTTGAATATCTTAAAGTTGATATTCTAGTTTTCATTTTTAAATATTAATGTGTTATTCTGAATAATTGAAGTGGTCGTTTGAAAATTCTAACTGGTAGTAAAAAAACTTGATTTAATTATCATATTCTAGATGATTTTAAATTTGCAAGTTATGAAAAAAAGGGCACACACACTGGTTTTCAGACCTTAATTGACTTGGGCACTGAAATGGACGTGTCTTGGCGGCGTCTTGCACCATTGACACCCCATGAATTCAAAGCAAGGCGATGTAGCTAAAGTTGCTTTGGAAAACCTCCATAAAGCATATATAAGGGGTAGAGATAGTTGAGGGGCACCAATTGTCCAGCTAGCCTTGTTCCTCCAAGCCTTGGCACCGTTAGACAAAACTTAAGTGTGTCTGTGTTTCTTTGGTGTATTTGTGTATGAGTGTGTTTCTTTGGCGTATTTGTGTACTAGTGTGTTTGAACAAAGCATATGTTTTGGGTTTTTTTTTTTAGTATATTAGTGTGTGTGTGTTAGTTTGTGTTTCTATAATAGGGTGTGTTATTGTGTTTATTTGTTTGGTGCAGGAGTACGTGTTTTTTTGGTATATTAGTGTGTATTAACACGGTGTGTGGATGTGCATGTATATAATGATTAGTTGGTGTGTGTGTTTTGGTGTATTAATGTGTGTGTTTATTAGTGTATTAGTGTGTTTTTATATTTGTGTTCGTGTAATAACGTGTTATTGTATACTAGTGTCTCTGATTTTGGTGGATTAGCTTTTGTTAACACTACATGAGATGGAATGTATGCATTTTTGTTAATGTGTGTGTGTGTTATTAGGTGTATCAATGTGTATTTGTTAGTGAAGTAGTGTGTTTTGGATGGTGTATTAGGTTTTTTTTTGGATGATGTATTAGTTGGCTGGTGTGATTTGGGATGGTGTATTAGTGTGTGTGTGTGTGTTTTGTTTGTGTTTGTATAATAGTGTGTTTGTGTCTATGTTTTTTGATGCATTATGTGTGTTTTTTTGTGTATCAGTGTTTGTTAAAATAACGTGTGGTTTGTATGTACTAGTGTGTGTATGTGTGTTTGTTTCAGTGATGGTGTTTGCACACGTGTGTGTTTGTGTAATAGTATGTGTATGTGTGTGCATATTTTTGGTGAGTTAGTGTGCATATTTTTTGGTGTATTATTGTGTGTATGTTTTTTGATTTAAGGGGATGTGTGTTTTCATTACCATATGTGTATTCTTTTAATCAATGTGTTTTTGTGTGCGTTTTTATTTGTATAATGTGTATTTATTTTTATCGATTTTTTTTTTGGTGTATAGGTTTTTATGTTTGTTGTGTGTGGTTGTTGGGGTGTATGTTTTTATGATATTGTGTTTGTATCTTTCTTATCTTGAGTGTTTTGTGTTTTGATGTGTATAAATGTGTGTGTGTGTGGTTATTACATTGTTTTTTTTATGTCATCGTAGTATTTGTGTTAGTGTGTATGTACCTCCTTATGTGTTCATGCTTGTATTTTTATTATGTGTATCTTTGTTGCTATATGACTATTTTAATGTTTTTAACTCTTTGTTTACAGGTTCCGGGTTGATCCCATTTTTTGTGACAATTTTTTGAGTTTTGCCTATACAAGGGCTTATCAAGCCCTTCACTTCTAGAAGTGGATGCCTTGGTACCTTTGTTTAAGAATTCTTAAATGCAGTTGATTGATTTTCAAAAGCAGGTATGTTTTTCAATGTGGGTTCATTTAGATAATCTGTTAGGCTGTTTCGTCAAAAAATTGAGTGTTTTATATTTGGTCAAAGATTGATGGAAAACTCACCGATCTCAAGAAAGAGCTAGCTACTAAAGATTAAGTACCGCAGTCGAGGTTAGTAAGGAGCGTTTATGTGTTGATTCTCAATACATACATAAATATATATGCACTTACTTACATATTAGGTACTCAATCTTTAGGTGAGCTTGTTACAATGAAACCCTATTTGAAAAAAAAAAAAAACCTTTTTATTTACATCTCCTTTTTTTTTTTTTTTTTTGTGTGTTGGACCTCAAAATTCTTAAGTATCTTCCTAAATAATCAATTTAAATCCTTTTTTTAAAATTTCTTGCAGTTATCAAACAATACTTTAGATAAGAATAATGGATATACATTCTTGTCATTGGTAATGCAAGTTTCAATAACAATTTTAGAAAGGGTGGACATGTGTGCATACCTTCGTTAGGGCATACAGGTTCATTTTATTGCATGTCTACGGGATTTTCTTTTGCATATATTTTAGTGCATATGTTAGTTTCTTTAAATTGCCCGTGATATATATTTTTTCTTAGTAATTCTTTGTTTTTTTTTTTTGGGGGGGGGGTGGAGGTTGATAGAAATACGATTTGGTTTTTTCTATAATTGGTCTACTGGTTATCATTTAAGATTTATGACTCGTCTGTTGTCAATTACTTCCTTACAATTTTTTGTTCTTTAAAATTTTCATGTCATTTATAGCTGTGTCGCGAGAATAGATATTACCTATTGATTGTAATACATTAAGATGGTGGAGGAGATACTAACATGTCGAACTTTGGGCGGCCTACAAGGTAGTAATCTAAACAGTTATACCTTCAGGCGAGCTTTTTACAAGTGAATATTATTTTGTTTGATTTGGGGTATGATTGTATAAGCTTATTTCTTCTCTTTTCTTTTTTGTCTTGAACCTTGAATTTTTTAAGTATCTTTCCAATAATCTCTCAACGATCAACTTTAGTGCTTTGTTTAAAATTTCTTACAGTTATCAAACTAAACTTTTGATAGGAATTATTGATGTGGATTGTTGTCAATGATAATGCAAGTTCTAGTGACTCAACTTTTGAGCTTTGGAAAGGGAGGACGTGTGCATAAATTCGTTGGGAATACAAGTTCGTTTTCTTGCATGTCTACGTGACTTTCTTTTTCATAAATTTTACTGCATATGATATATATATTTTTTAAATGTTATGATTTATATTTTTCCTTAGTAATGGTTTGTGGGGGGGGGGGGGGGAAAGAAAAATGGTTTGGTCTTTCTTATAATTGGTCTATTGGATGTCATTTAAGGTATGCGATCCTATATCATCAACTCCTTTAAAAAAAAATTGTTCCTTAAAATTTTCATGCCATTTAACTATTATGTAACGAGGTTAGATATTCCCTGTTAATGACAGTATATTAAGATAATAGAGGAGGGACTAACTTTCTGAACTTTTGGAGACTTACAAGGCATCAATTTAAGCAGTTATGAAGTTACTCTTAGGCGAGCTTTTTATAGGTGAACATTATTTTGCTTAATTTGAGGTATATGATTATGTAGGCTTTTTCCTTACATCTTTTTTTTTTTTTGTCTTGTACCTTGAAGTTTTTAAGTATCTTCCCAATAATTTGTCAACGATTAACTTTAGTGGTTTGCTTAAGATTTCTTACAGTTATCAAACTATACTTGGGATAGGAATGACTGATATGTATTATTGTCAATGATAATGTAAGTTTCAGGTACTCAACTTTTGAGCTTTGGAAAGAGAGAACGTGTGCATACATTTGTAGGGAATACAAGTTCATTTTTTTGCATGTCTGCGTGACTTTCTTTTTGCATATATTTTACTGTATACGATAGTTTTTATTTAATGTTATGATTTATATTTTTCCTTAATAATTGTTTGTGGGGAGCGATAGAAATATACTTTGATCTTTCAAATAATTGATCTATTGGTAATCATTTAAGGTATGTGACTCCTATGTTATCAATTCCTTTCTTACAAATTTTTTTTTCTTGAATTTTCATGGTATTTAACTGTTGTGTAACGTGATTATATATTCCCTATTGATTGCAATAGATTAAGACAATGGAGGAGAGACCAACCTGTTAAACTTTGAGAGAGGCTTACAAGGCAGCAATCTAAGAAGTTATGAAGTTGCTCTTAGGTGAGCTTTTTACTGGTAAACATTATTTTGTTTGATTTAATGTATGATTGTGTAAACTTTTCCTTACTTTTCTTCTCTTTTTTGTCTTGAACTTTGATGTTCTTAAGTATCTTGCCAATGATCTATAAACTATCAACTTAAGTGCTTTGCTTAAGATTTCTTAGAGTTATCAAACTATACTTTAGATGTGAATGATTGATGTGGATTGTTGTCCATGATAATGCAAGTTCCTGTGATAATTTTAAAACTTCGGAAAGGGAGGACATATGTGCATACCTTCGTAGGGCATACGGGTTCAAATGTCTACGTGACTATTTCCTTTAAATATATTTTATTGCATACGATAGTTTCATTTAAAATACTTATGATTTATATTTTTCCTTAGTAATTATTTGTGTTTTTTTTTTGTGGGGGGGGGGGAGAGAGGAGATAGTAATATGGTTTGGTTTTTCTTGTAATTGGTCGACTTGTCATCATTTAAGGTATGTGATTTTTCTGTTGGCAATTACTTCCTTTTAGTTATTTGTTCCTTAAAATTTTCATGTCGTTTAACTGTTGTGTCACGAGGTTAGATATACCCTATTGATTGTTGTACATTAAGACAGTGGAGAAGACACCAACTTGTTGAACTTTGGGAGGGTTATAAGGTAGCAATCGAAGCAGTGATAAAGTTACCTTCTGACGAATTTTTTATACTGGTGAACATTATTTTGTTTGATTGGAGGTATGATTATGTTATCGTTTTTTTTTTTTTTTGTGTGTTGAACCTTGAAGTTATTAAGCATTTTCCCTATGATCTCAACGATCATCTTATGTTATTTGCTTAAGATTTCTCATAGTTATCAAATTATGCTTTGAATAGGAATGCCTGATATGAGTTGTTGTCAATCGTAATGCAAATTCTAATGACAAAACTTTAGAGTTTTGGAAAGGGAGAATTTGTGTGCCTACCTTCATAGGGCATACAAGTTTGTTTTCTTTCATTTTTACGTTACCATTTCTTTAGCATATATTTTAGTGCATGTGATAGTTTTTTTTAATAAATGATTATGATTTATATTTTTGCTTAGTAATTGTTTGTTTGTGTGTGAGGGGGAGAGGGTTGATAGAAATATGGTTTGACCATTCCTATAACCAGCAGTTCATCATTTAAGATGTATGATTCCTCTGTTGTCAATGACTCACAATTTTTTGTTCCTTACAATTTTCATTTCATTTAACTGTGTCATAAGGTTAGTTATTTCCTATTGATTATATTACATTTAGACAGTGAAGGAGAGACCAACATGTCTAACTTTGGGAGGCTTACAAGGCAGTAATCTACCAGTTATGAAGTTACCTTCAAACGAACTTTTTGTAGCTGAACATTATTTTACTTGATTTGAGGTATGATTATATAAATTTTTTCCTTACTTTTTTTCCCTTTTTTGTCTTGAACCTTGAAGTTTTTAAGTATTTTCCCAATAATCTCTCAACAATCTACTTTAGGATTTTGCTTAAGATTTCTTACAGTTATCAAACTATACTTTAGATAGGAATGACTGATGTGGATTGTCGTCAATGATAATGCAAGTTCCGGTGTCTCAACTTTTGAGCTTCGGAAAGGGAGGACGAGTGCATACATTGGTATGGTATACAAATTCATTTTCTTGCATGTGTACATGACTTTCTTTTGTATATATTTTATTACATACGATAGTTTCTATTTAAAATGTTATGATTTATATTTTTCATCAGTAATTGTTCGTGGAGGGCGATAGAAATATGGTTTGGTTTTTCCTATAATTGGTCTATTGGTCATCATTTAAGGTATATGACTCTTATGTTGTCAAGTACTTTCTTACGATTTTTTTTTTTGTTTCTTTAAATTTTCATGTCATTTAACTATTGCGTAATGATGTTAGATGTCTTATTGATTGCAGTACATTTAGACAATAGAATAGAGGCCAACTTGTTGAACTTTGGGAGAGGCTTATAAAGGCAGCAATCTAAGCAGTTATGAAATTACTCTTAGGCGAGCATTTTACAGGTGATCGTTATTTTGCTTGATTTGAGGTATGATTGTGTATGCTTTTTTTGTACTTCACCTCTCTTTTTTGTCTTGAAACTTGAACTTGTTAAGTATCTTCTCTATGATCTCTCAACGATCAACTTAAGTACTTTGCTTAAGATTTCTTAAAGTTATCAAACTATAGTTTAGATAGGAATGATTAATGTGGATTGTTGTCAATAATTATACAAGTTACAGTGACACATTTTTAGAGTTTTGGTAAGGGAGGATATGTGTGCATACCTTCATAGGGCATACGAGTTTGTTTTCTTGCTGGTCTACGTGACTATTCCTTTACATATATTTTATTGCGTACAATTGTTTTTTAAAAAAATACTTGCGAGTTATATTTTACTTAATAATTGTTTGTGGGGAGTGGGGAGGTATGTGACTCTTCTGTTGCCAATTAGTTCCTTAAAGTTTTTTATTCCTTCAAATTTTCACGTTGTACATTAAGACAGTGGAGGAGACACCAACTTGTTGAACTTTGGTAGACTTACAAGACTTCAATCTATATGTAGTGATGAAGTTACCTTTAGGCGAGTTTTTTTACAAGTGAACATTATTTTGCTTGATTTAAGGTATGATTGTGTTAGCTTTTTTCTTTTATTTTTTGTTTTGAACCTTGAAGTTCTTAAGTATCTTTCCTATGATGTCAACAATCAAATTATGTCCTTTGCTTAGGATTTCTAATAGTTATTAAATATGTTTTGGATTGGAATAACTAATGTGTATTGTTGTCAATCGTAATTCAAGTTCTAATGACACAACTTTAGAGTTTTGGAAAGGGAGAACATGTGTGCATTCCTTTGTAGGGCATACAGGTTTTTTTGTTTTTTTTTTGATGTCTACGTGACCATTTCTTTAGCATATATTTTAGTGCATATGATAGTTTATATTTAAAATGATTATGATTTATATTTTTTCTTATTAATTGTTTGTTTGTCTATGTGTGGGGGAGGGCGTTGATAGAAATATGGTTTGGGTTTTCCTATTACTAGTAGGTCATCATCTATAACATATAACTCCTTTGTTACCAATTACTTCCTTATAATTTTTTGTTCTGAAATTTTTTTATGTCATTTAACTGTTGTGTCACGAGGTTAGATATTTCGTATTGATTTCAGTATATTAAGACAATGGATGAGAGACCAACATGTGGAACTTTAGGAGGTTTATAAGCCAGTAATTGACCAGCTATGAAGTTATTTTCAGACGAGCTTTTATAAGTGAACATTATTTTGCTTGATTTGAGGTATGTTTGTGTAAGTTTTTTTCTTTCTATTTTTTGTCTTGAAATTTTGGGAGGCTCATAAAGTAGCAATCCAAGTGGTTGCTTATGGAAGGTGTAGATTTTTTTTTAGGTATTTTATGGTATTGATTTTGTTAGCGTTTTTTTTTCTCTTCTCGTGAAGTTGTTAATTATCATCCTCGATCGACATCCTTTGCTTAAGATTTCTTGCAATTATCGAACTATAAAAATACTGATGCTTAAACTTGAAGGTCATAAACCATGTTGCTTTGGATACGAATGAACTATGGCAGTTTTTGTTTATGGTAATTGAGGTTCAAGTGACACAACTCTACACACTTTTGAAGAGCACACAGGTCAGCTTCTTGCATATCTACATGACTATTTCTTTTGAATATCTTTGAGTAGATGTTCTAGTTTTCATTTTTAAATATTAATAATGTGTTTTTATTAATAATTGTGGTGGTGGTTTGAAAATTTTCACTGGTAGTAAAAAACTTTATTTAACTATCGTATTTTAGGTGATCTTTAAATTTACTAGTTATCAAAAAAGGACACACACACTTGTGTTCATACTCCAATTGGCTTGGGCACAAAAATAAACATGTATTGGTGGCATCTTGCACCACCACCCTATGAATTCAAAGTAAGGCGATGTAGCTACGGTTTTCAACAAAAGTCCAGGCACTATGCCCCGGGCTCTCGTTGCTTTGTTTCATTGATTCAGAAGAGGTCCGCTCAAGTCGCTTTGGAAAACCTCCATAAAGCATAAATAGGGGGTGGTAATAGTTGAGGGGCACCAATGGTTTGGCTAGCCTTGTTCCCCCAAGCGTTGGCACTGTTGGGAAAAAATAAGTATGTCTGTATTTCTATGGTGTATTATTGTGTGTGAACAGAACGAATGTTTGAGGGTGTTTCTTTTTGGTATATTAGTGTGTATCTGTTAGTTTTTGTTTCTATAATAGCGTGTTTTATTGTGTTTAGTAGTTTGGTGCAGGTGTATGTGTTTTTTTGGTATATTAGTGTGAATTAACACGGTGTTTGGGTGTATACGTATACACTAATTAGTGTGTGCATTTGTGTTCGTGTAATGGCGTGTTATATTGTATATTAGTGTTTGTGTTTGTGACAAATTAGCTTGTGTTAACACTACATGTGATAGAATGCATACATTTTTGTGAATATGTGTGTGCTTAAGTGTATTAATGTGTGTATTTTTTGGTATATTAGTGTGTGCATATGTTAATATTTTGGATGGTGTATTGGTGGGCGTGCGTGATGTAGGATGGTGTGTGTGTGTTGTGTAATAGTGTTTTTGTACTTTTTGGTATGTTGATGTCGGTATTTTTTAGTGTATTAGTGTTTGTTAACATAGCGTGTGTGGGTGTGTATGTATTAGTGTGTTTGTTTTAGTGATGGTGTGTGCATCCATGTATGTGTATGTGTGTGTGCTTTTGGTGTGTTAATGTGCATGTTTTTTGGTGTATTACTGTACTTAACAATGTATTTTTTGGTGTATTAGTGTGTTTGTTTATGTTATAATGTACTAGTTTGCATGTTTTTGTGTAATACTGTTGTGTCTGTGTTTTTGTATAAGAGTAGTTGTAATAGGAAAGATCAACTTAATTTAATTACTTCGCTGCCTATTACTTGGTTATAGTATTTTATTTCTTAAATTTTTGTGCTATGATTCGATGTATAATATTGCCTATTTGAGTGTAGTATCTTAAAACAGTGGAGGAAATGTCAACCTATTGAAATTTGGAAGGCTCATAAAGTAGCAGTCTCTGCAATTATATATTTATTTTCAAGCAAAGCATGAGACAGGTATTGATTTTTGCTGGAGTATTATATTTTATTGATTTTGAGGTATGATTCTATGAATGTTCTCTTATCTTTACTTATGTTTACTTTCCTCTGAAGATGAATTTTTTGACAACCCCCCCCCCCCACATTTCTCATCCAATGGATCTCTGTCTGACTGAACAGGATAAATTCGACAATTCTGAATCTAAAATCCACCAAAAAAACCAAGAATTTTTTTTAAGAGTAATGGAGAAATAATGTGTGCGGTCCTACCAACCTCTAAAACCCACAGTTTTATAGAGAAGACCAATCTCAAGGTGTTGAATCTTTTGCAATTTCATCGCAGAAAATCACATGTTAAGCCTTCAAAGATAAAAAAAATAGTGATTAAACTGCATAAATGTACCTCTAGAGGCATTGAAATGATCTCTTGCAGTGCAGAATGGTGCTTCTCAGAATTCATCCATCCTCTGCCACATCAGATCCAGATCATCAAAAGAGCAGCTCATGTAGAAGCAGCACCTGAGTAGAATTCTCACAACTGAAGAATCTTCTAGAAACAACACGTGTCATTCATCTATTGATTCACTCTGTAAAATCTGTTATGAAAGAATATTTCTGCTGTGTATAAATGTACTGTTGTATGAGCTGAAAGGAGATATGGAATACAGAGAATACATTTTCATTTACTCAGATTTTCTGTCAAACATCTTCCTTACAATATTCTTTTGACATGGTATCATCGTAGGCCAGGAAGACTCACGTCGCCATGACCACCGCCTCCTCCTCCTTTTCTCTCCCCATCTCCTCTAATCTTGCCACAGTTAAACTTACCCACGATAACTATCTTATCTGGAAACTACAAATCACTGCATACTTTTGTGGCTAAAACCTATTCACTTTCTTGGATGGGTCCTCCCCTGCTCCTTCTATCGACGTCATCGAGAAACCTACCCCTAATTTTCTTACATGGCAGCAACAAGATCAAGCTGTCACAAGTGTTCTTCTTTCATCACTGTCCGAGACTCTCATTGCTCATGTTTTCTCGGCTACCTCTTCTCGAGACATTTGGCTTATTCTTGAGGAACTATTTGCGGCGAAATCTCAAGCCCGTATAATACAAGTTCAATACCAACTTGCTACGTTGAAGAAAGGCTCAGATTCTGTTGCTACATACTATCAAAAAGTTAAGTTGCTCTGTGATACACTTGCTGCAGCTGGGAAATCTCTCCCTCCCACAGAATTTATTACTTATCTTTTGGCTGGACTGGGTATCGATTTTGACTCATTAGTTACCTCTATTATTACTCGGGTTGACCCCCTCTCCCCTTCTCAAGTGTATAGCCATTTGTTGAATCATGAAGCCCGATTATCTCATCAATCTCTAGCTCTAACTGCTTCTCCCGAGTTTTCTGCTAATTTCTCATCTAAACAGGCCTCTGGACACACCTCTCGTGCACGTGGTGGTCGAGATCGTGGTGGTTCTCGTGGTGGTCGAGGTAGAGGTCGGTATGGTGGCAGTAGTGCCTCCCCCTCTTACAATTCTACTCGACCAACATGTCAAGTCTGCTTGAAACCAGGTCACACAGCTCTCAACAGTTACCACAGGTTCAATCACAGTTTTAAGTCACCTCCACCACCTCCCTCCTCGGCCAACTATTCTGTTGTGCCCTCTTCTGCTCCTCTACTTCCCACTACGGATGTCAACTGGTATCCAGACTCGGGTGCTTCACATCACTTCACTAATGACTTCAACAATCTTACACTCAATCCCACTGACTACCGTGGTGATCAGCATGTGACTATTGGTGATGGTTCTTCTCTTCCTATTCAGCATGTTGGCAGCTCCACTCTGCCCTCAACTTCCGACAATCTCTCTCTCTCCCAACTATATCATGTTCCTTCCATTTCAAAGAATTTAATCTCTGTTAAAAAGCTTTGTGATGATAACCAAGTCTTCTTTGAATTTCACTCTTCCTATTTCTGTGTGAAAGATTCTCATACCAAGACTCTTCTTCTCAAAGGCAGCACTAAGGATGGAATGTATGTCTTTCCACCTCCTCCGTCTCCACAGGCATACACCACTCTCCGTGCTTCTCCTTCACAATGGCATGCCCACTTTGGTCATCCGTCCTTGCCTCTTGTCAAGCGTATTATATCTCAAGCTTCTCTGCCGACTACTTCCACCTCTGATACTTCACTCTGTTCCTCATGTTGTCAAGCCAAGCTCCACAGTCTACCTTATCACCGTCGATCATCAACTTCTATTACACCTCTTCAACTCCTCTTCACCGATGTATGGGGTCCTGCTCCACTCTTGTCCCGTGGTGGTTTCCGTTTTTATATTTCTTTTGTCAATGATTACAGTCGATATCTTTGGCTTTTTCCGTTGAAATGTAAATCGGATGTAACCACTACTTTCTTATCCTTTAAAGTCTATATTGAAACTCAGTTTAATACAAAAATTCTTGCATTGCAATCTGACTGGGGTGGTGAGTTTCGTCCTTTAAATAAATTGCTACAACAGTTTGGCATTTCTCATCATATCTCATGCCCATATGCTCACCCCCAAAATGGAACCATTGAGAGAAAACATCGACACATAATAGAAACTGGCTTAGCTCTTATTGCTCATACCTCCGTTCCATACAAATTCTGGTCTGATGCTTTCCTCACTGCTGCCTTCTTAATCAATCGTTTTCCTTCCCCTATTTTACGAAATCGATCCCCATATGAAATTCTGTTTAACAAACCTCCAGACTACACTTTTCTCAAGACTTTTGGCTGTCTTTGTTGGCCAAATTTTCGCCCATTTAATGCTCATAAATTTCAATACCGTTATGTTCCGTGTTTATTTCTTGGTTACAGCCCTAATTACCACGGGTATCTCTGTTTTCATCCTCCCATTTCACGCATGTACGTCTCCAGGGATGTGTTGTTCGACGAACTCACTCCATATTTTTCTCTTAAACCAGATCAATGTAATTTTCTTCAGCATTCTAACTCATGTTCTCAGCCCACTTGGCCCAATATTTCTGCCCACGATCCTGATCCAGACTCTGTTATTTCACTTCCTCCCTCATTTGTTATTTCACTTCCTCCCTCATTTGGCTCTATTCCAAATCACTTACTCACACCCAATATTCCTACGCACAGCCCACTTGTTCCATCTTCTCAACGGCCCATTATTTCTCCAGCTTGGCCCGATACATATTCTCAAAGCCCGTCCCACTTATCCTCTATACCCTCTCCTTCACACGTGATTAACTCCCAGCCGATTCTACTCCATCTCTCAATTCCTTTTTCCCTGATTCCAATTCACCCCCAAATTCTACTTCCTCTAGGGCATGTTCCTCTCCGCCTCCTTCAACCAGCAACCTTCACCCCATGCAAACCCGTTCAAAGTCCAACCTCCACTTCCCTAAAATCCACACCGACGACACTATCAATTGGCTTCTTCCTCAGGCACACTCTACTGCGGTTTCACCACTCGATGAGCCCACCACGTTCACCCAGGCGTCCAAGTTTCCAGAATGGCGTCAAGCCATGCAATCTGAGTTTGACGCTTTACTGTCTAGCCAAACATGGTCTCTTGTTCCTCCCTCTTTTAATTAAAATTTGGTTGGTTGTAAATGGATTTTTAAATCTAAATTTCTGGCTGATGGTTCTCTAGAACGCAGGAAAGCGCGTCTTGTAGCCAAAGGTTACAACCAACTCGAAGGACTTGACTACTCTGAGACCTTCAGTCCAGTTGTGAAACCCACGACCATAAGGATAGTCCTCTCCCTTGCTGTCTCCTTTGGTTGGCCCATTCGGCAATTAGACGTTCAAAACACATTCTTACATGGGTTTTTGGATGAAAATGTTTATATGACCCAACCTCTTGGGTTTGTGCATCCTCAATTCCCCATATATGTTTGTCAACTCAATTGTGCCCTGTATGGTCTTAAGCAGGCTCCTCGAGCTTGGTATGGCCGTCTCAGTACACGACTTGTTGAATTAGGTTTCACCATGTCCAAGTTTGATACTTCCTTGTTTGTCTATAGACATAATTCCATCACAATGTATTTGTTAGTGTATGTTGATGATGTCCTTCTCACTGGTTCTCGTCCGTCCTTTATTTCACACATTCTCAATCTCCTTCGCACTGACTTCCCTCTTAAAGACTTAGGAGACCTTCACTATTTTCTTGGTCTTCAATGTCATAGGACATCCACCGGTCTCTGTCTCTCTCAGAAAAAATATATTCTTGATTTGCTCACAAAAACCAATATGAGTACTTGTAAACCAGTTAGCAGTCTGATGTCACCCTCTCTTAAATGGACTGCACTTGACTCTACAGCAATGGAGGATCCATTCCTCTATCGTAGTGTCATTGGGAGCTTGCAATATCTTCTGCTTACTCGACCTGATCTTGCCTTCTCTGTCAATCGTGTTTGCCAATATATGCATGCCCCCTGCATTTCACATTGGCAAGCAGTGAAACGTATTCTCCGTTATCTCAAACAAACCATGGACTATGGCCTCACTCTTACTGCTACCTCTTCACTCACTTTAGCGGCATTTTTCGATGCTGATTGGGCGGGTTGTCCCGACGATCGGAAATCTACCGGTGGTTTTTGTATCTTTCTCGGTAAGAATCTCATTTCTTGGAATTCCAAGAAACAACCAACCATTGCTAGATCCAGCACAGAGGCTGAATACAAGGCTCTAGCTAATGCTACCAGTGAGCTTCTCTGGATTCAATCTATTCTATCTGAGCTTGGTATATTTCTGCCTCAGTCTCCTACCTTGTATTGTGATAATTTGGGTGCCACATACCTTTTAGTGAATCTTGTGATGCATTCTAGAATGAAACATGTGGATATAGATTATCATTTTGTGCGAGACAGAATTCATGCCAAAACATTTCAGGCATCTTTTCTGTCCAGCAAAGACCAGCTTGCAGATATACTCACCAAGCCTCTCTCCATTCCTCGGTTTACTACTTCAGGACAAGTCTCACTGTTCTTCTAGACCAGTTTCACTTGCGGGGGAATCTCAGAATTCATCCATCCTCTGCCACATCAGATCCAGATCATCAAAAAGAGCAGCTCATGTAGAAGCAGCACCTGAGTAGAATTCTCACAACTGAAGAATCTTCCAGAAACAACACGTGTCTTTCCTAAATGCTTACGCACCACCCGAAGCCCTGTAGGCAAGTTCCTCGATGTGCCTTTCGGTGGAGGACATAGGATGTATATCTATTTTTTTTTTGGTATGTGGATATTCATCTTTGTACTTTACTTTCCTATCTTGAATATTTATCTTCCTACATGCGGTATTATTATTAATTATTTGTTGTACAAAATCAATGAAGGCAACGCCACCTTGGACTTATATCACACATCCTTGTGAGAGTAAATTTCGAATACTTGCAAACTTAGATCCCTGTTCAAGCACTTTATTTTCAAATCGTATGTTGTAGTTCAGCTCAATTCAATCAAGCTCGTGTATCCTAACAATACAAGCTCAGTAACACTTGAAATTTGAAGAGTTAAATTTTTAAGTAAACTATGCATATATCTCTCAAATTATGACTCTTATGTTAATTGAGTCCTTTTAACCTTTTTTTTATGGCAATTGAATCATTCAACTCTCTAATTGTGTTAATTAAGCCTTTATGTTTGTCTCTGTTAGATTTTTTAACAGAAAGTGGTGAAGTGTGCTACTAACGGGAAACAAATGGTTGGAGTAAACTATATATATGTAGTCTCAAATTATGGAAGTTATTACCAAAATAAAGCACCTTTAAAACAAAAATATCAATCTATCGCACTTTTAAATTTATTTATTAATTTATGACAGTTTTTTAAAGCGGAATTGTTGATTCCGGTTTTAAAAACGGTAAATCTGTACTATTAATAGAAGCATCTTAATATGAAAAAAAAATGATTTACTATTTTACCCTTATAAAAAATTTTAAATATCACCTTATCCTTTCATAGTTAAATATCTAAATTACTATGATGTCATTGCATGTTTAAATCTTCAAATTGCCCTTAACATCTCTTTTAATTCTCTATGTATAAATATTAATATCTATAAAACTTTTAATTGACAATGTTACTCTTAAAAAATAAGCATTAATTAGAATATTGACAAATATTGTTAATTTATTCACTAAATTATAAGTTAAAACTTAATCAAATGAATTTTAAAATGAATTATTTTTATCTTTATTTTTTACAGGTAGAATAACGAATTGTTGGGAATAGACAATTTTTTTTGAACTCTATAGGATAATACGAGCGATAAAAACATAATTTTTGTAAATTTGAGATGATATTTAATTTAGGTACGTATACACCTAAAATAATTTATTAATATTTTATATATGAAAATTATTCACGTGCAACGCATGTGGTGTATTGATGATAAGTTTAAAAGTGTGATAGATCGATATTTTTGTTTGAAAAGTACTGTATTTTGGTAATATATTTACAAATTATGACTCTTGTGTCAATTAACCCCCCAAACTTTTTTATTCTATTAATTGAGATTTTTATGTTTTTTGGTCATATAGTCACATGAGTGGCATACTCTAATGGAGATAAACAAAAGGGTTTAATTAACCTAATTAGAAAGTTCAAAAATTTAATTCACACAAAAAAAAAATAGGGATTTAATTGACATAAAAAACATAGTTTGAAAACTATATGTGTAGTTTACTCTAGATTTTTTATACCTTATGGTAAGTATAGTATTTATCCGAGCAATATACTCAGATTTAAATATTAAATAATCTGAAAAAATTTATCCGAACTTAGAGCGAACCAAAGTCCAAACCAGTTGGATTCAACATCTCTGCTTTCACTTGAAATATTCATGCACCCCTCAAAATTAGCAAGGCATAGATACCCCGGGGGGGCTCCTAACCGCAACACAATCTTTCGATCCTCTCCCACATGGATCCTGGATTTTTATGGCACTGTTGTGGCCATCTCTGCCTGAGAC
This sequence comes from Ilex asprella, assembly GCA_023539305.1. Lineage (NCBI taxonomy): Eukaryota > Viridiplantae > Streptophyta > Magnoliopsida > Aquifoliales > Aquifoliaceae > Ilex > Ilex asprella. Next base: position 42,249,692 of record CM042186.1, on the reverse strand, counting down.
ATGCCAATGGCTTCTGCAGTACAATAATGGTGCCATACCTCCACTGTAATTTCATTGTTCTATCATTGTTGCAAGTTTGGTCAAACTATAATATCGAAAAATTGTTTCTCGAAACCGTATATCCTATTTTCTACTAATGAGAGTATGACCCATTTAAAGTATTCTATGTTTTATTATTTTCAAGATCAATAACACAAAATCTAAGCCTAACATCCAGTTTTTGGTAGTCTTACCCTTCAGTTTCTTTCCATGTCAGAAAAAAGGGCACCTTTCATTCAATGACCAAAAAATCCTACTTCTTTCTAATAGAAAGACCTCAAACAAAAAAAAAATGAAAGCTTGTAAGATCTTCGTTCAGTGGATCTACAGTGAATCTACTTGAGAGAAGGTACTGAGATTCTGTCAGTCTGAACTCAGCAAAAAACCATGGCATATATATATATATATATAGATTCTGAAAACAGCAAGTCAATCATGACCTTGGAGAAAGAGGTAATGGGTGTCCATAATGCTTTCTTGAATCTTGATAATATGCATTTGTCCTCCTAGCTAGTGCATGCATTTGTCCATTCTTCTTCCAAGTTATATTATATTATATATATTTTTTCCTTTCTTGTAGAGGGAATTGACATGTCGGGTTTTCAAATGGTGCATTGAACCATCACACACTTTTCTCCTGTCTATGCGCATGGGATGGGAAACCATTCTTCTTTGCTTGTGGAGAGGCTTTGGATGGGGGATTTATGTCAATTGTTACACTAACACTTTCCCTTGATTGACTCCATGTGTTCCAAATATTATTTTTCTAACTTCAGAAAAAAGGAAAAATATGATGGTTATGTTCATGTATTTGGTTCTCTTGGGGAACTTCCACCGGCACGACTCTTCTTGTACAACAAAAGTGTAGTTTCTCAGAATAACGTCATTTTGGAAATAACATCTCCTACTATAAAACAGAGGAGCTAGACCTGAACTCCCATCTTTCAAATTCCTCATTCTGTCCTCTTGATTGTTGTGTTCAATTGTTGGAAGGTGTAAAGGATAGCTATTTGGCTAATTATTGCAACGATGGCCATGGAAAAACCAATTAAATACGATACATTAGGGAAATTTTTATGACATAAAATGCTCAAGAAGGAAGTTAGTTATTCGATAACCCATTGATACTTACACCCTCTAAAAAAGGATAATGTTATTTTTTGACCCGTTTTTTTTTTTTAATCATTGTGCACAACAAATTGGACCAAATCAAAGAATTAGAAGTCTACTTCCAATTTTTTATCACTTCTACCAATCATATCATTAAAGAAAGAGAAGTCAAATTAAAAGTTTGCCATTGCAACATAATATAACACCGCCCTTGTAAAATATCTCAAACAAATTCATATCTAGAGTATTATTTTTCCACATTTATTCTATATTATTGACACAATACCGAATTATTAACATTGAGGACACTTATAACTAACAATACACGTCACTCTAATTAGCAATATACGTAATTCTTTTAGAAAAAGAGAAGTCAAATGAGACTGACACATCGAACACACACAGAAGGGCCCAATAAATGGATAAATAAAACCATAGGTGTTAAATGGAGTCGGAGGGGTAAAAATGTCTTTAGATTTTGGAGACAAATTAAACTCTAATGAATAGTTTAAGTGGTAACAGAGCCAAACAGTAAATTTAGAAGTCCTAATTTCAAAAATACCTTAATTTCGGCGTGAATGATATATTTTTGACTAGATCGGAGAAAGGAAGAAATTAATTGAAGTGCACATAAACTGATTCATACTCTTATCGTTCAACAAAAAAAGTTTGGAGACAAATTTGTCTACACAAAATGGGTTGACCTTAGAGTGGCATGTTCATAATATCAGCTGATCTTACTTCTATAGGTTTGAATTGGCTAGAGAGATCATTATGTTCTTAATTAGATGTCAAGGGATAATTGGGTAATTAGTATTGTTTCTCTTTTCCAGGTAGAACAAAACAAGTTGATTATTTGGTAAACAAGGAGGAGGAGGAAGGGTTTGGTAGTAAACATCATAATATACAATGAATCATAGTCTTGGTTGCGTTCTAAGTGAACATTGGCTTATAACGTGCTTGGTCAATCTCATGCACGTTATATACCTACTACTTGTATTAGAAAATATTAAATATAATAGTGGTAACAACAATTGAAATGTAGTGTCACCGATATATTTACTCTACTATTGTTCTTATTTCCAACTTCATTATTAAAAAATGTTCTCTAACAACTTCTTTATTAAGTCTTCCCATAACAAATATGCTAAAATATGAAAATCCTTAAACCGTGATACGAGGTTTCATGTGACCGAATTTGGAAGGGTTTTTTTTTTTTGCTATTGAAAAATATGGAGTGGTATAAAAGAGAGTACTCAAAAACCACCCTAATAGACCTTCACGGTGGGATTATAAAACTCTAATAGACCTTTACGGTGGGATTATGAAACTCTTGACCGTACTTGCTATGTCTCTCAAGAACAAATTTAAATTAACATAGCGATTCTAAACGTGAGAAATTTGGTCTATATGTCATTGAACCACCCTACTCGGTGGTTGAATTTAGAAGGTTGTGGCAGCCGTTTAAGATGTTTATGGAGTAGGATTCAACAATTCAACTTACATACCATATTTTTACGATCAATCGTTATATATGAATTAAATTAAGATTAATGATTATAAATGATTTTTAATATAATATTAATTAACCACTTTTTCCGGTATAATAACTCTTTTTATCGAGTATTTTAATTCCAAATACGAATGGTGGAAATCAAGCCAAACAACCAAAATGACCAAACTTCACAACCTACGTAGAGGGAAGGCGAAGGGCGAAGGGTCACTGTAGGCAGGAGAAAAATATTCAGTCTCTGTAGCAGCGCATTTTAAGCCTCTAAGCCCTGTTGTCACAAGGAGACAAATTGAATCTCTCATGTATTATCAATTCTGAGCATCAACAACAATGAATTCGCCATTTTCGAGATGAAGTAGACCATACCAAACAACATACAAGAGTCCAAAACATGGGTCCATCTCTCTCTCCATCACTCTGCTTTTCTCTCTCCTCTGTGGAAACAAAAGAAAAGATGACGGAAAGAAGTTTTTTACTGTTCAGGCGCTTGTCCCCACTTTAACCAGTTCGCTGACCACTAAAGACACCATTTCACCCCAACCTTTTTTTAGACTCAAAGATACCCTGTCCCACCCACCACATACAAATCCAAATCAGAACACACCAAACAATGGGATAATGAAATAAGGATTGGATTTAACCATCAAGCCTTATTTGTAATTTATTTTTATACACGTGGATCTTGATTAATTCTTTTTTTAATGCAACAAAAAATAAGTCATTCATGACTGAATGAAAATATTTATGAAAAAAAGAATAAATTCCTTATAACTTAGTTCCAACAAATCACTAAAATTCAAATGCAAATCCCCACGAGTTTAAAAGTTATTCTGGTTGCCACCTAAACAAGGGATTTTATTTATAATCTTTAAGATGCATAGTAAATGCCATATTAATCACCAAGCAAAGGCACCATCAAGAAATCACAGTGATTATGATTATACATGTACATACAAAGTCCTGAATCTTCTTTCATTTTCACAGAAAAAGATCAGCTTTACAGACATGGAGCAAGTTTTCAGCTACCACTCACCAGTCATTATCTCTCATATTTGACCCTACCTCTAGTACCCTACCCTACCCTACACCTCTCTTTCTCTCTCATGGATTTTTTTTTTTTTTTTTGTTTCTGAATATTTTACAAAGAACAAAGCTAGAGTGATAATTGATAACTCATTTCTTAGTCATTGCCATGGTTGAATCTCTCATTTCAAAGAAAGACCGAAAAGATCACAACATAGTAGTAGTGCTTTTTCCACTTTGAGCACTTTTCCGGCTTTCTATGGTACTATCAAATGCAACCCGAGTCTTCTCTTTCCCTTCCCCTGAAGATGAATTTTTTGACAAACCCCCACATTTCTCATACGATGGATCGCTGACTGAACGCGATAAAATCGACGATTCTGAATCTAAAAACCACCAAAAGAAATATAAAATTTGTTAAGAGTAATGCAGAAATAATGTGGGTGGTCATAGCAACCTCTCAAACTCGTAGTTTTATAGAGAAGAATCACATGTTTAAGCCATCAAAGATCAAAAAATATAGTGATTAAATTGTTTAAATGTACCTCTGGAGGCATTGAATGATCTCTTGCAGTGCAGAATTGCGCTTTGGATTCCATCCTGTTGCTGTAACAACGAATCGTCACGTCGTTTCGACGAAATCGGCCCCGATGGAGCAGCTGCTACAGCCGATGAAGACGATCGGCTCTTTCCTAAATGCTTACGCACCACCCGAAGCCCTGCCGGCAAGTTCCCCTGCTTCTGATTCTTCACAATACTTGTCGGATCCGCCACTTCGGTAACTTCAGAATCGCATTTCGGCGCCGGAGGAGATTTCTCCGCTGCCGTGGCTTTTGTCACTCCGGATAAGCTTAATTGCCCCGAGAATCTCAGTTTGTCACCGTATCGCTTAGAAACGCGAACGTAAAGAGGCTTAACCATTTTTAAGTACTTTTGCACTACATCTTTCGAAAATCGCTTGTCATCTGAAGCTGTTTCCTCCAAGTTCTGCTTCTGCGCTTTGTTATTAGCAACTTTCGAGCTACTATCTCTGGTAAACAGAGACATAATCGGAACTTCTTCCACCTTAAACTTCACCGTGAGGAACTTGCTGTTCGTTTGGTTTTGCTTTTCTTGCTGATTTTCCAAATTTTGACTCTCTTGTGGTTTAGAACTCTCTGAAACAGATCCATTACCTTGTGTTTTTTCATGTGCAGTCGGTTTCGATTTCTTCAACTTCAACATTAGCAAAGAAACTCGTAATTTCGTAGCCGATCTTAATAAGGACGCAGGAAATTGCGACTTCGAGTTAGATTCTGGGCCGTTCAAAGGCTCGACTGGAACGAGGCGTCCTCGTCCTTTGAAGAAGAGATCATCGGAAGGAGACAGCGAGACATTCGGATCCGAACGGTTAGCGCTCGAACCAGATGACAATGTGAACTTAAACTCTTCCTCATTTTCACCATCGGATGCTCCAGAGTCAATATCTTCCTCGTCTCTGTCTTCATTATCGTCATCATCTTCTTCGCAATTAATGCCATCAATTTCCTCACTTTTTATTATTTTGTCTTCTTCTTCCTCCTCCTCCTCCTCCTCCTTCTCCTCCACCTCCTCGTCCTCGTCCGGTACCGCGAATTCCAAGTCAAAAAATGGTCCATCGTCGTCGGTGTCAGTGTCAGTCTCTGATGTTTGAGGACTGACGGCCGTGACTATGGTTGTTGTAGCGCAGGTGGTGGTGGTGGTGCGCGCATTAGTGGAGGCGTCAGTGGTGAAAACAGTACCACCTCCGCCACCATTACCACCACCGCCTCGCCAATATTTGAGTAAGCTGAAAGCCTCCATGGTTGGGAGAGCCAGTATACAAGCAGTGGTTTCTTCAAATTTCAGATAAATAAGTAAAGAAGGAATTAAAAGGAAGGAGAGAGAGAGAGAGAGAGAGATGGGGTTTAATGGAGGGTGAGACAGTACAAAACGGACAAGGTGATAGGTAGGGAAAGCAGAAGGGTAAACCTTTTTTACCAGCAAAGGAGAGAGAGAGAGAGCAGGCGCTGAGCTTTTAATACGTGTCTGCGTGAGAATTCGTGCTTACAGAATAGTCATGTGACTACCAGACCTGCACCTGCTTGTTCATTTATTGGAGCTTCTTCGCCAATTATCGTTCTCTTAATACATAATACCCCGTTTGGTTGTCGTATTAAAAATAAACGAATTAAATAAAATAATATAGGTTAATACAATATAAATAGATAAAATACAAAATTAAATGAGATATTAGAATAATACGTAATTTTATCTAGTATTTGGTATACACAATATAAGTGTTGGATAATAATTATTTAGTCTAATCCGTTGTTTGCTTAGAATATTATTTCATTGTATTAATGTTCAATTAACAAAAATAACTTCAATCAGTGTTTGTTACATTGATGACATTTTGATTTTATCAGTTGGAGGGTTATAATAGTAAATGTGTAAAATAATACGTTTGAGTTGAATTATAATACCATCTCTTTCGGTGGTATTAAAATATTTTCATAATACAGGTCTAATGTATAAAAAATATACGATAAATATACGTTTTTAAAATTAATACGGTATCAAATTTGCTCACCAAACAAAGTATTAGACCCGATTAAATAAGAAATAATACAATCCAGTATTTAATCCCCTTATAATACGTCTACTAAATGAACCCAATAATTTTATCTCTATTTCTACAATAATAATGGTAATAATATTATATTAACTAAATTTTAAAACCAAATTTAAAATCAACGATGGTGGACAATGAGGATCTCTATCCAACCTATTTATCCCTTAAATTTGTAATTCACTGGTTGGTTAAAAAAGGCTGACTATGCCGAGGCGTCCAGCCATATAATAAGACTCACCCTAGTTATTATACTCACTCCACCTTTCATCCATTTTCCCTTTTTGTGTGCCCAAAAGTTCGTCCGGTTTATGAACCCCTTTCCAATTCCCTCACCCAATCCGATGAGAAGAAACTCCAGCAGGTCTTGCCTTAACTTCTCCCCAGACGAGCATATACAAAAGAATGAATAAGATAAATCATAGAGCCTATTAAGGAAGGGACCAACGGAAAGCGGGTGAAACAAGCATATGGCTACATGGTTTGCCTAGCCTCTGGGTTCAGAGTTATTTCTTTTTCTTTATAAATTGTCTACTTAGGGTGTGTTTGTTACCCTGAATGGCTTTCGGGCGCATGTCAAATCTCACTGCTTAATTATTATTTTTTGTAATCTTTATTTCTTTAATCTCAATTTTATTTAGCAAAAAAAAAATTAAGTCGGCAAAGAATAGGTGGAGAGGGTAAATGCTCTCACCAATTAGGATATCTATCTTAGACCAAATAGAAATATATTCTATAGTGAATAAATTATGTGGGTATTTATGGCTCGGGGAAGTTGGACTGCCCCCATAGGTTGTTCATCGTTTCCCTTCAACATTGTATTGACATCCGTATTAACCTGCAAGTGTCTCGATTGCGATGATATTGATGACGGTTCTATGTCATGAAAAGTTAAAAAATATGGGTGAAATTGATCCAATTTTGTTACAACTCACACAAATTTTATGCTACAGGAATGAATCCTTGTGAATTGATCATGGAACAGCAACACAGTTTTATAAATTTTGTGAGCTGAGATATGAAGTTTTTGATATTTTTATAACAAAAAAAGTTTAACTTTTTAGATCATGTTGTACCATTTGGGGTTCAAATTAAAACTTTTTTAAGGAGTTACGTATAATTTTTTGGGCAATTGGGACAATCCAAATTTGTTAGGATCAATCATTACATTTTAGAATTGATTCTAATATTTTTAAGATCAATTTAAAAATATATTTAAATATTCAAAATAATTCTCAAATTTTATTAAAAAAATATTTTACGATAAGGGTACCAAAAATTGTGTTTCATACCATAGTCCTTTTCCCATTTTCATAGCAAGAAATTTCTTGTGTGTGTTTAACACCATATGACTCAGGATCGTTTCTAAGGCACAAGTGTCAGAATAAAGAGATTTATTGTAGGGCATGGACTCAGGATGGTCTCTAACTTACAAAACGAAAAATTATCATAGATGGGTGGGATACTAGTGGGAGACACTCTAATGTTTAAATCAATAATAACACGAGAGAGAGGATACAATTCATCGGAAAAAGTGAGCATACATTAGTTTAAAGCTTTACCCGATATTTATAGGGAGCCTATTCCTAAGTATTTAAAACTAAAGTGCTAATTAAAATATGGTGGCTTACCTAGATTCCAGTCAAACCTTCTATAATTTGTATTTGAACCTTATAGTGTTTTTTTTCTCATTAGTCAAATTTTTAAGTCACATGTTAATTATGTGTTTCTATGATTCAGGCAATTTCCTTGTTGGTTACGTCGTATCGCTTCTGATTTTTTGGGGTAGCCTAACTATTTGCTCAATCGAATCTTATTCTTTACTCAGTTGTATCCATTTTAGCACGATCAGGATAGCTTAGTTATTTGCTCAGTCGAACCCATTTTAACTCGGTCGAGATAGTCTAGCTATCTACTTGGTTGAATCTTACCCTTTATTCAATCAAATCTACTTTAACTCAGCCAAATACATTATGCCTGTCTAAACGTTCTTGTTTAATCTCTTATTCACCATACGCCCTTGTACAAAGAGTAATGCTATTGAGACTTAATTCTCTAAGACCTTTGAATTGGCTGTGGAGGCCATCAAACATTAAAATTTGGTGTTGATCTAATAGTTCTATTGTAAGCATATTATTATATCAACAAATTAAATTAATATTTTAAATCTAAATAGTATTATTTTTGTACAAATTGTTACATTAGAGTCAAATGAACTTTGATATTCCTCCTTTAGCTTTTTTGATACATGGTGTTGATATTACCTCTTCCAACAGTTATTTGAAAAAGTTGACTCGTAAGTTCTACAAATTAACAGGCCATAAAGAGAGAGAAGTTTGTTTCGAGTCTTTCGGGTCAGGGATTGGACCATTGGGCTAAATGTTTGGCCCACTTTGCTTTCTCTAGACGTAAAAGGACTGCTGCAACTCTCTGACTCAACCTAATTGGTCAATTGCAGTATTGAAGTCACCTGGCATACATACATATAAAGGGGACCACCACATTTATTGAGTGGGGTTAGATCTTCGAAAAGGTTTGACTTTCAAAGTCATTGTTTAATCTCAGCCCTTGATATCACAGATAATTGAGCAATGACCTACATCACAATCAGAACTGGGATTTTGAGAAGAGCTTCCCCAAGCCACCAACAGATCGAACCATTCATGAATTCATAAAAGTAGCCCAACAACCAGCACCATGTGGAGTTCTGTCAATTATTTTTTGTTAGTACATATGTTTTTTTGGTCAAATAAGAATGTGATGTTTTATTATTCAAAAGTATAATAAAACATAAAATTTGAATGTCTAAAAAATTAATTTTACTATAAAATTGATATTTCTTTTGGGCCTTTTTTAGTGCAATGGTAAGAAATGTTCAGGTTAATTTGTGCATACCTTTACTAGTATACTCCTTGATTCAATTAAAGATAAGACATTTACACTAAAACTAGAAAATATATGAAAGATAAATTCATCATAGTTCGATGTGTTGATCGAGCTGAATTTTGTAAGTTTGAGCCCAAGTTTGATGAGTTTTTTTTTAAACGAGTATAAAAAATTATTCAAACTCAGTTCATTTAAAATTCGAGTCGAGTTCAAACCCGAATAGTTCGACTATTTTACATATAAATATGTCGAATTTTGCGAGCTTAAACTAAACTCTTTAGACTCTTTTTACTAAACGAGTCTAAAATATTATTAACATTTAACTTGTTTAAAACGCGAGTCGAATCAAATTTTATTTGAGTTAAACCCAACTCAAATCCGAATAACTAGTCTCGATTAAGACCATTACTCATAGCCTCACTGTGAACTTTCTCAATGAAGAATTATCCTCACTTCACAGTAAACGTAAATTGAAGTCTGACAAGGCAACTTAATTTCCAGATTTATAATAACTGCATACTTCTTTACTCATTTAAGAAAGAGAGAACAGTATTAAAAGCTTTGTAAAAGTGTTTACTTTAATAATACCTTTGGATTAGGCGGATGAGGACAGCATTAAAGACACCACTTTTCCAATAATTTTTTCTGCAGACTCATAAACATGCACATCTATTTGTGACTTCATATTGCATCACTATGAGTGAACAATAGATAACCAAACGATTAAACTTTTTTTGACTTCATTTTGCATCACCCTTGCTACTAACACCTCTATTACCATCTTAGTTTTAGTCACTCTGATTATTACTATCACTGTCATTGTCACTACAACCGTCACAAGAAAAAATACTTTCGACGAATTAGCATTGATGATACCTAGAATAAATCTCAAGTACGAGCTCAACTAGACTAGGAGGTCAATTCGGACATGCTGAGCTCAGATCTCAAGCTCCCCTCCTTGCTCATAACCAAGTAAGTGAGAGACAAACAGTCGAATAACAGAAGGTATCTCTGAAACAAAGGCTAAGCTACATTCAAGGCACAACTCTCAACCAACCAAAATCTTCTCCTAAAATCAAGGAGGACTCTATGCATGAAAGGCAAGAATCTCGACAAGAGATCCCAAAAAAGAAGATATAACTCCTTAAATATTGTGTAACGCCTCCATAGTAGGAGAACCCTATTCTTCTCCATATTACACTGTAAAACATCCCCATGATCAATAAAAAAAAGGGGAGCAAGAGTCTCCATTAAAGAGTGGACTAACTGAGCACCCATGCCGGTGAACCAGTATATCTCTCTCGTGTTCATTCTCTCTCCCTTAAACTCTTTAGGTATTGCTTAGCGACCAACTCGAGCCTTGTAGCTCAGATTCATATTGTCTTGTCTCATTCATATCTTTTACTCATTCACGTGAATTTACACCATCAAGCATTAACCCACCTTTCAACTTTTTATCGAATTAAACATGATTTTATCGAACCCTCAGAAATATCTGGACTGTGCAATTTAGTTTTTCATTAAAAAAATGATATTTAGACTTAATTTAGAGATCTAATTAACTACAAATATAAATCTCTAAATTAAACTTGTATATCATTGATCTTTTCCATCCCATAACTTTAAAGCATAATGATACTGGTTTTAAAGTAATCTGTTTAAATAAGAGGACATGGTTATGTATCTCTTTAGTAAAGGTATGCTTCCTCGTAATGTAGACAACCCAAGTTAAAAAAAAAAAAGTATGAAGGCCTGCTCTTTCTTTGCAATGCTTTTCAACGTTAACTGTGTGTTCTGACCCCCTTGTTTAAAGGGTGTTTGAAAAGCTAGTCAAAAGACCTATTTCTAGCTATAAGCTACATTAGGGTAGCAGAGGAATGGAGGTCCTGGGGGATATAACCATGCCATGCCGCCTCTCAAGTGTCTCCCCTTAGCCCTGCGTCTGCATGTATCCTCAATAAGCCAATGCTGCATGAAAGCAATAATTGATGCAAGAAAAGTTACGATTATGTGCGACCAACGCTTCCAAAACGAGAGACGCCTTTCAAGAAAAACTAGATGTATATACATTACTCCTGTGTGAATAGAGAAATAGATGGACATCACATATAATTATCCGTGTGAAAAGAAAAATAAATGCATTAGACCGTTCAATGCGTTTTGAAAGGAGTATTATTGAAGTAAAAGAAATTTTTATCCCTAGAAATCTTAGATTAGGTTAATTCGGGGTTGTTTGATAATTTTAATAATTATATCATTATTCAATATTTTATCCAAACAAATTGTTATATGAGATAAATGTGGGATCCACTACTTTTCAATAACCAAACTAAATAAGAGAGAAGGAGGTATAAATGAGTGTTAGTAATGCTACACTGACCAAATTTTGGAACTAAATTTAGAGCTCAAATGACATGACAGCTAACTTGGACTACTTTATTTGGTGTCATGTTATTTGGTCTCTAATAAAAATTTTAAATAATATGTTGTCATGTCATGTGAACTTCAAATTTTGTCCCAAAATTTGGTCAGTGTAACATTACTCGGTATAAATTTTAGATTTATCTTTCTTCTCCAGCTGGATGAGTATGAAATGAATAAGGTTGTTTAACCTAATCAATGCTAATATAAACACACAAAATTTAATGCCTAACAATATCTCCCTCACGTGTAAACTACATCGGGCTTAGCTCCACCTTACTCTTTATGAGTTGTTGCATTACTACTATGTCAAGGGCCTTATACACACCCAAACCCGCATCTTATTCTTTCGCTAAGGTGTGTTTCCATGACTTCAATATTAATAATTCATTACTTTTCTTAAGAATCATTATTAATAACAACACACTATACCGTTTTTCTTTGAGAGTTCATTCAGAATTGTCAATCGTCGATTTTTATATTACTTATTGGTAGAATAATAATTTAAGATTCAATATACATGTCTGAAATTTATAATCACTTAAAAGTTGAAGTCTATAGGTTGTGACTTGTGAATCTATTCCTAATATATTATTATACCTTCACTTCATTTTTTTTTTATCTAATGTCAAATTTGCACATATCTAAAACCCACTAGTAAGAGGAATAATGAAGCAGCACATGAATTGGCTAAATGGGCCTTGCTAGGCAATTTACAGATTGTCTACCATCACATGGGTTGCCAAATTCAGCCATGTTGAAGACCATCCAAGAAGCCCAGACAGATTATGTTTCGACTTAGGATAGAATTACTTTACTGTATTTCTTCTTTATTTATATCTAAATTTTCAATAGCAAAAAAAAAAAAAAATGTAACACCCAAACTTTCTATTGGCTTGTGCACTCCTTTTTTGTAAAGGAGAAAATGGGGTCATTTTCTATCATTAAGGATTGTCTTAACTCCTCTAAAGTAATGTCTGGACTCCCTCCTAACCCGGACAAGAGTTAGAGCATGACATGTGGGGTAGCAATGATTGTGAAAAGGCAAATAGACGGTTAAATGCAATCCTCAAAGAATAACTAGGAAAAAAAGAATTAGGAAGAAATGACTCCAACAACAGGGAAAGAGAACTCCTAAGAGTAAGAGCAGCCGTTCGTGTAGGAAGGTGTAGAAGCAAAGCCACTCTCTTCCTTTAGTAGCTAGAGACTAGTGGCACTTGTTGCATCCAAAGGTGCCTTAAGCAAAGTGACCCTTAGAAAAGGGGCACGAGCATCCACGGGTCTGTTGTTAGCAATTCGAGCAATTAGTCTTGTCTTGTGTTAGGGACGTTCTAGACAAATAGTTAATAAGTCGGTAAATCTCCCTTTGCGTCAGAGTAGACTTTGAAGGAACGAGGATTGCCTTGAGAACACGAAAGGGGAAGTAGTAATTCAAGATAGTGAAACCTAAGAAAGCTATGCCAACCATGGCCCCTTCCCTTTCCTTTATTAGCCATTTATGCACCACTTTCATCGAGATCAGTTGCCTTTAGCTTTGCGTACTCAAGGCCGGTAAAGATGGAGCATGGGCCGTATGGCCCACCCGGCCCAAAGTCAATTTGCCTAACTGCGATTGATAGCGTTATCATTCGTGATCAGAGGGGCCCCTACCAAATTATCTCTGTCCTAATAATCAAAGTTGCCTGATTTTCTTGCTTTTTTGCTTGATACTTTGTGCTATACTTTTGTCCTGCCTGTTGAATCTTTGAGTATAAATTAGAGGCCTACTTAGTAGGTCCTTGCATACAAACAAAATATTTACCTTTGCCCATTTTAATATTTCCCTATTGAGGCTCTTCTCAAACTTTCGCCTTGTTACGATACCATTTGGATTCACGACTATAACGTTAATTTGATATATACATAATTATTTGTCCATGGCTTGTTTGGTATGTGAGTTTGGGGGATTTGAGAATATGGGTTAGAGAGTAAACTCATGTTTGACAAGTATGAAGTATGGATAGGATTTCAAACCCGGTCTGATCATAAAATCTTCATACTTGGATTTGATGAAACCCAAGGGAGGTGGGTTTCATATTTAGGTTTAGGGGTTTAACATACAAATGACATTTATACTTCTATATATCTTATATATCCCATATATACAAATTGGTTAAGAGGCAAAATAGTCATTTATATACAAATATATTATCATAATAATCATATATCTCTACCCATACCAAACATAGATATAAATAACATTGAATATTGAATCCCATCTTTGAATTCCATATTTGGGTCAAATTCGGATTTGGACAATCCAATCCAAACCCCTCTCAAAAAACACATCAAACAAGCCTCATATGTTTCGAGTCCATTGTAAAGTCTCTCTACGAACATTGTGAACACTATAAAGAGTCCATTGTGACGACTCTATGCAAACTCGAAGGATAATTCAAGTGATAATAGAGATGAACTATAAATTTAAACGTCTTAAATTTAAATCTTGATTATTCTTTAGGACCAGGTTATAAGATATTTATCCCTCGTTAATATTCTAATCTTGGCATAAATAACCTGTTTTTTGACCGGACTAAGAAGAGAATTAATCGAAGTACATGTAAATTAATTCGAACACTCTTGACCTCTTGAACAAAAAATTAGACTCTTTGCCGGCCCCCTTATATAATCACTCAAAATGTATAAGAACACTTGAAACTCATTGGCTAATATGGAAAAATAACTTGGGAGTCTTTTGCCAGGGATCATGGTGGTTGACTTGTACCCATGGTTTGCGAGTGATTTCGTTCATTTTGAATTTACGTTGTAGTTACTAGCGTAAAACCCACACGCAAGAGACTATTCTCGTGCATAAAAACTAGGGAAAATAGTGAAAGCTGCAAACTATATTTTTACTATGAGTAATAATACACTGATCAAATTTTGGGATCAAATTTAGAGCCCAAATGACATGGCAGCTGAGCTGGGCTTCTTTATTTGGTGTCATGTCATTTGGGTCCCAATAAAAACTTCAAATCATCAGCTGTCATGTCATTTGGGCTCTAAATTTGATCTCAAAATTTGATCAATATAGCATTACTCTTTTACTATTTAGTGGTTGGAACAAGCTTAAACCACTGCCTTTGGGGGTTGTCAGTACAATTGGGAACATCTTTAGCATCATCACCTAAACACAGACACCTTTTCGTCAAAATGGTAGTGTTTGAAGGGTGCCATTCTAAACACAAGTACCTTCCTACTTCATCTTGAGCAGCTACATGAAGCTTGGAGCTAGACACAAGCTTCCACGTACTCTTCTGGCTCGAGCAATCATCGGAAATAATGGCCGGAACCCCATCAGCCACTGCGGTAAGACATCCTGAAGAATGCGTCAGCTGGATCGGGCCTCCATCTTCGTGGTGTGCCCAAAAACTCCAATCTTGGCAATTGGTTGCGAAAATGCTGTCCTTGGCTGCTTGAACACATTGCCCACTTTGGGGATGATACATGATAAAGGATATGTTTTCTGTCATTTGATTTTGCAATTCTCCTAAGGAAGAAGAAAAGTACAGTTAAATTAGTCACATCTTCGAAAAATAAATTATTATATTAGCAAACTGATTGAAAAGAAAATGGGACGAATTTACCCACGCAACTGATCAACCTAGTAGAGCTCATGATCATTCAAACACTTAGGTTCAGAAGAAGAATGGCTGACTTGCAGGATAAGGGTGGGCTAGTTGGGTGAGATAGCAGTAAATTAGTCTAAGCACCCACAAATCCCTTGTTTGGATGGTGAACATTGGCTTGGGATTAGACTGACATGAATAATATTGTACTATTGCTATCCCTTTCTATGTGGAATTATTCCATCTTATGGGATAGGTGGGATGAACTTGGGTATTTTGGTGGGGCCAGACCGGATTATCTTTCTGAAAGACTAATTTACCTTTGAAAAAACCAATCCCAATGTATAAATCGATATTTACATTTACCCACCAAAAAAAAAATCAATTTCAAGGGATAAATCAATATTTTGATGCATTTTCATCCCAACCATAGGAATTCAAAGACAATGAGCAAGCAAAGGATTAGATTGCATTAGATAATTCGAATCCCACACATTTCTTTGGATCCAAATCAATTTGGGGCTGGACTAAAGTAGCTGAAATTCACTTGGGTTGGATTAGATAATCAATCCAATACAAGAATATCATACCATCAAAACATGACCCGAAAGTATCATGAATATAAAGGCTAACCAAACACTTAGTTAGTAAACCTTTGGGGTGGTCCAGTGTCAAGCCTTCGATATTTCTTACACTTCTTAAGTGTCAGCAAAGAGTCATATCCTTAAACTTGCTCGAGTTACTCTAACGGAGCAATCTACACAAGCATGGGGAGCCCGTAGCCAAAAGAAAAACAGTTCATTAAGAGGCCTGAATCAGAAAAACCATACCTTGGGTCATCTGTTTTATAAGCTGTATCCTCTGTTGCACAGTTGAATTTCTAAGATGATCCCAATTAACATCAAACATCCCGTACACTTCCTCCGAATCAACCTGCCCTTCCCTCAGCATATAACTTCCCTGCAAAGCCCACAAGGCCCAATCAATATCTCTCTCCGCCATAATGCTTAACAAGCAACTCAAATACCTGTTATCTCCCTCATTCACACCTCTCTGATCCACTCCAAATTCACTCAAAAACAGAGGAACCGGGTTGTTGCTACTCCTACTAGTACTACTCATCATCACAAAGGCAGACTGTTTGATAAATTCCTCTGTCACATTTGCACACTCCTCATTCGTTGCAGACAACCATTTCTGTTTCGGGTTGAAAAACCCGTACCAGTGTGCCTCATACACCAACTTGTTGCTGAAATTCAATTCCAATGGCTTCTCCTTTAAGAAGCTCAGGTTGGTTTCGAAAGATAACCCTGACACCACCACCAACACATCTGGGTTTTCGCGGTGAATCGCGGTGGCTCCCTCCTGGATGTATTTATACCAACCTGTCTCGTTCTGGTGTGGACCACGTAGCTCATTCCTCAAGCTCATGGCCACTACCGCCGGATTACCCTTATACCGATTCGCCACCATAGTTAATCCCAGCAACCATTCATTGGGATCAAAATACAGATCTCCAAAGAACCCATTTCCATCATTCTCACTACAGCACCACTTGGGTAGGCTAACATGGTTATCCAGCACCACCATGATATTATGAGCTCCAAGCTCATCGACCACAGCTTTCTGAGCATCAACGAGGGTCAAGTTCAAAAACAGAGGATTGTACTGAGTCACACCTGCCATGGCTTGTTTGAGACTCAGCTGGTCTAGAGACTCTGCAACAGTGCGGTTTGAATAGCGAGTGAACATATAGGTGGCCAAAGTGAGGCGTACACAGTTAAACCCCATTGCACCCACCTGCTCTGCAATGTATTTTAATGGCTTCTTTTCAATCCCTTCTGGTAACATGGGTTGAAGATGGGCAACCCAGTTGACACAGGTCAGTTTCTTTCGATTTCCACTTGGCTCCTCGATGATCCATCTTGAGTTTGTAGAGAGAGGAAGTGAGTGATAGAGAGTCGGAAATAAGAAGAAGAGAGTGAATAGGAGGACAATTTTCAAGGTTTTTGGTTGCATTTCTGGTCTAAGGACCTCAGAAATTAAAGAGATCCAGTGAGACTGTTTGCCACACATTCTTTTGTAAGGTGTTGATGTTATGTGCTTTTACAGGTGGGTGACATGCATGAGTCCAACCAATAGTGCTTCCACCTGCTTAATTAATTCAATGAGTTATTATGTTCAAAGCAAGTATTTTTATTATGAATGATGCTATATGATAATTTCGACTTATTGGATTGACTATCTAATTCATAAGGAAAAATATTATTTGGACTTAAAAATTTGACCTGATGATGTAATTTTATTAGAACCGTTGAATTAATACCAAATTTTAATTTTTGATGGAGTTCACAATCAATTTAAAAATTATAATAAATTAAATCAATAAATTAAAATAATAAATTAAATTTTAATAATATTGTTCAATCCATAAACTAATTGTCATTTCATAAGCCCAATCCCAACCTGACGTTCGTCCTTTTAACTTGTGTCAGTATGGCTTTTTTCATAAGCCCAACTCCAGCCTGACGTTCGTCCTTTAACTTGTGCCAATGTGGCTTGAATCTACACCTTTCTTAATGATGCTACTCGACGGAAACTTCGAGTTTTGTCCTACTCTTGGGAAAGTTAACTAAAGCTCCGTTTAGTAACGTTTCTGTTTTTCGTTTTTTAAAAATGAAAAACGATTGTTTTTTGTTTTTGAAAATCGCCCCTCGTTTATCAAACGATGACAGAAACAAAAAATATAAACGGTTACCAAACGAGTTTTTTTTTTCTTGTTTTCTCTTAATATCAAAATAAAAACGAAAAACGAAAAATTTAAACGTTACCAAACGGGGCCTAAGTTTTTCGTTTTTCGTTTTTATTTTGATATTTAGAGAAAACAAGAAAAAAAAACTCGTTTGGTATTCGTTTATGTCTTTCGTTTCTGTCATCGTTTGATAAACGAGGAAGGATTTTCAAAAAAAAAAAAATCCGTTTTTGGTTTTTATTTTTCGTTTTTAAAAAACGAAAAACTTAAACGTTATCAAACGGGACCTAAAAAACGTAGTTTGAAAAACCATAATAGCCGACTACTACTAATTTAAGGAATTGTCTATAGTACTAAAAAAATAGTATTATATTTATTTTTATTATATTTATGAGTATTTTTATTATATTTATATGTATTTTTATCACTATTGTAATACCAAAAAAACAATAAAAATAGTTATTTCAATAATGATTAAAAAACACCTACAACAGTCAGTATCAGTCCATGCACTAGGCCGTTGCCTAAGACCCCCAATTGAGACAAAAATTTTGGGACGTCAAATTAAATTTTTGTACAATTTTATTAGACTTAATTTTTGAGTTTAATTTGAAAATTAAATAAATTTTGACCATTAAATTAATAAAAAAAATTACTATCAAATAACCATAATTTTTTTGGGATAATTGTATTGGAGGTCCCCAAAGTATGAAGTTTGTCTCATTTTAGTCCCCCAATATTTCAATTGCATCATTTTGGTCCCTAAAGTATTGAATATTTTTTATATGGTCCTTCAAGTTGACAATATCCAGATTGTTAATAATTTTTTATTATAAAATTTTCATGTGATACTTAAATACGGACAAAAAAGTAATTTGGATAATCCTTGACTAAATTTTTACTCAAATTTTGGTTAAATAGCTATCCAAAATATACAGTTTTGATCATGAACTATCCAAATTTTGATCAAAAATTACTCATATTACTTATTTTTTGTCAAGAGCTACCCAAATTTTGTTTAAAAACTATCAAAATTATTTTTTTGTCTTTATTTAGGTATTACGTGATAAGTTTACGATAAAAAATCGTGAGCAGTTTGTACGTTGTCTGTTTGAAGGACCATATAGATACATATTTAATACTTTAGGAACCAAAATGATGCAATTAAAACATTAATGACCAAAATGAGATAAGTCACATATTTTAGGGACCTCCAATGCAATTAACCCATTTTTTTTTTCGGGTATCGGTAGTCAAGTCCCTTATTTAATGTCTCATAAATGATTACACTCAATTTTGTGAAAAAGGTTATTGAAAAAGATTTCCTCCAAGCCTTCACATATTAATTAGACAATTGCTTTTAAGGCTGTGTCCTCAATCTACACTAATTAATTGAAAAGGTTATTGAAAAAGATTTCCTCCAAGTCTTCACATATCAAAATTCCCCATGGAATTAAAGCTTTCTCTTAACGGATGGGATGGGATGGGATGGGATGGGATGGGACATTCATCATCAATAGATATTAACGGGTCATTACTTTGAATTATTTTCTGATTTGTTTTTTTATGCAAAGTATTTGAATTTGTCCTCCCACACTTATAATTACAAAATGTCATTTCATACTAAGAAGGAAGGGGTCGCTCTCAAATGAGAATCAAACGTAGATGGCCGACTCGATGTTACGCTCGTCCTTTAACTTGTGTGTCAATATATACGACTTGAATCAAACGTTGGGCTGGGTTGGGTTGACTACGGATAAAAATGAATCGGAAAAAAATTAATATTTGTTTAAATTAGTATCGTTTGGATCGATGAGAGATTATACGTATTAGACGGTAGACATATATAAAAATATTTGTATAAACCCGTGCGATGATAAAAAATGAAAATAGACTTACCTACCCCGCTAAACCTGTTAATTAGGCTACTTTGTTAGTTAGTTCACCGTTAAGAATTTTTCAGTCACTTAATAATTGTTGGACATGCATCAAGACTTGAACCTCATTCCACACCAGATTACATTACTAACCATTGGATCTTCTTTTACAATAGCTATATACTTAAAATTAGTCTGCATGTAAGTTTAGAAGAGAGGCAATTTTGACATATTTTTTAGAATATTGTTGAATTATTTAAAATGTTAGATTTATTTAAAATTTTGAATTATGTTGGTTTGAGTTTGGGTTTGGACGGATACGGCGAAAGTGAGGACGGAGTGAAGATTATAAATTTACTCGCAGACAAAAATAGGAATAAAAGATCGTCCTTTAATTTGTGTCAATACGGCTTGAAGTTGAATTTACACCTTTCCTCACGGCTGATGCTATTTGAGGGGAATCTTCGAGTTTGGTTCTACTCTTGGGAAAGTTTAGTAAAAACTCTATGTCTCACAAAATGATTACACTCGATTCTGTTAAAAAAAGATGGGGATAAAATACATTTTTAGTCTTTAAATTATGCACTGTGTCAATGTACTCTCTAATCTTTTAATTGTGTTAATTTGGTCTATTAACTTCTCAATTTGTATTATTTTGGTCTAATTGAAAATGATAGTTTGAAGTAACTAACGGAAATATTCACATTACCACACATGAGGGCTCACTTTGATCTATCAAATTTGTAAATTGTACCATTTTTTTCCTTTTCAAGTTTATAGTTTATGTGACTTTAGTCCTTAAAGTTTTCAAATAATGCGCCTCAAGTACGATTACGTGACGATCTTTGTTAGCAATTCTAACTACTGTTTTTTATTTAACCAAGATAACACAAATTTACATAATTAAAAAATTAGAGATTGACACAAAACACATAGTTTGAGTATCAAAAATATATTTTACCCAAAGATTAAAAGATTTTTATGAAGTCTCCCCGGATTAAGTGGTATGATATCCACCAAATTGCCCATAGGCACAACTTCGCAAAACATAATTAGTTAAACTTAAAAAAAAACATAGATGAAATGGAATTGAAATGAATAATAATGTAAGTCACCGAAATGGCAGCGAAATTACAAAGCAACAAGAAAAATACAATAAATTAAATGCTGTAGAATGGGTCAAGTATGTTGGTTGTAGGAGTGTTGATGCTGGATCTCTCTCTCGCGCTCCATCTGTCTCTGTGACTTGTGTCTTTGTATTTATAGGCGGTAGCTTTTAATCGTTAGAGTCATTTTTCCCGACCACTCAGCCAGTACTCATGGCTTCTCCTGTCAATGACTATGAACATGCTTTAAACTGTCTGTAATCAATGACTCTACAACGTCATGTTTTAGCATGCCTCTCTAATTTCTGCGATCATTGGTAATCTTTTATCATAATTGTCTTATTATTTTGGATCTCATCTGACTCGACCCTAACCATTGGATTAAGCCACGTATCCTTCTCAGATTATTTTTCATATTTTGATGCTAATGATATCCTTTTTTGATAATTCTTGGGTGAAAGACACAATTTTCCGAAGAGTTCCAACAAGGAGAGAAGATTGTCCTTGTAAAATCAAAGGATTTAAATGGACTACATAAATTCTGTTTTTCACATTAATTCTTAGATTGATCACGAAAAATTTAATCTTGTGGGCCTCTCCGCCAATTTTAGTTTAATTTATAACTCAACTCAACTTAAAAAAATGTTGTCTCTATATCTTTTAGGCCGACAAGATGAATAATTTTGTGTTATTGTGTTTGACAGTATTTTTATTTTTTTTGGCTAAAAAAAAGGGGCAAGAAGTTTGTTCAAAGACCACCCCGATATAGCTTCATTTGGTAGGATTATGAGGCTTTTGATTACTCCGTTATTCCTCTTGAAAATAGACCTAGTTAAATTAGCATAGTGATCAACCACCGAACTCTAATGTGAAGTTCAATATTCGAACCTCCAACCTTAAAGTGAGAAGTGCAATCAATACCTCACTAACCTACACACTCGGGGCCTGTATGGTATGTGGGTTTGGGGGGGGTTTGGAACATGGGTTGAAAAATAAATCCTCTTAAATCTATGTTTGACACCTATACATTTAGTCTAGGGTTTAAAACCCGACCCGATCATGACCCAATCATAAAACCCAAGGGGGTGAGTTTTATATATGGGTTAATGAGTTTAACATGCAAATGACGTTTATGCTCTCTTTTATCCTACATACCCTATATATACAAATTAGTTAAAAGGTACAATAGTCATTTATATACAAATATATTATCATAATAGTCATATATCTTTGCGCATATCAAACATGAGTATGTACAACATTGAATGTTGAATCTCATATTTAAATCACATCTTTAGATATAAAAAAAATTAGGACAAACTAATTCAAACCCCTATAAAAAAACATACCAAACAACACTAGATGATTTTACTTTCTATTAAACTACATTACAACTTAAAACAAATTCAACCGGCACAATTTAGAAGCGTAGGGTATCTTGTACCCGCATATTCGATTGGACTGTTCTGTTTTCAGGATCAGGCATCTCCAAACCCAAGCAGAAAATGCCGCCGCCTGCTGTGGATTGGCGAAACTACCCTGTTCTGTTTTAAAGAAGAAGACCCCCAAACCGGCATTGTGGGAGTTCAGTATGGTCAAATTGGTAAAAAAAAAGTTGGCCACTAGAGAGTACACGCTCTATTTGAACTGCATGTCATGGTAGATGAAGCACATTGAGCAAATTGGCTCTCAGAATTTCTGTTCTCGTCTACAACTCCAAAGCTTTCTCACTTCGGCACTCGATTGAGGTAACTTCATACCACCCCTCTTTGAACGTCTGTATTAATACTCGTTATCTTTAGCTTTTTTTCTCACTGTTGTGTTTGGTTGCCAAGAAATTCCCGGAAAAAGAAAAGAAATTAAGGGTCTCTGTTTTTTACCAATAACCTATACATTCAGTGAAGGAGTCTTGAATTTGGGGGTTCTAAGTCTGGTTATTGTTGTTGAGCAATTCGATTATGTTGTTTCTTGAAATGGTAATCAATTTGCTTTACAAAAGTTGATTGAATTACGTCAACTTTTGCTTGGTATAATACCTTCATTTAACCCTATTTGATTCACCTGTGCCTCCTTAATTGTATAGTTAGGTAATGCATTTTCTAAATAATTTACATGCCATTTGCTAACACGCTTCTAAACTGAGTATGCACTTGGGGAAAAATTGTAAGAACAGAAGCCCTAATACCAATTCTTGCCAATCTCATGAATCCCAAGGAAAGGGTTTTGTTATTATTATTATTTTTTTGTTAATTTTCAAAATCAACAAACTTATATGTTCAATGCTAAATTCTGTATAAAGACAAACCATTGTCAACACCTTCATAGACAGCACTCGCAAAACCGACTGCTAAGGTTTTCCTAAAGAGTCACTCTCACAACTTGGGAGCCAGTTCTTAACTATGGCACAACCGATTTATCCTCAGTTGTGTTGTGGAGAGTTTTTTTTTTTTAATTTATAGGAAACAGAACATATTGTATTAAAATAAAAGCGTAATAACATGAAAGGTGGTTAGATAAGATATCCAACCACCAAAAAGCAAAAATACAATGAGAGGCAAAAACATAAAAAGTCTATAGATCGCATTAGACTTTCCATCGCGATAAATTAGCAAAGAGTAGGATTCCTTTGAAATCTTTAGAAACTGAAACCCAAATTGACGAAATAAATAAATCTGATCCTATTATCCATCCAAACACTCACACCGATTTTCAAAGATTCTTGCATTCTTCTTTTTTCATATAACCCAAAAAGTTGTAATGATCGCACAATTTCAAAGAGGGACACTCTTATCAAGAGACCCAAGTCTTTTCAAGTTTTCCACAAACAAAGAATTGGATGATATGGAGGAACCAGTTTCAAATCCACCAAGTTAAGCAACTTGTACCACAAAGACAAAGTAAGAAGGCAATGTAAAAATATAGGGTCAATACTTTAATAATAACCTTTGCACATCACACGCCATTGAGGAGAAAGACAAGTATTAGGCCTGATTTTCTGAAGCAAATCATTAGTATTAATCTTCATGTGCAACAGTCCATGCAAAAACTTGCACCTTAATAGACACTTTTGCCTTCCAAATCATCACAACAAAAATAAAGGGGGGACAAGAGTCATATGATAAAAGAAGTTGAGTTCTTGAGTCTTGGGATGTATTCTCCTCTAAATCTTCTTAAGAATCTTACTATGGAAATGTAGGCACAAACAACTCCACAAATGGAAACCACAATATTGATTGAAAAGAAGTGCAATTTCAAACAAGGTAGTTGATCTTGTTCACTTGTGGTACAGATGCAAATGGTCCCAACTCCCCATTATTCACTTGCATAGTGTTCAATCAATGGATTAGAGCGGTCTCACGTTGACTCTAAATTAGAGTTTACTGATCTCTCTGTTCTCCCATATATTTAGCTGACTCTAAATTCTAGAAACTTTTGGTGTAAAACGATGCCAAAGCATAGGGCTAGGCACAGTTCTACAAACAGTCAAATAGATTTGTTTTTCAGATCTTGTTTTGTTTGCTATGCTGGAGTATGATAATTCTATAGGGTGTTTTGGGGGTTGTCATGGTGCGTTCTTCTTCAATCCTCCCTTCTTCTCATTCCTCTGAATCTACCCGTCCTTTATGTTGTACATGCTGGTTAGCAATCATTTTAATAACTACTTCTGTCCCTTAGGAACACAAATTAGGCCATGCAAACTATGCTTTGAAAGTTCAGGTCAGAAATGATGCCTAATCTTGTATTTTAGATCGGAGGACTAATGCTTTATAGTTTAGTTGTTGTCTTCACTTCCCCTTTTGTTGGTTATAATTTGGATGAGCTTGTAAAGATGTTAAAAAAAAAAAGGTATTAGAGGAAATGTGAGTTCCATCATATATTATATGTGCTCCTACGTTTTGTCGGCATATGAATATGATAGCATGTATTCCTGCGACCATCCTTTCGTACATAATTCATTCTTCCCTTCTCTTTCCCTTCCCTCTCACCCACCCCACTTCCATAGTTTCTATCAATCTTGACTAATTGATAATTGGCCTCATGTTTGTAGGCCATGTATACAACCTCGAAATCTCCATTTTCTTTGTAGTTAAGCTTGACGTTGAATCTCTATTTTTTCCTTATTTATTTAATCTACTACTGCATCTCCATTGTCTTGCTTTTCTATTTTTTTACCCCTTCAATGCAGAAGATAAGGGGAAAAATAATTCAAGCCCAGATTGCTAACCCTATGACAATATTTTGTCATGAAATACTGAATTTAATTTTCAATGGTTGAGTTGACTTAAAACTTTAAAAAAAAAAATTTAGAGGATAAGAAGTTTAGTATGTTTAGACTTGGACTTGTTGGGCGACTTTTTCATTCGTTTTTTGAAAAAAAATAGTTTATCAACACCAAGGAAAAATTTAAAGATGGAGCATATCTAAGGGATTCCAAGAAAAAGCGGTTTTAGGAAAACATTCCAAAAGGTTTCAATTTTTTTTTAATTTTGACTTTTTCATTTTATTTTTTAAACTTATGTTCTGTACCTAAAAATGTCAATTCTAAAAGAATTTAATATCATATTTTTTTTGTCCCATAAAAAGTTATCATATATGAGGTTTTTATTTAATTATTATGTTCTATTGTTTTATAATATTATTTTCATGATTAATAATTATAAAAATAAAATAAAATTTTCGGCTCAAATTTATTTTTTAATATAATGACTCTTTTTTTTCCTTAATTGCCAAGCGCTGCAACGTAACTAAAAATAGTAAAACCATTTAGTATATAATAAAAGTGTTCATTTTTAAGCATATCATATCACATAGTTGTGATACCTAAATAAAAAATAAAAAAATGTATCTGATAGCTGTAACGCTCCACGTGTCCGCTACCAATTTCATGTTTTTTGTACATTTTGCGACCACGTGGCACTTATTATCAGACATAACGGCTTATTGACGGAGATATCAATCTGTCAACTTTAACGTCCGTCTAGCCTCGAATCTCTCAATTTCGGGCAGTGCTACAGTACATTGTGTCCGAATCATGACCCTTGGTTGATGAGACCTCGGATCCGTAAATTTCCATTTGGCCGGTTCTGATTAAATCTCTCAATTCTCTCCACCGTTTGTAATGAATATTTTTTCCCTGTACAGATATAGGCATACCCCCACCCCCCCCCCCCCCAACAAAGTTCTCACGTACTGCAAACACTGTTACAAAACACACCCACACACAGCCGCCTATCTGTCTATATATCTATCGGTTTCTGGACGTTTCGAATTGGAGGGTTTTAGATCGAAGGAATTTGAGAGAGAGAGAGATGGCGGAACATGAGGAATCGAAGGTTGAATCGGTGATGGAGAAGATAAGTGAGAAAATCCACGGTCATGGTTCGTCGTCGTCATCATCATCGTCTGATTCCGAAGACGATAAGTCATCGTCGCTGAAATCAAAGGTTTATCGAATTTTCGGTAGAGAAAAACCTGTTCATGAGGTCCTCGGCGGTGGCAAACGTATGTCCATCGATCTTCATGTTCATTTTCGTCAATTTTTGAAACTATTTTTCTTTATCAAAAATTCTGTGCATAGCTTGGAAGTTGGCGTTTGGCATTTCATTTATGTTGAAAAATGGTCGTTTGTGCATTTCATCAATTTTCTTCAAATTTATTGGCCATCTTTTGGTGGATTCACTTCCATTCAATTTCGCAATTAACATGATATTTTTGAAATTGAAACATTCAATTCTTGATTGTAATATTTCGTGCTTTTCTGTTTCATTTTTCTTTTTAATTATGTTTGTTTTTGCGTGATCTAGATCTGCTTGGTTAATTGGTCTTTTAGGATATTCCTATGCAAGTTGTTTTTATCAGTTATCAACGTTGGTGATGGGATTGATCCCGAGAAAGTCACTTTTATGTTACCTCAAGGTTAATGGAGTTTAGTTTAAACTTTTTCAACAAGTTGAAACTCAACAACTATAAGAAAAGAGACACTGATAATTCTACACTGAAAGTACATTTCATAGAGAAACTTTGCTAATATATCGCTTTACATCTCGAATTTTCATTTGATCTACTGGTGTAGCGGCTGATGTGTTTTTATGGAGGGACAAGAAGATATCGGCAGGAATTCTAGGTGGTGCCACAGCCATCTGGCTTTTGTTTGAAGTGATTGGTTACCATTTGCTCAGTCTAGTCTGCCATGGTTTGATACTTGCTCTGGCTATACTGTTCTTGTGGTCAAATGCCTCCACCTTCATCAACAAGTGAGTCAATTTGTTTTGTTGTCAAATCATCACCTTCTATCTATGGTAGTGATCAAACTCTTGCACATATCTTTCGTTTTTCAGGTCTCCACCACGTATTCCAGAAGTTTACATTCCAGAGGAGCCTGTTCTGCAGTTTGCCTCTGCTTTGAGGGTCGAGATCAATCGTGCTTTTGCATTCCTGAGGGACATTGCATCTGGAAGAGATTTGAAGAAGTTCCTCTCGGTATGTTAATGTCTTTCGCTTCTAAGAGTCAAAATTAGCCAGCTATTATTGTAGTTGATGATAACGTTTGTTTATGAATTTTTTAAACCTGCACCTACTCACTGGGAATCATTAACTTTGATGAAACAAGTTTATGAGTTGAATTACACCTTCTAATTTACAATCTCGGTGTTTCTTAGTTTCAACTTATATGGATAATTTTAAGAAAGTAAATGGAGAATTGCATTATACAATTTTGTATGCAAGCTATGGGTTTTCTGTTCTAAAACTTTCATTTGTATTTGGACTGATTAGGGATGATGGTTTTTATTTCTGGATTCTGCATAACCATTCAATGCATGTGTCCTATATTCTTAATCAGATGATTGCTGTCTTGTGGGTCTTGTCAATTGTGGGCAGTTGCTGCAACTTCTTGACCTTGTTCTATATAGGTAATGTTGTTATTCTGATTGTTTGAGTAGTAAGTTACTTCTAGTATCCTAGCTTCTAACTTTGTTTCCATGGTCTGTAAACAGCTTTTGTTTCACTACATTCGGTGCCTGTGCTGTATGAGAAGTATGAGAACCAGGTGGACTCATTCGCAGAGAAGGCAATGGTTGAGATCAAGAAACAGTATGCAGTCTTTGATGTAAAGGTATTGAGTAAGATCCCCAGGGGTCCATTGAAAGACAAGAAGAAGGTTTAAGAGTGATGGAGGTATTAGCCATTACCTGGTTTTGAGAGATTTGGTAGTTGTGTTTTATCAACTGTTTTCAATTTAATATCTATTAGTGGCTAATATTTCTTATTTGTCTATTGTCGCTGGGTTTACAACTAGATTGGACAAGGACAATTTTATACTTGTGATGACTGCTATTTTCATGAATTTTAGTAATTAGATGTGGGGATGGGTGTCATTATATGATCTGCATATCAATCATATATTCCATTTCCACATGGGGCTTTTATGATGGTTTGTTTCACAACGCTTTTATTGCAGTGAAATGGATGGCATCGTTCATCTGATGCTTTTTATAGAGAGAATTCAATTGAGCAGATTAGAGAAATAGCACTTATAGGAGCATCCTCTATAGGAATGAGTGTTTTTTGGCCATCCCTATGTGGGAGTTTGTTGTGAAATATCATTTCACATCATGCATGTTAAGAGTTTGCGGATCGTCTGGGAAGATCCTTTTACTCGAGCCCCCTATCAGCTGATACATAACTGCTATGGGTTGGGTTAAAAATGTTATAGGTTTGGTTGGGTCGCTTACTATAATATTGAGGAAGATCATGTTTACTGGGAATTGGGTCTCTCTTTTTTCCTGGACAAAGTTTAGGAATTGCTTTTTCACCGCTGCCTGCCAATTGATTGCTGACGGTGTGCTGATGGACCCAAGCCCAATGCAGATATGGGTTTAATTTATGGGCCAGGAAGCCCAAATTAAGAAAATGGGCTTATCATGCCCAATGTGGTTTTGTGTATGCACTCATTAGGCCCAATAGTAAGCCTGATTAGCTCAGTTTGTGGTTGAATTTAACATTGATGGGGTTACATAAATGGGCTTCTAGGGCCCAATAAATAAATTAATGGTGGATTCAAGCCCAATAATAAACCCAACTAGCCTGCGGATGTGGTAAATTTATGGGCCAGGAGCCCAATGTTTAGTAAATGGGCTTATCTGGCCCATTATGGTTATAGTGATGAACTCATGCGGCCCAATAGTAAGCCCAATGTTTAGTAAATGGGCTGATCTGGCCCAATATGATTGTACTTATGAATTCATTTGGCCCAATAGTAAGCCCAATGTTTAGCAAATGGGCTGATCTGACCCAATATGGTTGTACGTGTGAACTCATTTACCCCAATAGTAAGCCATGGGGCTAGTAACAAGCTGGACTAACCTACAGTGGTTTAATTTATGGGCCAGGAAACCCAATATTAAGTAAATAGGCTTATTAGACCCAATGTAGTTGTATTTATGGACTCCTTAGGCCCAATAGTAAACCCAATAACCCACTGATGTGATTGAATTTATGGGCTGAAAAGGCCAATACATTGATGGGATTAAATGAAATGGCCTTACGCGGCCCAATGTAATTAAATTAATGGGCTTGTAGCCCTCCATCTGGTTATATTTATGGGCTTTATCAGGCCCAATTTTGTTGAATTTATTGGTCCATAAATTTAACCAGATAAGTGGGTTAGTTGGGCTGAGTATTGGGCAACGAGATGCCTAGAATTTCAGTGTAGTTTGTGTGCCAAGATGTGAAAATTTATAGAAGAGGTTGGAATTTGCAGAACCACTTTTTGGAATATGATTGTGACCCTGGGTCATTCACGTCTTCCTTGACGGGCTCTCTCTCCTATGGTCTTGTTTATTGTGTGTGAGAGAGAGACCCAAACCATTGTATTCAGTCCAATCTCTTAACGATGGCGACCTGTATAGTAAACCAAACATCAGTTAATATTACAAGAAAACAATCTTACAGAACCGTTCTAGTTTTAGAGACACAGAACGTTAGTAAACACAGTCTATCTCAAGGTTTGATTGTTTTTGTGTAATCCTTTGTGACAACTATCCTCTTATAAGAAGTAAGATAACTGCTGCTCCTTTTTCCTTGAACCTCCTTCTCCATACAAATCATTCCACTGTTTCAGCTCAGTCATTATAGATCCCTCTGCTGCAAAGCTTGCCGCAACCTGCAACACATTCCAGTTAATGTATGTGCGTATTAGTTAAAAAAAAAACTATCCTCCCAACCCTCAGAATGAATATGCTGTTACTTCTTCCATATTTTTATCAAAGTTAAGGTTCGTAGTTTTTGGCTACTATAATACACACAGCTCAAACCTGAAATTAAAATCATATAAACACAGTTAGCAAGGCGAGAGCCATAGCCACTAAGATAAAGTGGCATTCGTATTCTATCAACGGACCCGGCATAAATGTTTCTCTTTTCGTATCTTTCCCTTCTTAATAACGAATGCAGCAGTTTCTTATATGAATATACTTGTAGGGAGAGAGAGAGAGAGAGAGAGAGAGATTACTTGACTTTTTGCTTTCTTGAAGTCTTCAATGTTTAATGGCCTGATAGTGATGACCCTCTCTTTATCTTCGTCTGTAGCTGGTTTGTCTTCAGTATTTCGCCCTTCCTCAGCTCTCCGCTTTTTCTCCTGCAGAGTTAAAACCATTTATCAAGCACACAAAAATGCAATGCATTTGGCAGACAAACAAGTATAAACATAATCTGAAAGATGATGGTAAACATATTGCACACACCAATTCTTTTAGCCTTTCTTGCTGTATCAACTCCCTAACTGGTCTGTAAGCAGCCGTCGTGCACAAATTCTGTTTTCAACAATTCTGTCACTCTTAAAATCAACCAATAATCAAACTGAAACACCAAAGCTAATACCAGACCATACGACCTTCAGATCGCTTCCACTATATCCTTCTGTCATAGGTGCGAGCTCTTTATAGTCTAATCCTTCATCAACTTTTTCCTTCGCCAAGAGAGTTTTCAAAATCATCTCCCTGTTCTCCACAGATGGTAGACCGACCATAATCCTGTTGATTACAGGAAAGTATAGAATCTATAATACTTCTCCTTCCTCAGTACCTCGTTTATCTAACGAAATATCAGGTGAGAAGCATGTGATAATGCCTTTATAGAAGTTCATGAAATAATATTGCTAGGACTTATAACGGTTAATATCTCATTCATATCCATACCGAGTGTTATGAATAAATAAAACCAAAACTATATGTATCGTGGTGTATCAATGTGCAACAGTACCTTCTCTCAAAACGTCTGATAATTGCTTCATCAAGGTCAAATGGCCTATTGGTTGCAGCAAGAACAAGAATCCTTTCACCCGGATTTGATAAAAGTCCATCCCAATGAGTCATGAACTCATTCTTTATCTTCCGCATAGCTTCATGCTCCCCAGCTCTGGACCGCTGCCCAAGCATGCTATCAACCTCATCAACAAAAATAATAGTTGGGGAAACCTTGGCTGCAAGGGTGAACAAGGCTCGGACATTCTTCTCATCTTCGCCAAACCATTTAGAGGTGATCGTAGACATTGACACATTAATGAAGCTTGCTCCCGACTCCTTAGCTATGGCCTTGGCCATCATTGTCTTCCCAGTCCCAGGAGGTCCAAATAACAATATTCCTCTGCACGGCTTCAAAATGCCGCCGGTGAACAGATCTGGTCTTCGAAGAGGTAGCATTACTAGCTCCTGAAGAGACTCTTTTATCTCTTCCAAGGCACCAATATCAGCGAATGTCACGCCTATCTCACTTGCAGGTATGACTTCTGGCCTTATGCGCTTCTCAAACTCGTTATCCGGAGGAACTTCCTGATATGGGATATAAAAAGCAATACTTTACTTTACTTGGAATAACAGGGATCAGGAAGAAATAAATACTGCAGTAACAGATGACCTATATAAAATATTCTTGAGCCAGTCTTCAGTTTTGTTTGAGAATAAAGTTGACACATATCAATACTGCAAAGAAAATGCTTTTACAAACATACTGCCAGTTCAAATACTTTCCTATTCAAGTAAAACCAACCCAAATGTCCAAGTGATTAGTGAGCACAAGTTTTCAATTTATTTTTAATAATATCTCATGTGCAGTGCTTAGGCATGCACTTCTCTCCCAAACTGCTACCATTTTGTCCAGAAATATTCTACTGTCAGGTAAGCATCACATAAACTTAGGAAGTTACATTCCTGAAAAGTGAGAAGTTGGAACTTGTGGTATGTTTTTACTGATAACAGGATGCTTCATTGGAACATTTGATAGTGTACAGAGTCATATCAAAAGGAAGGGCATGTTTGTGGAATAATTAAGATAGTACGGTAGTTAGTAGCCTCTGATGCTACCTAAGAATCAGCGAATGAACGAGGCAGAATAAACCAATCCCAGGAACTACATCTAGCATATTGGACTTACAGGAACTTTAGACGCTGTGGTTGCACTATCACCATCCTTGCTTGCTGGAGCTGTTGCTTCTGCTTCACTTCTCTTTTCAGGTACTGCGCTTTCAACTTTTGTATCTGGTTTACTACCAACGGCCCCTCCACCCAGTGCATCCTGAAAACAATGTTGAAAAGCATAAGGAGATGCATGTTCCAAAACTCTAAGTTTGCTACATAATAAACTTCATTGAAACTAACCTTGGAACCTTCAGCTTGTGCTTCCAGCTGTAAGGTAGCCTTTCCAACAGTTTTACATTTCTGGAATATACTTAATCCATGTGACAAACTGTTTCATGGCCAAGGCATTTAGTCAGCAATGCTAGAATAGTAAGGAAAACATTAATAATATGTAATCTGACCTAATAGACTTAATCCATGAGACAAACTGCTTCATGGCCAAGACATTTAGTCAGCAGTGCTTGAATAGTAAGGAAACATCAATAATATGTAATCTGACCTTGTAGATGATATAACAAGTTTTCCATTCCTGTACTCAGGATCCTTAGTATGCGTCAAATGATAAGAGATTGCTGACACCACAATTTCTTCTATATAGTTACTAAGAACCATTGTGTCAGCCACACATATTGAACCCAGATCATCGCAGTCAAGATCATTAGCTGCAAGTACTTCAATTATGTGGTTTCTGTTATCCTGATATTGGATCATCTTCATATCCTCCTCCAGTTGACACTTCCAGCTAACGAGATGATTTTCATCCTCGGGTGGTTTAATTTCAATGTTATAAGGGAATATAGAGGTAATCCTCTCGTCTAATTCTATGTAGTCATTATCCAGGTCTTCAATTCTTGAACCGAGGATCAGCACAGATCCAGACAATTTCTTCAACATTTTCTGAAACAAGAAGTATATCTTTTTTGATCTACACAGGAGCTTATCAGCATCCCTAAGATACAGAACAACGGGATTGGTTTTCGACACTGAAACAATAACCTGCAAGTGAAATCAAAGTTATGCCATGCATATCTACTAAAAGGTATAGGACAAGATTGGCCACATATCTGTTTGAAGTAAATCCATCACAAAATACATCTAGCAAAACACGAATTGCTAAAGCTACGTCAAATATCGAATACAAAATAAAAAGAGATGATACCTTATACAGTGTCTGTATAAGAATCTTATCATCGAAAGACCAGCTGCTGGTACGCATAAGAGGAGCTGGAAAGAAGCAGCATACTCATAAGAATAAAAAGGAATGACAGCTTAGCTGTTCATGTTTGAAAATCTTAAGCACATTATCACCAACATGCAGCACCAATACACTATACAATCACCAAGGGTTCATCATTGACCTAAAAGGTACAATATGTCTAAGACACATCTTTTTTTTTTTTTTCCAAACAAGATAACAAAATTTGCATGGGTCAGTTACGAATTCTTCAATTCAAAGAAAGGATGGAGGGAAAGAGAAGTAATAAAACAGCTCAGAGCCAGTTGCCCAGAGTAACAGGCTGAAGAAATGCACCTGCGTCAGGTCTTCTTTTGTATGACTATTTATCTTCCTCCTCTTACTGGTTTTTTTTTTTTAAAAAAATCTCTTATCCTCTTAGAAGTAAGAAAGTCAAGCTTTTGCCGGAGGATGAGCCTTTCAAGTGTCGGTAACACTCCCTTTTTCAACGTCTAGTCTGCTAGGGATTCTCCTCAAGTGAAGAAACAAAACGGGAGGCAAAATGAGTTGAGTCTAGCATTCCTGTGCATATCCCTTCTTTTTCAAATGGAATGGTTTGATTTCCAGAAAGTTCTTCACCAAGCAAGTATTACTTCATTATATCATTAGTTTGGCTTTATGGTCCACTAGGTCTAGGCCGTAATTGACAACCTAAATGGCTTTCAAAAATACTCACTTCACATCAATTGATCGCCTAGTGATTTTCCTACTTACAATATTTGATTGAAAATCTAATCCACCCTGAATCACATACACTTTATCTTGTTAGATATATCACCAACCAATAAGCAGGCCAATCTATTATTCTTAACAGTCATTAGGGTTATATTAAAGGACAGCATAAATGAGCCAATTAAGTGTTCTGTACTACTTTCTAACTTCTCTCTCACCCACTTGCCTTACAAACAAATTCCGTAATTACAATACTGCAAAAAAGATACATTAGATTGGTTGTTGCAGTGCCAACAACTTTGAAAATTAAAAAATATATAATTCCTGCTCATGTTTTTAAGGTAAATTAAATTGATCTTATGCTCTTGCAAAATTCTAAGTACTCTGTCAAAACCTGTATTTGCAGGAGTGCATTGCGAAGTAATACAACTCAGATTAGCCGAGGCAGATGCATTCCTACGAAGCTTTGGAGGATTAAAAGAACCTTCTGCTCTGCAAGGACGAAAAAAGCAGTAGATGGAATTAGAAGAAACACGAAGCAAGCAAACAGCTGACTTACCCACTTGGTTACGTTTATAATCAGGAGCCATATACCACACTATACCTTGATCCAATATCCACACCGCTGCTCTGTCTGCGTAACGTGCCTGCAACAGAACAGAGCTAAAGATTCCATATGGAAAAGAACTACACCAAACGAAATACTTATAGTTCATGTATAAAATGTCTAACAAAATACATACAAAACTACCCCGCATGGATGCTAGGAAAATTCAACATCAATAATACCACACAATTCCTATTCTGGACAAAATTTAAAGTCCTACATCCTACCCTGCATCAAATTTTAATCTGCTTGTAGAAGGGAAGTACAAGCACAACAATTGCTTTTAATATATATACAACACAATACACGGACATAATATTCGTAGTGGCTATAGATTTCAGTCCTACATCCGTGCACAAAATTCGGATTAAATGTTGCTGCGAGCCAAAAAGGATGCGTAAAAAATATATTGTATGTCATACTTAAATATGGAGTTACAAGTTAATCATTCTCAGATATCAGAAATTAATATCCTAAACCTATACAGATGGAGAATAAGCATATAGCAAAGGGTATGCTTTCTCTTAGTTCAAGAAAACATACAACTCTTGACTCAATAGAATGGAAAAAAGAATTCCTTTTCACGTAACCAACGCCCACTAAAAAGGACAAGGCGTTTTCGGTGTAATTAGTTCATTTAAGTGAAACATCTAACTTGCTAAAAAATAATTTTCCAAAACGGAAGAAAACAAGGTTATAAAAAAATCAACCACAAGCAATGAATTTAACAGTTAACTGAAGATTCTCTCAGTATGGAAAAGAATTAAAGATTTAAAGCAAAAATGAAACAAGATCCAGTACATTATATGAGGTTTAATAGCAGAATGTTTCTTTTACTATTTGGACCTAAAAATATGACATAATTTGCTAACCTAATGATATGGCTTCATTGAAACCATTGGATTAATACCAAATTCTAATGTTTGATGGAGCCCACAACCAATCCAACAGTGAATTAAGTCATATTTTTAGGTCTCAATAACATTACTCTTCTGGAAAACACACAACATCCAAACCTCTTACAAAATTATTGAAATGATGGGTCCCCAATTCACACGTCCCGAAGGGTGGGGATTATAAATCTCACCACCATTATTAGGGTTGAGGGTAAGAACGTAATGGGGTATAGATTATAATGAGTGGCTGTGGCTGAAACTCCCACATCATCACTCCCCCTTCCCCGTTAGGAAAAAAAAACAGAGTTGGAAGAGGTTAATAGTACTATTGCAATAAATTGTTGAGGCAAGAAAAAGGATGACGTGATGAGATTACAGATACAGATAAAATGGGATGAAGCAAACACAAAAGGCTTCTCCACATCTAATTGCCATGTATTGGAGAATAATTAGTGGTTCTTAGACCATAAAAATGAGTCTACTCTACTAGAAAAAAAGAAAAGGGACAAATGATCATCTGTCATACCTTTGGTTTCATTCCTTGGTAGTAGTATTGAAAATGATCCAAATAAATTAGACATCCGTTCCAATGTTGTTTCTGAAATAGACCTTTTAAAAGACTGCAACAAGCAAAGGAATAAACATCACAAAGTTCATGTCTTGACTCATCTTGCCAATGGCTTTCTGTGTTATAGACAACGCATTTGCTACAATGAAAAAGTTAGCAGAAGAGTCTATTCCACAGAATACACGAAGTGCAAATAAATTTGTCAAAACTTACAGATTCTTTATTGACACCTCCATATTTGCTCTGGATCTGTCAAAAAATCCAACAACAGAAAGCTTAGCACAAGTACAAACCAGAACAGACTGCGAGCTGACGAACAGACTGCAAGCTGACAAACTGACCTTTAGTGAGAAATCAGTTACATCTAACAAAAGCAACTTGGCTTCAAAGTAATGAGCTAAAGCCTTCGCAAGCATTTGCTGGTAAAGTTCTTCAAAATCCAAAAAACGGAGCACTTAGTATAGGTGAAAGAGTAAATGCAGCTAATGTACAAATATAGTCGTAGATAAATTCTGGGATGTCAAAGAAACATCATCTTTCAAATAACCAACCAGCTGGTCCTGAGAGCAAAATAGTTCGACTTGCAGGAGAAAGGTTTCGTGTATGCTTCGAAAAATCAGCTCTCTTCAAATGAACAAAGGCAGCACTCGTCAGCAAGACCCTTGTCTGTTCGCTGGTGTTGGAATAAACCAGAAATGACATCAGCATTGAAGTGATAATATGAGAAAAACAATTTCAACTGCAGAAGATCTTAGTTTCAAAATCAACAATTTATCACACATGACACATCCATGGGGGAAAACATCAAACACCAGCCACCTCGGCCGTTATGCCATCAATAATGCATGACCCCATGTTACCTCCACATGAGATTGCAACAAATAAATTAACTCATCTCTACTATCCCGTCAATAGCCCTGCTACCTT
Source organism: Ilex asprella (assembly GCA_023539305.1). Taxonomy (NCBI): domain Eukaryota; kingdom Viridiplantae; phylum Streptophyta; class Magnoliopsida; order Aquifoliales; family Aquifoliaceae; genus Ilex; species Ilex asprella. Next base: position 42,212,410 of record CM042186.1, on the reverse strand, counting down.
TGATTAAGTAGACAGCTGATACACAAAAGAACATATGTAGTGCATGCATTACTAAATCACCAACATTTAGTTTTAACTACTATATTTAGTATGTATATCTAAGTCTAAATAGTCTCTTTTATAGGGGTAATGAACATAAGGGGGGCACACTGAGCAAGTACGAGAAATTGGCCCTGCTCCGCTTGTTAAAGAAAAAGATTCCCCCTCTTTCACTATTAAGTTTTATTATTCATAACTAGATGGTATAGAAGGCGCTTTCCGATCTACAGTCCCTCAAAGCGAAGGGTTTGATCAGGAAGCCCCCGCCCGCTATCCTCTTTATCAACAAAGCATTCATTGCATTCATTCATCAAATAATTAGGCGGAGGTGGCACAGCGAGTCATCAACTTTATAAACTAAATATTTCCTCTCTCCATTATGCAGCCAGTGAACATGATACTTTAAAGGGCTCAAACAAAATAGTCCTTACAGGTTGAAATAGCTTAGTTGCGCCAATTAATGTGCAATTTCACACTAATTCATCTAAGATTCTTTCCGGTTCCATATATGTAATGCAGACTACAATAAAATAATCATCCCGTGTTAGCTAGTGCCCAGATTCTAACATCTAAGATATCGCTTAAAGTCACCTACAATCTAAAACTAATAAGTCAAAACTGGGCTAGGAAACTTCAGGTAAATAAAAGAGGACCATAACATTCTTCGTTAAATATTGCCACACCAAGTCGGCCAATATAGGGTTTGCCTTGGAGAAGTTCCTTGTTACGAAAAAAAAATATATACATAGTTATAAACTTGAGGAGTCACTAGTCTACACCAGTATACATGTCTCATACTTTAAAAATGTGACTTGCACTGAATGAAATGAATAGCCACACGAGGCACTCATATGTCATCTAGGAGTTTCAGTTGCTTTGCTTAAGTCTTCAACCATGTTGTGAACAATTGGGAGTCACACACTACTATGAAGTGGTCAGACCTTGGTATACACAGTTTAACAGTACAATAAAGGTGTCCTTACCAAATTGGGATACTAAATCCTCCATCCAATATGATAAGGCGTTATCAGTATCAATAAAAATTAATGAAACTCACTTATATGGTAATTATAAATGTGTCATATCATTTAAAATAGATATTTGGTAAAGATATTTAGTAAGTATAACATTGCTCCTAACAAAATAACGTTCTACAAAAACAAATAGTGCCCTCATTCCACATTCACACTACCACTTTAACAATGTTACTTAATTAGGAAAGTGAAAGAATCTTCTCGAAATTAATGAAGAGAATAATAGAGAATCTTTCTCTGTGGAGAATTTTTAGTCGTACAAAAAGAATGGAGAATTACACTGAGACTTTTTAAGGTTTGTCACTTAATCATTCAGATTCCCTGACATTTAAAATATAACACACAAACTCCCTGAAGTTTGTATGCGCTTAACACTTAGACCCCTGCTATAAATATATTTGTTAATAAATTATACTTAGACCCTCTAAAGCTTGTAAATATATAATACTTAAACCCTTTAAATTTAAAATATTATACTTAGACCAAAAATACTTTAATCAAAGATAAAATATCAAATATTTTAAATTTTACAACTAAAATTCATATTTTATTATATCATTTATTGAAATAAAATTAAAAATAAAAATTTAATTTTTTCTTAAAAAATCATAATTAATATATAATTATACTATCTATTAGAATAAAACAAAAAA
>CM042186.1:42179153-42194847 GCA_023539305.1 Ilex asprella | reverse complement strand
GTGGTGGTGGTGGGGGGTGGCAAAGGTGATGATGGGAGGGGTGCTACGATGACGACGACGATAGTGGTGATAAGGGGCAAGGGAGTGATAGTAGTGATGATGATGGTGATGACGTTGGTGATGGTGGTGGGGTGGTGACAATAAAGGTGGTAGTGATAGGGGTGATGATGATGGAGGGTAATTTGGTGAGGGGTGGCGGTGGTGGTGGTAATGGTAATGGTAATAGTGGGGGGAGTGGTAATGGTGATGGTGGTGGGGGCGATGGGGGTGTTGTGACATCCCAAAATTCGGGAATCATTTATTAACTATTAATAACCCATCAACCCGCAGAAATACTCGTGAATGTCACATAACTCGACACCACGTGATAGCATCACCTAACCGAGATCGTAACTCACAATGTATTTCAGGTTCAATTATTCATTTGATCCAACCAAGGTTGATACAAGTCCTATTACAATTATTTGCGTACAATTACATGCCCAAAAACATAGTTTAACAAATGTTTTACAAGAATTCAATGTTAAAGGCCACAAGTCGACATCTCTTCATCCTCGAGATCCCAAATGAGGACCGTCCTCTGGCATGTATCTCGGACATAAAATATTTTTTCGTATAAGGTGAGCTACATTTAATAGAGTATCCCCTACAAAGGCTACTCCCCCTAGATGCATATGCAATGTTCACATGCAATACATAACTATTTACAATAATTCTAATCAAGAATATGCAACTCTATGATGGAATTCATTACGACATGCTATAAAATGAGATAAGACCCACTCATACAATCCAATCCGAGCCCTTCCCGGATCCTCAACACATGCAAGTATCAATGTGTATGAATCCGTCATCTATGCTACACATCAAATGACGTTTACAAATCTAAAATCTTTATTGGAGTACATGTTCATGGACTTACAACAAGGATCATCAATCCACACGGAATTTACGGATTCCCATTGAGGGTTCCGCATAAACCCATACACTTTATGGACCAGACCAAGTGAGTGCGTATCCCAACTACCGGGTATTATACCCGAGGGATCTTCTAGCCCTTTCTTGCTATCCCAACCCAATTTATCATGCAACCATGCGGCTCAGCTAGACCTTCGACCCAATTATTCCAAGTCGTCCGTCAATTACTAAGTGTGGTGTGATGACAACCATACACACACACTTATATGATGCAATGTCTCCATGCACATGCAATATGATATACCATTATAATAACAATATCATGTCGCATATGTGATAAATGTCATATGGATTAATTTAACACATACTAATCAAATTCCATGTCAAATTATATCATAAGCATATAATTTTCACAAGTTATCACATAACTCAAGCATATTATTCTAATTTAATCAAAACAACAAGTTTCAAACATTCAAAACATTTTATCAACACTTATACAAGACACGACTCATGAAACACATAGCATGTCTCAAATTTCACATTTTCAAGAAATTACGCATGTAACTTTTACACATCAAATTCAAACTAGAATTTAGCTTAAGTCATTTCTATCAAAATCTCCTCATTTTCATGACCATAGATACGTTTTAGGTCAATTTCTATATCTAATCCTTTGTCTATCAACACCAAAGGGTAGGAATAAAACCAAAGTAGGAAGAACCCTACCTCAATTGAAGTGTAGAGAACTCCAAAAATACCAACCAAACTTCAAGGTCTTGACTTCCCAAAAATCTCTTCCTTGGATCTTTGGTGAAATAGCTCGTTCTTGATGTGGTTGTGTAGCCCTCATCCACAAGATCGACTTTAATTCTTGGCTCGACGGAATCCGACCGACGGAACTCCAAGAATCGAAGGAAGAAATCTTGGATTTTCTATTTTCTCTCACTCTTTCTCTCCAACGTTGAAGACCAGCTGATTGTAGAGTCCTTATTTATAATTTTCAAGACTCGGCTCTCGTCGCACCAAGTATCCCCCGCTTGTTAGGGTCCATTTTAGCCCTAAAACGATTTATTTCATCCCGGTTTAAATTCAAATTAATTTTATTTGAACTTTCATCCAATTATAAAAAAAAATTTAAATTTTTTATTTTTGGGATCTTTGTGAGGTCATTTGTCACCCAGTCGTCTCGTAAAATGTGAAAAATTTTACTATCTCGGAATTCGACGAAATTAGTCTAGATGACTAGATTTCGCGATACAAATCTAACGGCGAAGTCCGTTGCGTCATACGAGCTCTAGAAAAACACGTATTTTAATTTCGCATTATAATAGCAAATTAACATTTTGCCCTTTTTCAAAAAAAATTTAAATTTACCTAGGTTTTACATTGATGGTGGTGGTCGGGTGGTTCCAAACACTACTTTTTAAATATATATATATATATATATATATTTATATTTATAAGAAATTATAAGTATTAAAAATATTTTTAAAAATTCACTCCAAACACACTCTTAAGGGCTTATTTTTCCTATTAAATTTAGAATGTTACTATTAGTCGTCGGATTAACTTTAAAGTAAAATTAAAAGAAATCTCAATCGCGAATAGCAAAAGTCATTTTGTTTATCTTTTGAAATTTAAATTGTATTGTACTTTATTATATAAATATATATGAAATTAATGTATACATGATATGTAATTGACAAATATAATGTATGTATATATCAAAAGATATATATACAAATAACATATATATTTTAACACACATAATTAATTGTTATCTATTTTTCCTCTCAATTTTGGAATGTTTTATTTTGGTGAGTTGGAAGGAAAGTTAATTCATCTATTTTTTCATCATCCCTTCATTATCAAACATGACCTTTTGTCTAATTCCTCTAATTTTTTATTCTTTCATTTTTTCATCGTAGTAAACGAAACATTATGATAGTCTAGTGATAAAGTCTATTCTTTTATAAGAAAGAGATCTCATGTTTAATATTTTCAACACCCCCTAAGGGTCAATCACCCTTGTTCGTCAGGAAAAACATATCGTTAAACTAACTCGAATTACAATGGCCGATTCAAAACTCGAGAGAGTAGTCGACACAAATTTAGACACTCTGTAACACAAAAAACTCAATGCTCTACCACTCACCTTGGTGTTTAAATGCAAGTTTCTCCCTCCTCAGAGAACATAAAATTATACCGAAAGGGACACGTCATCAAACATTGGAAGCTCCAATACCAAAAGAAAGAAAAATTTGTTGGCCTTTGGTTAATAATCAAAATAGGCCCCTTTAAACCATACAAAGGCCAAACAAAGGAGATAGAAGTCGGGTAACTAAGTTCCAACTGGAGTCTATATTCTTAATTCCAATCATATGTAATTGATTCCTGCTGGTGGGTGGAACCGAAAAGTCTGAGATGGGGGAGTTGATTAGCTCTCCAGTGGTATAGGTGGGTTGAATTGAGTATGACTCTGTGAATATTAATGATATCAGGAACACGACAAAGTAAGTCATTCACTGAACTAAACAGTAAGGTTAGTTTACTTTAATAAAGTTTCTTACTGATTTGTACTACTTAGAGAAGAAGATTGTTACACCCTTTTGGAATAAAGTTGCACACTGTTTTGGCAAGACAATAGTTTGTCTATTTATACATTACGGTAATACGGTCTGTAAACAATGATGAGGTGATCTCTTAGTTTGTTAGAATTTTTGAGAGAATATTAGACCGATAGAAATTATATTTCATAGTGTAATGTAATATTCTAGAAATTGGTAACGTAACGTTGATTACTTATCTCTAAATAAAAACTTATATAATACCTTCTGAAAAAAAAACTAATATAATAATTTCTCTTTTGTCCTTTCTTCAGCCATAGCCAAGTTGGTAAAGGTTCGAACTGACCTGAACCCTTGCCAGGTTAGCCACTCTATTCTTTAGATCAATTCCCCTTATTGCGCTGTGGACTTGTTTTCTGTATAGGTTTTAGTCTTTGTATCATCAATTCCTGAACTCCAGAATTATAACTGGGTTAGCCTTTTAAAAAATTATCCTGTTGGAAGAGCCAAAGGTACAGGATATAAATGTTAAAACTAATGATTTGGCTTGTACTGATCTTCTTAACCCATTCTCTCATGGCTGCATCAAAATGACGCTTTAATTTTGCAATCAAATACAATCTTCTTGAGAGAGAGAGAGAGAGAGAGAGAGCATCAATGAATCAATCTCCGGTGCATAATGTTCCCGAGGATCCAATCCAGAAAGAGATAGACAAACTAGATGAAACGAACAAGAAGCAAGAAGGGAGAGTTCGAAACCTGGAATCAAAAGCCATCCAGCTTGTGAACTTATGTTTTGTGTTCCAAGGAGTGATCCTTACATCAACCTCCACAGCCTCATCTCTCAACTGCCACAACTGGTGGATTCCGTTCATCCTCTCTGTTCTCGCTGCCTTCATGAACTTGTTTGCCTTCATCGGTGCCACCTCCAAAGTTCTCGAGTCCAGAAAGGAGCTTGATCAATGCTTGGCAGACCTGGCACTTATGAATTCACACAGCGTGACAAGAGCTCAAGTCAATCTCGTTTAATGGAGCCACACAATCGTCTACTCTCCTTGGCTTCAAAAATTGTCAGTACGGTAACATGTGTACAATGCTAAACTCACCTGAAAGATAGGATTTCGTACAATACTGGAACTTGGAGTCTCAACAACCCGTTCATGCTCCAATAGATTAATAATCAATTAAAAATCCTTGATTGACCAAACAGATATTGACAAATTAGCGCAACATGGAGCACATGAGGGAGAGGGACCCATTGGAGAAAAATTCAACTCAACTCAACTCAACTCAACGAAAGAAAGCCTTTTATCCTAAGCCTGAATTGACAACTTCAATTGTACAATTTGAGACATGGGCCAACTTAGAAACACGTAAGACAACACAACTCGAATTCAATGCTTCACCCTGCATCTCACCCGTAAATACTTTAAGAATAAAATTAGATTTTTAAAATTTTTATTGAATTTCTATTTTAATTATTAAATTGTAAATTTCAGTTACAAATTTTTCAGTCCTATTTAGTGTGTATATTCAAGAATAATAATTATTGAACTTAATATTGTTTTTATAGCTATTCAAGAGCAAACAGTCAAATCTTTTTAAAATATATTATTTGTAGGTTACACATACGTAGACGAACAGTCTAAAACATTGAAGGTCGGTAACTATGTGTAGGCTACACACATGCTATATAAAGTGACTTTCAAAAATTCTTTTGGTGTGCAATGAAAGAAACATTTCAGAAGACTTTCAATTGCTCATTTTATGTTCTTTTATACTTCGTCTATCTTTTTAATTATCATATATATATTTTTTTATTTTTGAACAATTTGATTCGAGTCAGATTCATCTTAACCTTCCTATGGACGTGACCATTGAGGAGGTACTATTGTGAGCATCTAAATTGGATCTTGATGTCGCTGGTGTCCGTCAGGCATGTAAGACTCAACTGTTTTAGGACAGTGATCACACGCCTCTCAAACTTGCAGATCAACTCTTTCATTTTATCTTATATGTTATATATATTATATTCTAATTTATTTAATTACAACCACAATATATTTTACCAATTTAAAAACTGTTTTTTTCTGTTCATAAACATTCTACTGTCATTGACCACATACTGTTATTAAAAGTACTCATAATCTCAGTTCATATTATTGCTATTATCTCATCTATTTTATGTGTTAGATTATCTTATTTAAGTTGACACTCTATTGTTAAAGGTCGTATTTCGTGTTGACATTCTGTAAGAAAATATACACAATATATAAATTTTGGTTTTACAAATACATAATCGCTGAAGCAAACTGCTGGAAATCTAGCATACTTGTCTTTTTGTGAAGGTAACTCATACACAAACACACAAACTTCTCCAAAAAGGCAAGAACTGTCCAGTGATTCCCCGGTAGTTAAACTCTGAATGGATTGCAATCTCAGGTAAAGACGTGATACAACCAGCTAAACGAAAAGGCCAGTTGGAGTCATGAGCAAAATGGAGCAACACAGCAAATCACCAGGAATCCTATTTTTAATGCTATTTGCGACGTCTATTTGTTATCAACTCTGGGTTGCCTTTCCTCATCATGGCCACGAACTCATCGTAGTTAATTCTTCCATCCTGCAAGAGGATTTTGATATACATTATTCAACATAAGTCACGACACAAAGACTTCATTTGTTAGCAGACAAATACAAAATGAAGAAGCAAGGTGTACTCATTTTTGTTTGATGACACTTAAAACATATGAGAGGGAACTCATGATATTGCCAAGGAAAATAACTCTTACAAATGAAACTAAAGTTGATCATTTCCTGCTACTGGAATGCCAGGTATTTTTGTGTGTGCATTGACACCATTATTTTATAATACTATTATTGAGGAAATGACGATCTTTGAAGTCTACACAAACAATCCATACATAAACCCGACATCATAGATTGGTTGGATTTATCATGCCAAGTTGCCAAATGTTTGCAATTTCTTTTTGCATCTTGATTGTGTTCTATTGAATTGACAAGTTAAATTCTTATTGTTCATAATTTCCATTTTTTACTCATCAAAGCAGCGACTATGTGTTTAATCATATATAGACAGATTTGATTTCATGACAAGCTTGCACGCATTCCAACTTTTTTCCCTTCAGAGTCATGTTCCCAGAGAGGTTCCTATTTCTGAGGCTTTAGAGACAATAAACCAAAAGGACATAGTTATTAGCTGCTATGTACTTTATTTTACTTGCAGGAGAAAGAAAGAAAGAAAGAAAGAAAAAGGGGAAGAAACAGGGCAACAACAATAGAACAATCAATGCCCATTGTGTACTTGTTCCAACAGACATTCCAGCCTTAAAAATATACATTTACCTTAGGGAAGTCAGTCATTCAAGGCCTTATACACATTTGGTTCAAATATATGATGCTTCAGCCTACTTGGATAACTAAATTGTCAGCAGGAACAACATCAAATCAATTCATGGAGTACAAGCCTCAAAGTGAGCCATTTTCATTCATGAGTAAACATTATTTTTCGAAAATCACATTGAATAGAGAGAGATGGACAGAGAGATAGATTATGGACAAGCATATTGTGTTTCCAAGGAGATAGAAAACATACGTTGTCTGTGTCGACTTCTGCAATGATCTCCTTTATTGTTTTCTCATCACCCATATTATAATTCTTCAGGGCATGCTCTAATTCGTCCATCGTGATGTGCCTACATTTAGAGGCAAAAACCAAAAACAGCAGAAAGTAAGCAACATAATTTCTGCATGACTCAGTCAAATATGTTAATATAATACGACACAATAGAACATAATAAGGAGGCCACCCGCTCTTGTCCTTGTCGAAATATTCAAAGGCTCTGTACAAGTGGTCTTCTCTTTCCATTCGATTCATGTGCATTGTAGCTGTTATAAACTCAATATAATCAATTGTTCCATTTCCATCCACGTCTGCCTGAAAGAGCAACCGATCTTGATATTTTAGTTACTCTAGAACAGATCATGAAATGAGATGGCAGCTAGCAATAAGAATCAATTGTATAACCAGAACTAGCCATAATACCTTAAATATGAAATCAACAAATGCTTATTTAATTAATTAGGAGGTATGTAACAGAAAAGCTACAACTAATAAAATTCAACTTATGCGCAATCGAACAAAATGTCCAAAATGATTGTCACACCCCAGGCAGAACTATGTGAGATAAAATTAATAGAATGATTGTGGAAATGGGCAGAACCGCATAAAATAAAGCTAAGAGAATGATTGTTAAAATGACTCAGCCATGTGGTTTGGTATAGAGACTAGAAATTTAGTTCAAGTTGAAGGTGCAAAAGAAGTAGTTAGGCTAAAAAAAATCAAATAAGGAAACCATAACAGTATGATTGGTATATAAGCAGAAGGTATGAGCGAAGACCGAGCACAATGGCATAAGCGTATCTAATCACGAACAAGGCTCCAAAAAGATGATGAGCTTGGGACCAGCATAACATTCGACATACGCATGTGGGAGATAGACTAATGAATCAAAGAGCACTACAATAGCCCAGACAGAGACAAAAACAGAAATGAGAGAGAGAGAGAGAAACAATACCGCTTCCATCAACTGCCTCGCTTCTGACTCGGAAAGCTTGGTACCCAGTTTTGTAAGACCGGCTTTCAGCTCTTCAAATGTTATTGTTCCACTGTTATCTGTGTCCATAGATTTGAAAAGCTCCTTCAATCCAATGATTTCTTCTTCGGAGAGATTTTCTGCAATTACCTAGCACAAGAAACAATTCCAAAAAAAACTCCTAGAGTTTTTATTTGCCAAAAACAGTAACAAAAGATACTTTCACCTTCAGAGCTAATTTCTTGAGTTTGTTCATCGCCCGGAACTGTTTCATTCTACTTAACACAGCAATGTCGAGAGGTTTATCAGATGCCTCACCATCTTCTCTCATCCATGGATGATCTGCATGTCAATCAGTGGTTGAAACTCCTAGTGTATTTCTGAGTAGAATGCATGCTGAAATGCTAAGCAACACAATTCTTCACACCCAACCACCAAAAAGTCAAGAAACTTGCACTAATTCAGCAACCTAGAGATGGTAAAGTAGCAAGTAGAAGCCAAGCAGGATCCATGAATGACTTAAGTAATTTCTTAGATCTTAGTATTGCATTGCACTGATAGAGAACTAAAGAATGTCAGGATTCACATTTTCCTGGTCAGGATGTGGTAAAAATTTGGATACTTACTTAGGACTTCAACAGCAGAAACCCTTTTGGTAGGATCAGCTTGTAGCATCTTATTCACAAGGTCTTTGGCACTACTAGATACGGATGGCCAAGGATCAGATGAGAAATCAAGATGTCCCCGCAAAACAGCATCAAAGATACCCTGCTCATTCTCTGCATATGAAAGGAAAAGAGACAAGGTTGTAACTGTTAGGACATGATAGAGCAGTATTCATGTAGTTAATAAGAGGCTCCAAGACCTTTAATCATGGAATATCAGCCGTAGCCTGTAGGTCATCTTATTTCATGCTTATTTAGGTTAGAAAATGTTTACCCAAACATAAAAAAGACACAAATACAATTTAAACTATCCAGAGAGGCACTCAAGGAAAAGTTAAAACAAGATTGTGCTATGGGCGCTCATCTCATCAAGTTCGGAAATACGAACCTCCCCAGAATGGTGGGACACCGCTAAGCAAAATATATAGGATGACCCCAGCACTCCAAATATCTGCCTCAGCTCCATAGTTGTGGCGCAACACTTCGGGAGCCACATAATATGAACTTCCAACAAGGTCTTTAAATACATCTCCTGCACCCACAAATCAACATTAAGTTAACAAAAATCACCAGCAAGTCCCAAAAATAGGTAAAAAGCAATGAACAGCAATGCAACACATTGGCCAAGGGGGCCCAAGAAAACACCCTCCCCCCCCCCCCCCCCAAACCCTGCAGTTCTGAAACTACCTTTTCCCACTTTAGTTCTGTGAATGATTAATGAAACCACCCAAAATATATGGCCTCTATAATTCTATGTTATATCTTTTGACCCTTACTCATTAGTACCCCAAAGTCCAAATCCTGGCTTCACCCCAGAAACAAGAAAAGTTGATAATAGAAAACCGCACTGTAAACTGAAAGAAAAAAAAAACAAAAAAACAAGACTAAGAAGTGTGTCATGGTGTAACTGTTAAATTTATGGCATCGGTAAATTTTCAACGTAATGTTTAGAAAAAGTTCATTCATAATGAGGAGAAAAGGAAGATGCTTATAGATGACTGAGGACTGAGAAGGTGACCATAAAAATGAAAAATGAGTGAGAAGTTTGGTTAAAGTACTTGGCTGGAAAATGTTCCTACTGAGGAGCATTCTCGGTGTTGTCAATGGAGGGGAAGATTTTTGTCGTAGTTGATGTATATTCTTAAAGTATTGTTTAATAATAACTGGGCAGCTGCCATATGTAAATGGATAACTTTTAAACTTTGTTCTAATTATAGCCTCTTCCTGGACATGTTTTGACAACAGGATTTGAATCCACATTTTAGCCCCAATATAATCACAAGCAACCACCAGGCCCAAAACGACTATAATAGATTTACATCACATGTCCTACTGGCATCAAGACTTGAACATGTTCTAAATCATTATGTCACCACATACATAGGGCATTCACCTCCAACATTCAAATACTTGTTTCCTTTTTCCTCCTGCATTCTTCTCCAACTTATTCCAAAATTTCAATGAATTTCACTGCATTTCCATTTTCCCACATCCCCTTAAATTTCATGAAAGAAAAAACATCATATAAACATTTCAGCCCAAAAATCGAGTCACCATTGACCATCCCCAATCCAGAGCATGTTAGGTTCATGAAATAACAAGAACACATATTCAGTATCAGATCATATCTGATGACCTCAACTTTCGAGTAAAAACCCAGAAAACTAATAATGCAAAGTTCGCAATTATCATAATACAGGGGTAAAACATAAATAGATCAAATTTAATGCCTGTTTTAAAGAAAACTGAGAGCCCAAAATCCGTAGCCTTCAATGGCGAATCTTCATCAGAACTCAAGAACAAGAAATTTTCTGGCTTCAAATCCCTGTGCATCACACCCATGGAATGACAATTATGCACCACAGTCACAATCTGCCGACACAGATTGGCGGCTGCACTCTCCGAATAATGTCCCTTAGTAATAATCCGATCAAAAAGCTCACCGCCGGCACACAACTCCATTACTAAGTTCACCGAATGGCGATCCTCGTACGCGCCTTTGAGCCCTACGATGTTCAGATGTCCGGTCAAGTGGTGCATGATCTGAACTTCCCGTTGGACGTCCTCTATGTCGTCTTTTTTGATGAGTTTACGAGTGGCAATGGACTTGCAGGCTAATATTTGTCCAGTGGTCTTGTGGGTAACGAGGTAGGTTACGCCGAATTGACCACGGCCGAGCTCACGGCCGAAAATGTAGGTGGAGTGGACGTCCTCCATTGGACGACCCAGGACTCGTCCGTTGCCGGAGGGTGACCGAAAAACGGAGGTGGACGATGGTGGTTCATCGGAAGGGCGAATATTGAGGCCGTTGGTGGAGGCTGAGTCAGGGCGGAGATGGGTTTGGGAGGTGTGTGAGCCAGTACAGTTACCCATATTTGTGTCTGAGCGTCTGAGTGAGAAGTCTCATGTAGACGAAAAAAAATCTACTTGCCTCGTGTTTTGTCCGAAGACGATGTTGCGAATTGACGGAAATAACCTTGGAAGAAGTGTATTTACTGTGTGCTTTGAGTTGGTAAACGGGGTCAACCGTGGAAAAGAATTCCAGTGACTTCATTGAGCCCTTTGGATTTTTATCTTTTTGGGTGTTACCAAAATTTTGAAATTCGTGCTTCATTTTTTTTTTCTACCGACGTCATGATACGAAGATTTTTTATTAAAATTTTCATCCCCAATGAAATTAGACAGTATTTCATTATTAAATAAATAAATTCTATTAATATTTAATTGTAGAGTTTATATCACGTCACTTGTGTTTTATTTGGTATAATAAAAAAATAAAATAATGAAAAATGAGAAGGATAAAAAATTTAAGAAATAAATAAAATATCATATTTAATAAAAAAAAAACAGGAAGATTGAAAAAGTAGACGGATTAACTTTATTTTTAATTCATTAAAATTAATCTATTTAAAATTAGAAGAAAAGTAGATAAAAAGTTAATTATTTGTGATAAAAGTAAATAAAATATGATAATATTTTTGAGTTAGGTTGAATAATTTATTTTTTAAGATTGGTTATACAATGATTTGTGTTGGGCAGTGATACATGAAATGAGATACATTAGCAACGTAGACATGTTAGATTTTTTTGGATTTTTATTTTCAAAGGAAATTGATTTCAATTTTTTTAATTAAAATAAATTTAAAAAAATATTTCCAATTAATTTTTTTAAAAAATTATAAAGTGACTTTAGACACGAGTTATTACTAGTGTATATATGAGAGAGATAAATAAATAGTTTTATTCTATTTATGGATATAGATAGATATAAAATAGAGAATTTTAATGTTAATCAAATTACTAAAATTTATGAGTTATTAATTTTTAAAATTATTTTAATTAAACATAATTATTAGGGGTATTTTAGACAATAAAAATCAAAATAAACTTAATATTAAATAAATGTCCTTAATAGACTTATCACCAAATAAATCCACAAAGATGGACCGACTTCTAAATTTTTCTATAAATTTTCAAGACATCAAATCAATATTGGATGGATATCGACCTAATATATCCCAAACTATTGTCTTAACAGAACAACAACTCAAGAGCCCAAATGTTGAAGAAATATTTTTAATATTGACAAACTACATAACTTCAAGATCCAACCAGAATCATCGGGCATTGATTAATGAAAATATTATATTTTTTTATTGTGGATCCAAGCATTTTATCAATAAAATGTACGCATAATGAAATCAATCTTTACACCACGTCGTATACACGTGGCAAGTGAGTCTTCTATAACATAAACATCAATTTGATTATTGGATCGTCAACAACTTGTTTTGATTGTTGTAATAGAATCGTTCATCTAACTCTGATACTATTCGTTGATTTTGTACAATGCATAATCAATACTAAAACTGATGAGTCCAAATTTGACTGGATCAACTCAGTCAGATTAAACCAAGAAAACTCAAAGAGGAACCCAATCAAAACTGGATCAACCCATGAGAAGAAGCCCAAAGCACCAAGAAGGACTAGCACCAAAATGAGTCAAGAGGCCAACACCCAGGACAAGGGGACGCCGCCTAAGGCTATCCCATGGAGGCATTGCCCATATGGTCTCCAAGGGGCGTCGCTCATGCTGGTTCCCTCCTTTCTTTCGACCTTCGCTTTCTCCACGGCCGCACTATGAGAATTACTCCAATGCAAGACCAAGCTCAGAGTCAAGATCAGTCCAAGCTCAAGATCTTCTTCCAAATAGATAGAAGCACGAGGGGAGAGAATATTGGGATAGACATGAAGATCTCCTATCATAACTGTACTTACCAAAATAAGAAAAGTCTTCTCCCTCACGTCATCGTCTCAATGTCTTATTAAGCCTATATAATGTAAGGCTTCTCCACACAAAGGGGTAGACCTTTATAACCTTGACATATTTATACCTAGAGCTTTTGCCTCCCTACACACACTACACCTTTCTACACACATTGCTCTCTCTCTGTTTCCCCACAAGCACTGTAACACTCGTCGAAATTACTCTCCCGACGACGTCATCAATAAAATACTACAGGTCATCATTGTCGTTCCCGAGAATGGACGTAAATCACCCGAATCAAACCACTATAAATCCTTGTGTTTGCCGTTATTTACTGCTTACATACTATTTTAGTTCTTGATTGTCATTGATTGCTTGTTAACTGCTCATTAATCACACTCATTCATCTACTTGAATATTGATTTTGTACAAGACAATTTAGTGTATAATCAGATACCATAAGTTGAAAGATAGGAATTCAAGATTAAAAAAAAATAATGAAACAAAACACAAAGAGATAATGTGGTTCATTACAACGTACGTATCTTTCTATACAGTACTTACATCCACGAAAAAAAAAACTTACATCTATATATTATTCATTAAAAAACTCGTCATTTGATAATTGATTATATTGTACTTAACCCTATTCATAGGGACAAAATATTGTCACCTAAACTTATTCAAATATAATTTTACAACTATGTTTCCAACCACATGTCTAATATTCTTATATATTCATAGTATAATAAAACTCTTTCAATTTATTTTCTTTTTAATTTGATCACTGATAAACCTATTCAATGAATATTAGGATTTTCCTAGAAATTTGACCATTTTTTTACAAAGAAAAATAAAAAATAAACAACTGGGATTGTCTCTGACTAGAAGCAAATCATTATTTGTCAATATCCTTTTGATCAAAGTAGATACTATCTTGTAATCATACTATATTGACTATAGAGCATCAGACAAGCCTTTCTATTAAATTGCTGTCGCCACTCTATTAGTCTCCCCCCAGAATTTCACTTCCCTAATGTCTGTCATTCTCATAGAAATGATACTCTCAAAAGACCTTCTTATCTAATGCTCACACTACCCTTTTTTTTTTTTTTTTAAGAAGGAGTTCATATTGGCCACTGCCTGTTTAAAGTTAATCACAGCCAAGCTACCAACACATGAAAGGGTGGGACTATTCCACTCCAAATTATTCATCAACATCCTATTAAACTCTATATGTTCTTTATATGTTCCTGAAGTGAGTTATCATTACCACATATTGTATGCTCACTCTGCTAGTTACTAAACTTATTCCATTAAACACTAAATATTTACTCTTCCCACCCTATATATTCCTCAAGCATGTATTAGTCCCGCTATACTGGGTAACTTTTCTTTTTTTGATTACACGTATAATTAAACTATTATAAACATTAATTTCCAACTTTAGAAAGAAAAAAAAGATGATAGAAAAAGGTATAACAAGCATAAATGGGACAAGGAAAGTGAAACTACCATAGTACATATTTCAGCAACTTCTTCAATTGAATCTCCATTATAATCTTTCTTTGGGAGTTTCTTGAGGAGATGGGTCCTCCGTTTTCCCATTTCCTGAACCCACAGCGTTGAATAGCAAACATAAAAGGGTGTTGAAGAACTGAATTGAGCAAAAGTAAGTGTGTCCTCACCATTTCAAAGAAGTAAAGGGTCGTTTAGTAACGTTTTTGTTTTCGTGTCTTCAAAAAATAAAAAATAAATATAATTTTTGTCTATGTTTTATGGTAAACAATAAAACAGAAAACATGTTTGAAAGTCATCTTTGTCTATCAAATTATGAGAATAAAAACGAAAAATATGTTTGGTAACAACTTCAAGTTTTATCCTAAATATGCTTTATAAATTCTCATACAACAAAATACAAATCCAAAAATTCCTTAACCCAAAATATCAACTAATTCATCAAAAAACACCTAAACAAATAGCCCCATAAGTTTCTCACTACGATTCATAATATTTCGTATTTTTGTTTTTATTTTTGACAAAAATTGAAAACAGAAACACAAAACACAAGACAGAGACAGAAAATAAACAACTCCTAAATTCTCTACAGTATACATGGTTGGATTTGACACCACCGATGGAGTGAGTATGATCATCAATTTATTCTCACATTCTATTCTATATTTGAATTTATAAAAAACCAAATTTTCCGATAATAACTTCTTTAAAAGTTATATTCTAATTTGGCCAAGTAATCATTAATTGACAATGTAAAACATCTATGAAATTCAGTTAATGAGTTAAAAATATTATTTAATGTTAGGTCAATTGACTTTAAACTCAAATCACTTTTTGATTGAAAAAAGAATTATAAAGTAGTTTAGGGAACAAAAATGACGAGATGATAATAATTTGGAGATCTATATGTGTAGGGTGGTAAACGATCTGAGCTACTCGGACTTTGTTCATTTTGAGATTACTCGAGCTTTTTTGTTTACAAAATTAATCGACTTAGAATAATATTTTAGATTTTTATTTTTTAGGTTCGTTTTAAAAATAAACTCTATAAGTTCGGCTTGTTTTGAGTTCAAACTCAAAAAAATTGGCTCATTTGTTTGTCTATATATAATTTGATATATATATATATATATATATATC
>CM042186.1:42166125-42179053 GCA_023539305.1 Ilex asprella | reverse complement strand
GATACTAAGATATATATATATATATATATATATACATATATAACCAAAGTTACAAGAATTGCTTCGAGAAACCTGATTTTTTTTTTACCATGAAAGTGAATAAACTGTTGATGTAATTAAGATGCTGTCTCCAGCTGTTGCCCCTAATTAATACAACTATCCCATTAATATAAGAAAGCAAAAATAATCACGACAGATATACTTTCGCATGGAACAATTTGTAAGACAGACATCCATCATGCATTAAAAGACTGCCACCATTTGGATGTTTTGCAACTACTTTTTTTTTTTTTGTCATCGGTTAGATGTTCAGTCCAAGGAAGGTAAAACTCTCTTTACTGAAAGCAGTTGCGTTCCCAAGACTCGAACTTGAGACCTTAGTTAAGTTAGAACAGTCCCTCACCAACTAATCTAACGCTCGATGGTTCCACTTTTGCTTTCATGTGTGGTTCCAACATAACATAACCGATAGCCATTTTTCAAAGAAAAAGATCATTTAAGAAAAACTATCATAACTGGATTGATTGAATGAACATTGGGAAACAAAAAGATATGAACAATCATGTGAAGATCTCAATAATAAGATACCTATATATATGGTCCTACACTTCACACAAGAAAGATAGATCATAGAATTCAACTCGAGTTGAATCTTAAATGCAAAAAAAATAAAAAAAATTGGGGATTGACAAAAATGGTATGAAAAATCCAAGAGAAAATTGCAAAAAGAACAATCAAAATCACTTGCACATCAGATTGTGAATTGCTTCGCTTGTCAAATTTAGGGTCATGGTACAATTCAATATCGCTGTCTTACGCCTCTTAAGCTTCTTCATTACAAGCACTTCACCCCTCAACTTAGCATCGCTGCTCAGCTTCACCAACCCTGAATCAATCTCTCTGCTGAAATTCATACTGTCCCACAAACCATTTGCCCTCACTTGCACTGTCACATTAACTCTTTTTGTCTCTCTCGCTCTAACACCCCACACATTAATTTCTGTATCTCCAACTGTTTCGTTCCCATGTAACAAACTTACCTTGCTGCTCTTCTCAAGCTTGAACCGACCAAAGTTTTTGTTATCAACTGCGACCTCGGAAATCAGAGTCAAGTTCAATGATGGAGAAGGTGACGTGTCATACCGGAGATTTTCCATCCAGGCGGACCTGATCTCGACGTTAGGAGTATCGACACGTAACGCTACTGATGCAAAAATTAGTAAAACCATGCTTAGAAAGACAACTGCGGCGAGGGTGTACACAAAGCATTTGCTACTTCGTTGGTGGTGGGTATTATAGGGCTTTGTCATCGCGAACTCTTCATCACTTCTGGGATGGATTTGGGCAGGCGCTAAGGGAATTACTTGACTCTCTTCTACCATTGTTTTGAGATTGGAAAGGATGATTCACAGTCTGCTTTCCTTTTAGTTAACTCTGAGAGAGAGAGAGAGAGAGAGAGAGAGTTTGTGCTATCAGAGTGTGAAAGTGCATGGGTTGTGTAAAATAGATACGGGTAAATTGCATTCGAAGTTGATTTTCAATGTTTCAATTATATTATTTTTATTTTTAAAATATTAAATATATTTTTATATAATCTTTCAAGCAGACCACGTTCAAATTACTAATAATTTTTTATCATAAATTTATCACGTAATCTAAATATGAACAAAAAATTATTTTGATAGCTCTTAAACAAAATTTGGGTAGCTCTTGATAAAAAAAATGTATAATATGGGTAACTTTTGACCAAAATTTGAATAATTCACAATCAAAACTGTGTAATTTAAGTAGCTATTTAATTAAAATTTGAGTAAAAATTTGGTCAAAAAATATTCAAATTATTTTTTTATCTATATTTAAGTATTACTTGACAAATTTATAATATTTAACAATTTAGACGTTGTCAGCTTGAGGTACTATATATAATTATATTCAATATTTCAAGAATAAAAATGATGCATTGAAATATTAAAAATCAAAATAAAATAAATTTTATATTTTAAGAACTTTTAATACAATTAATCTTAGATTAGTATATTAAAATAATATAATATAAAGACTTGGGCAAGCCCTGATCCGGGCAAGCGCCGTCGTCTTTTGGGACAAAAGGGCGAACTATTATTTTCAAGGTTTCGTGGTGATTATTTTATAACAAATTCAAATGGATTATATTAATTTAATAAATATGCCGACATGCAGATAGATGCTTCCCCCACGCTGTTCTGAGGAATAGACTTGTAGACCCATGCACTCTCTTTTCTTAAGTGGATATATATATACATATATATATATATATATATATATATTGACCAGATTGAAGAATTAAAATCAGCCGCCAAGTTGGAAAAAAAATCAAGGTAAGCTTCAACATTAATTTTTGAGGAATACTATTTAAATTTAAAAATTTGACATAATTTACTGACCTAATGATATAGTTTCATTAAAATCATTAGATTAGTACCAAGTTCTAATGTTTGATGGAGTCCACAGCCAATTCAATAGTTACAGTAAATTAGGTCAGCAAATTATGTCAGATTTTTAAGTCCCAATGATATTGCTCTTAATTATTTTTTTGTTCATAAGCTTCAACATTAATTTGAGGCTTCTAGTTCGGGCAGAGAAGAGTTAATTACAACTGTCTTTCATATTAACGAAGAGACTGCCTCAAATACAAAAAATCATCTTCCGTAGACGAAGAGACTACTTTGTCAACAACGTTCGTTTCAGTTTTTTCTGAAAAAATCATTCAAACCCCTCTGAATGTTCTGTACAAGGAAAAAGAGAGGACGATATTGGCTTTGCATGTCAAAAAATTAACACAAATAAAACTTATGTAAAGATAAGAATTTAAAATAAAAAATAATAAAATTAAACACAAAAAAGATAACATAAATAATAAAGCATACCTATGTCGCATACGTCATACGTATGTCTATGGACAGAATAGTTGCACCGATATATGATTTACTAAAAAATTGATCATCTAGTAACTAATTATATAAAATCAGACTTATTTATAGGGATAAAATATTGTTACCTAAACATATTCAGATACAACTTAATCTCTATGTTTCCTATCATATGTATAATATACCTATTCATATTATATTAGAAATCTTCTAAATTTGTTTCTATTTGATTTGGTCATTAATAAACTTATTCAAAAAATATTAGGACTTTTTCAAAAATTTTCCTATTGGATATGGGATTCTCACGTGTAGTGTACCAAACAAAATCAAATGGGGGTGCAAAATAATTATGGTTGTTTGAGAATATATCGAAGTTATTGGGGTAAATTTCAATGGAGGTGACAGTAATTGAGGTAAAAGAAAGAATCCCAATCTTCTATTTTAAGTTTCAACCAGTTAGGTCAAGATTGGGAATGATCCGGACAGTTGCTTGGGAGGTGGTAACATGGTCATAGGAGCCGACTGCAGACATCTAACCAAAACTTGCACAGTGATGTAATAAGTTATTATTACCACTCGAGCTAGTGATCTAGTAATCAGTTGTACTCATTTAGGGTGTTTGTTTGCAGTATAATAATGGTATAATCGGGTGGGATCGGGTGAAATAGTACGTGAGTCCTATTAATACTTTGTTTGTTTGTGTTTTTGTGTATAGTAGTAATTTTTAGATCTTAATACTGACCCGATAACTATAGTACCATTAATCCCATGTAGATGACTTTAATTAGTTGATGGGGTTTGGGAAATCGACTGTATAAGGCTCAAATATACAATTATAACCCTCTCACGAGAATGGAATGATGGTATTAAGAGTAAATAGGTCTATTTGTAATAAGAGATGTGACATAATAGATATTTTTTTAGTAAGTTTCACAATAAAACATATTGCTCAAATAAATATTAGATGAGATTGCCTTAATTTGTATGCCCGGTATTACCTTCCATTCGTATTGAGAGTATATGAAATATATTAGTCAAACCCATAAATATTAATCCCCCCCCTCAAAATAAATACACCCTTAAGGCTGTTCTGAAATCTGATGTGGTTATCAAGCAGGATCTAATTCACGAGTGTAATGCAATTTTCTGCTTGGCTTTGATAGTATTGTGATGACGAATTACCCTCTTGAAATAGTAGTTATGACTCAAACTGGATATTTCATAGTAGGGACTCTCATGGTCATGTCTAGGAGAAATTACTAGCTATTCATCTGCCCTCCCTTTTGTCACTTCAAAAACAAAAAAGTAATAAGCTATTTATATTAAGCCAATGTAAGGCTTAAATTTCGGTTTGTGTTTGGAACTTTTAACCACGAGGAGTATTCACCGGGACGCTTGCAACAGAGCCAAGTCTATGAAATTTTTGTAGTTGGTCCATTAACAACAGAGTTTGTTCCTTGATGTTGGGTCCATTAGCTATTTTTTGTACGAAAAATTAACGAACACTGACCTAAACATAACAATAATAAGTTAAAATAGACTAATTGTTGACATGAATTTAAACTACGAATAATAATAATTCGATTAATTTGATGTGAAATTCGATAATGGGGTGGGGTGATAGTGGTGGTGAACACGCGGTGATTGCAACGATAGGGTTTGAAGTAGATGGTAGTGGTGGTGATGGCCGACATCCGCAATGGAATTAATTAGAATGGGTGACGGTGGAAACAATGGTGGTGTCGTTAGTTAGTGTTGTTGGTGGGATGATAGAGGAGATGACGGCAAGAGCCATGTTGTGTGTGGGGATGATATCGGCCCGATTGTAAAATAGTAGTGGTGGGGGTGGGGGTAAGTATAAGCTAAGTGGATGTAGAGAAGAGAAAATTTGGACGAAATAACTGAAATTATAATTTATTAACTATCACAATAATATTATATTACAATGTTCAAATGTTTTGTTAATTTTTAAAAATACCAAGATAATTAGAATTGAAAAAGAATTGTCCCTGAAAATTTTATTTAAACTATTCAAAAGCGGCTAAATATGTTTTCACCACAATATAAATAACAAATCCTAACATTCCTAAATTATTAGAAAAATCAAATAAATACGTAATATTACAAAAATATCCCGAACAAAGGGGTAAAAAGAGAAAAATGTCTATAAACCACCCTATTTTGGTTTAAAAAACACTGGGATGAAAGTAGAGACTTCAAACTTGTCCGTATCATTGAAAGTTTTATGGAATGGGATTTGTCGAAATTTTTTAATATTATCACAAAAAATTAGACTTGATTGACTTCCTATCAATACTGTTTTTGAGGGTTCTGATCTATCATATAGTCCTCGGCTGTACATGTTGCATCAGTAGTGGTGGTGGAATGGTAAAAAGAAAGCAAAATTTCAAAAATAATAGGTCTCATATTTTATCAATATTGTATTGATAAAATAATCATTTAAAGCTTGGTACGGGTAAGGCCATTTCAAATCTTCCTTCTAGATGTTTGGACTTGGCTGCACTTATGCCAGAATGATATAATGTTACCAACCATGCACATGTTTGGTGGAGGCTATGGCAGTTGGGGGTGTCAATTATATCGTGTTCGTGTGGCTCGTATATCGTATTATTCGTGTCAAAATTTACGAAAAAAAATTATTTAGTTTGTTTTGATTATTAAACATTAGTCTAAATTTTTTACTATACATATTTAATAATCGTGTCAATTTTATAATTGTTCGTGTTGAGTTTGAATCAACGAATCAGAGTTGGCACCGCAACTCTCTCTTGCATCAAATTTGCTACTGAGTTATGTTTTAACAACACCTATTTAGAAGGAGACTCCAAAAATGTTATTGAAGCAATATGTCAGAGGGGACCCAATCTTTTTGATACTGGGATTTTTGTTGATCACATTCACAAGTACACAGATCGATTCATAGAGTTCTCGGTTAAATGCATCAAACGAGAAGGCAATTTTATTGCTAATGATTTAGCTAAGTACACTGCTAATTTTATGGGCATGAGATAGTGAACCCATGTCCATACAAATTTTTGTGTGGTTAAAATGTAAGTGAGTGGTTAAAATGTTTGTCATGGTTCAAAAATAAGTTGTTAAAATATTTATTGTTTAGGAAAACTTCAGTCACATCTCTCTAGTTTATCATATCTTCAAAGACACTCTCTCTAGTTCCTAAAGTTTCAATGACATCCCTTCTAGTTTATATTTAAACATCACTAACACCTTCTACTATTAAACTACCATTTCTAACAAAAAAAATTAATCTAAAATACCAAAAATGCCCCTGCATAAATCTCAGTAATTTTTTTACATAAAATTTTATTAAAATTCGAGCCGATTAAAATTTATTTTTCTACACAATAAAATTTAAACCAATTAAAATTTGATTGAAGTTGAATAAATTTTATTTTTTTTAGTGTATTAAAATTCAAACCTATTAAAATATATTTTTTACATATTAAAATTTTAGTCGATTTGAACTCTATCCGAATTGTTAGCGCCGATTAAAATTTGCTTTCGAGTCGATTAAAATTTTTATTTTTTTACTTATCTAAATTCGTGTCAATTAAAATTTGATTTATTAAAATTTGAGTCGATTAAAATTTATATTTTTATGTATTAAAATTTGGCTAATTAAAATTCAATACGAGTTGATTAAAATTTGATTTTAGTCGATTACAAATAATTTTTGATTGACTCAAATAGAATTCTAATTAGCCCACATTTAATAAGTAAAAAAATATATAATTTTTAATTGGCTCAAATTTTAGTATGCAAAAAAATAATTTTTAATTAACTTGAATTGAATTTTAATTCACTCGAAATTTTAATACTAAAAAAAAATAGAAAATATAGGGAGTCTCATTGAAGATATACATACTTAGAGGGGGTGTGGTTGAAGTTTATTCTCAAATATATCAAGGGCAATTTAGTGAATTTATATTCTAGTTAAAAAATTTAATCTAATCTAGTTAAAAAATTTAATCTAATAAGAGGTGTCATTGAAGATTTAAAAATTAGAGGGGGTGTGTTTGAAGATATAGTAAACTAGAGGGGGTGTGGTTAAAGTTTTCCCTTATTGTTTTTAAAAGATTAAATATAAATTGAAATAATTATTGTGATTAAAATATTAAAATGTAAATAATAACAAATGTCGTTATTTTATTTTTTTGAGTCAACTTAATTAATATTTAATTATTATTGATGGTCAAAGCAATGGTACTGGGATTGGTTTCAAAGCCCTTTGTTGGATATATAAAATGTACATCCAGATTGATTGGACAGGCTTCCAAATCTTAATCATAAACAAAGTTTTACTTTTGCCCCTTAATAATTCACATAGCAATAATAAATTTCATTTATCATCGAGTGTTAGATCAGTTGGTGGACGATTGTTCTAGCTTAATCAAAATCTCTAGCTCGAGTCTTAAGAACGCAACTACGTTCGGTAGGGAGAGTTTTGCCGCCCTTGTGATCCTCCCCGACTCGAATCTGGATTAGTCGGAACTCAAAGTTACTTTCGAACACCGGATGATTTGACCAAAAAAAATTCCATTTCATTCCTTTATTAACCAAGCATATCTAATAAACTTTCGAAGGTTTCAGTCTCTAATGTGATCAGTTTCTGCTTTGAAAGTTTGAGAGAGATGAGAATTAGCAGAAGGCAGTTTAATCTTGGCCAAATTGATGTGGATTTTCCTTATGTAGTAACACCAAAAAAAAGTAAGTACTAATATGTAAAAACAAATACAATCAAAATTCTCCACACTAGCTCACTCGAAGGTCAAACCAGTTAGGGGCAAATCGTAACATCTTGAAACTCAACTCTACTCTATACAAACCTCGAGTTTAACTGATGCATATAATTTATAAGTGATTGTGTGAGTCTAAAATTTACGTTACAACTATGAATTCAAAAGGGGCATAAAAAAAAATCTCAATCCAGCTGCAAAGAATAAGGGACTAATATAGGCTGCTGGCCATATATTCACATAAGCAATGGAATTACAGAAACCCAAACTAACAAAATTCAGAAAACCAAAACAACCAAGTTCAAATGCCTAACAATTGAGTCCAAATCTGTCACTTGCACTTCAAATCTTGAACAACTCGTGTCCCTATATTAATGCCCATGGTGCAGCTCATTTCACCTGACTTTTTCTTCTTCATCACCTTCATCAACTCCACCTTTCCTTTCAACTTAGCCTGGCTGCTCAGCATCAACACCCCCGTGTTCATATCATTTCCAAGGTTCCCACTGGTCGGTAGCCGATCAGAACTGATGTCAATGGTGACAGTTAACTTCTGGGTCTTTCGAGCTTTGGCCCGTCCCTTTGGAATAACAGCATCACCAACCGGCATGCCCTCGTATAGGATTGTGAGAGTGCTGTTATCGTATTTGAAATGCCCGAAATTCGTGTTCTTGACAGTGAATTGTGTGGTTAATCTCATGTTGAATGAAGTTGAGTTTGTGCTGCCACTTCCCAAGCTCTCAACATGGACAGTATTAAACCTTACTTTAGGACTTTTGATACGCATCACTGTTAGAGCAAACACCAAGATTATTGCTGTCTGGAACACAACAAAGGCAGCAACATATGCAAAACACCTTGCTTTGCTCCTCCCCTCTCCTTTCGCCATGACTCAGTTATAATTGGGTGTCTCAGAAAGAACTTCGAAACTTTTTTTTTCTTGGGTTGGGAGTGTAGAAAAGGAAAAAAAGTCTAAGCAGTTTGATGGGTTTTGGGTGTTTTCTGAGGGTAAGAAATGGTTACTATATATAGACATGTGGGATGGGATATGTTAGGGGGACTCGATAGATGGGGAAGGAACAATATAGCTGTACAACAGAGAATTGATTAGTTTTTCAGTCCTGGTTCAAAACGTGTTAGGGAGACTTTGACTCGGCTCCTTTAAACTTAATCAAATACTATTACGACCGTTATTGTCAAACATTATCAATCTTAACTTAAATTTTAAATATTATGACGACCGTTATTGTCAACCATTATCAATCTTAACTTAAATTTTTACTAAAATTTGAGTTTATATTTGAATAAAAAGTTTGATTTGATACAAAATATTTCGATGGATAAATTCAAATTTAAAGGAGAGCAAACTCCAATTTAAAAGAGAATAAACTCAAATTTGAAGGAGGGTGAAATATAACTATTAAATTTTTAAAAGAGAATAAAATTTGACTATTGGTAATTTGAGTAAGAGTTTTAAGTCTCCCTAGATTTGGTATGGATTTAGGTGTCGAATTAAAGTAGGTTTTTAGGATTTTTTTTCACCTAATTTTAAAATTGGGTTTAAAAAAAAGTAAGAACTAGACATAGTCTTATGAAATTTTTTATTCATGGTATTAGTAGGTATTTTCAACACGAGATGCGAACACGAAATAAAACCGAACAATTAAAATTTACTTACTTTTATATGAACCTAAAAATGACAATCATATAAATAATAGAAGAGTTAGATTCGTGACCGACATAAATAACATAAATTCAAAACGATAACCCATTTAACTAATATTTATACGAAGAAACTACACTATTTTTCCTGTGTTTTCAATTTTGATCAGGTATTGCATAAATTGGTAGACAAATTAGAGAGTTTTTTTTTTTCCATGGTTGTGTTATTATAGGAATCGAGTAGATATTTTGGTTATAAAGGGCCAAACGAGTGGTGGGTTTAGTGGATAAAGAATGGAGTCATAGTCGTTGAAGTTTGTTCACAGGCTATCCAGGTCAATTTGAAAGCGATCCGATAAATAAACAAGTCAAATTAACGGCACATCATCTGAAACAATTAATTGAATAAATTAAATTAAAATTAATTAATATTTGGCATGAACTAAAAACAATATAATTCAAACTTAATACAGCACAGCTCGTTGTGTGTAATCTTACCTATTTATGATACTTAAATCTAATTTGTTAATAGTATGATAAAAAAAAAATATTAATTACAAAATGCCACCTTGAAGTTTAGCTTACATTCAATCAATTCCCTCTAATTTTAGTTTTAACAATTTACATCCTCAAAGTTTGAATATTTATAAATTAAATCAAGCCATTAATTTTGATAGTGAAAAATGATAAAAAAAACATTTATTTGCAAATCACATTTTCTCAAATTCTACGAAGAGACAAGATTACCCTTTAAATCATTTTGTGTTGGGAAGGAAATGGAGAGTTTTTTGACATCATTTTTTTTAAAAAAATTCAAGATAATTTTTTATTTTTAATAAATTTGAGATCACGTGACTTAATTAGCATTAATTTTCGTAGTCGAAACTAACAAGTTGAGTTAATTGAAAAATGTACAAACCTTGAGGGGGTAATTTGTTAAAATCCAAACTAGACGGAGTTCATCACAACTTAATCCAAACATAGTATGTGGGTTTGTTTGTAGGGTGTGAACAGTAACGTGGGTTGAAACTGAATACAATTAATGTGCCTTCTAGACGATGGCATATCCAAAGACTAATAATGCACAAATTGACGCGTAGAGTGAAGAATACCGTTGAAGAAGTCTACTGTTACGTTAGAAAAACGAGGCAAGGCAACGATTGAAATGACAGCAACCGACGACCAACAGCAACGAAATTTCCTCACGCTGTCTTTGCGGACCTCGGAGGGCTACCACTGCAATCGGTTTTTCTACCCCAAGTGGGTGGGTGCCTGCCTTCCTTCTTGTTATAATTCTTAAGGAAAATTTCAATCTCACCCTTTTTAAATTATAATATTTTTTAAAATATGATAATTTTTTATTATTCAAAATATTACGGACACCCTTTTTAATTTATAATTAAACATCACTAACACTCCCCGTCGTAAAACCACAGTTTCTAACAAAAATTTTTTTATTTAAAATTACACCTACATAAACCCAAACAATCTTTTTTCATAAAATTTGAGCGTATTAAAATTTATTTTCTACATATTAAATTTCAAATTGATTAAAATTCAATTCAAGCCGATTAAATATTATTTTTTTTACGTATTAAAATTTGAGACGGTTTGAGCTCTACTTGAATTGTTAGCACGGATTAAAATTCGCTTTAAGTCGATTAAAATTTAATTTTTTTATAAATCAAAATTTAGGTCAATTAAAATTCAATGTGAATTGATTGAGCTGATTAAAAATGAATTTTAATTGACTCAAATTTTAATAAATAAAAATAAATTTTAATTAGCTAGAATTGAATTTTAATCAATCCAAATTTTAATACGTAAAAAAAAATAAAAAAACAAAGGGTGTTTCATTGAAGATATGTCTATCTAGTGGGGGTATGGGTGAAGATTTTTCTAAAATATATCATGAGCAATTTAATAAAATTGCATTCTAGTTAATACCTTTAATCTGACAAGGGGTATCAGTGAAGATTCAAAAAATAAAAAAATTATCCTTGAAGATATGATAAATTAGAAGAAGTGTGACTGAAATTTTTTCTAATTCTTATCATAAAATTATGAAAAATATTATAACTGGGGATTTAATCAGTTTTTATTGTTGTATTAAAAGTAGACTCCATACAATCTTAAAAGTCACAACTAGTCCAATAACTGTAATGAATTAGGTTATTAAATTAAATCTCTATAGCATGCATTAATTGCTCTAAATAAATAGGATATATAAAATTAATGCATATTTTTTCATTGTATTTATGCATGAAATTAATGTTTACATACTATATAATAGGTAAATAGAATCTATGCATATATATCAAGGATAAAAAGCTAAATAACATATATTTAAGCCCACATTAATTGAATACTGAATTTTATGTGTCAAATATATGAAAATTTTGAATTGTTTAATCTGAAAACTGTTTGATATATTTTCTGAAATTATAAGTCTCTCAAACAACACCATTATTAAACACACTTGATCAGTTTTACATGGAATCTCTTCAGTTTTAAGCGTAATGTTCACCTATCAAACAACACCTAACTCTCTTTCTACTTTCTTCTAATAAACACACTTGATCAGTTTTACATGGAATCTCTTCAGTTTTAAGCGTAATGTTCACCAATCAAACAACACCTAACTCTCTTTCTACTTTCCTCTCAATTTTAGAGGAGTAGATTTTAGTGGGTTATAAAAAAAAGTTAATCATTTCATTTTTTTATCAGACAAAGCATTAATAAATAGAGTAATGCTTTGTATCCCAAATTTATATCCCAAAAGTGTATCCCAAATTAATGTGAACCATTGGATGAGTGGACCCCAATGAAAAAAATTGGTAGGGCCCACTCATCCAATGGTTCCCATTGATTTGGGATGTAAATTTGGGATACAAATTTGGGATATGTAGCATTGCTCTAATAAATATTAGGAAAATTTGGAGGCCGGTCCCCCTACATGGACTTGTTTGGACTTAAGTCCGTCAATAAAAATTATTTGTTATGAAGTCCGTGTTTTGTCAATTTTATCATGCTATCTCTTCCCTTTAAAAGTGAAATAAAATTAAAGATTAAAAACTTCTAAATCTTAGGAATTTGACTAACATTAAAATATTTTCTCTCACATATCTATCTATATCTTTATATAGGTTAAGAGTTTGACTAACTTTAAAATTTTTCCTCTCTCTTATCTATCTATATTCATATATAGGTTAGATATATATATATATATATAGTAACATTAAAAATAAAAATAGTAACATTTAAATACAAAAAAAATTATCACAAAAATAATACATTTACACACAAAAAATAGTAACATTTAAACATAAAAAAAAATGAAACATTTAATATTAATATTTTTTAAAAATAACAACAGTAACATGTTCAACAAAAAATAGTAAGATGCTTAAAATAATAGTAACATGAACAGTAATGTACTCAACAAAAACAGTAACATAATAAAAAAAATAGTAACATGAATTTGAATATATAGGTTAGGTGTGTGTGTGTGTGTGTATATATATATATCTATATTTATATATATATATATATATATATATATATACATACCACTTTCCTCAT
>CM042186.1:42154457-42166025 GCA_023539305.1 Ilex asprella | reverse complement strand
TAAAATTTTTCCTCTCTCTTATCTATCTATATTCATATATAGGTTAGATATATATATATATATATAGTAACATTAAAAATAAAAATAGTAACATTTAAATACAAAAAAAATTATCACAAAAATAATACATTTACACACAAAAAATAGTAACATTTAAACATAAAAAAAAATGAAACATTTAATATTAATATTTTTTAAAAATAACAACAGTAACATGTTCAACAAAAAATAGTAAGATGCTTAAAATAATAGTAACATGAACAGTAATGTACTCAACAAAAACAGTAACATAATAAAAAAAATAGTAACATGAATTTGAATATATAGGTTAGGTGTGTGTGTGTGTGTGTATATATATATATCTATATTTATATATATATATATATATATATATATATACATACCACTTTCCTCATTATAGCACTGCCTCCATCGCACCATCATCACCTCCCGAACAACGTCAACCATCACGTTATCATCACTTCCACAACAACGCTCACCACTATCACCACCACACAAAAGTTCATTCAAGTTTCACTCATATATATATATATATATATATATATAGAGCTTTGAATTTGATATATATATATATAGAGAGAGAGAGAGAGATAGAGCTTTGAATTTGAATATATATATAGAGAGAGAGAAAAAGATAGAGCTTTGAATTTGATATATATATAGAAAGAGAGAGACAGAACTTTAAATTTGATATATATATATATATATAGAGAGAGAGAGAGAGCTTTGAATTTAAATTTTAAATTTATGATAGAGATTTTATTGACATATTTAATTGACATTGAATTAAGGGATAACAATTTTCAAAATAAAAAATTAATTAATTTCCTTTCAAGGAAGGGTATTTTTGAGATAAAAAAAAAGTGAACTTAAGTCATTACATATAATTTTAAACATGAACTTAACTTGTTATAAGTTTCCTTGCAAGACTTATCTCCAAACAAGTACATTTAGGAGGACTCACTTCTAATTTTCACAAAATATTAATTAGAGCAAGACAAAAATTCCTGCTATTCACCAAAAAAGATTTGTTGGGTCATGGGCTGACTGCAAAACCAGTCTATGGTCTTAGGGTAGCACTGTTAGAATTTGGAGTGAGCATGGCCCTTGCCAGGCAAAGACCTATTAGGACTTAGTATTGGGAGTGATTATGGGCCTGGGCCCCCTAACCACAAACAAAAACTTAATCCCACCACCCCTTGCCCAATCTTTGCAATTAAGACTTGCATTTAAGGCTGTTAATCGAGCTTACTCGTTTAACTATTTACGCATAAACGAGTCTAAAAAAATGTTCAAGCTCGACTCGTTTAACAGCCCTACTTGCATTCACATTATTATATATAAGTGGATCGTGAAAAGTACTTGTGTAAATGAACATTCATACTCATGTACATCTCCATGATTGAAGATAGGCTAAACCATGTGGGAAGAAGAAGAAGAAGAAGAATCAAGACTGCTTAATCATGTGTTTTCGAGAGTGGATTAAGGAGTAAAAGAAATGTTTAATTATTAGGATAAAGCCTGTTTATGTGAGAGATTAAGGAGTTTTTGGCCATTACTTGACATTTCCTATCCTTATCAACAAGCATATGTTATTGTTTTATTCTAATGTGGCGTTCTCCCACATGAAGTTGTTTGAAGAAAATATTCAAGATAACGATTACATCACGTTATCACTGTCACGTAGTATAATCGATCAATTATGCATAACATGTACAGACTAATTAATCCCACCAAATCTTATAACTACCATTAACTTCCTCGTTATTCAAAACTATCAAGTAGGATTTACTTGTTTATTATTGATCGATTCTACCTTTGACATTGGTGAAATTATGTAACCATTATATTGTTGGGGGTTTTCTCTTGAGTGTCTAATCAGAACAAAACACTATGTCACTGAACTCCTGTAATGCTAGCAAAAATGAAAAGCAGCCACTCCAAATCCAACATAAAGCATGGGGTACCCATTCCAATTCTCTCAAGGAGCAATGCCCAAACCATCCCCATGTAAAATCAACTATAACCTCTCTTACCTGTTATATATAATTAGACATAATGATGAAAGAAGAGGTACAACGTATGAATTTCCCAATTACATAAACTACTATTTCTATAGTGTAAGAATAAATAAAAAAACAAATAAAAAACATCCACATGGACATCTTCGTCAGCCTGGTCACATTCTAGAAGGATTCCCGGAGCCCACTTGAAGAATACTGGAGGAGTTCAACAAACAAGCTGTCCTTTCCTCCTCTCTTTTCCACAGTCCAAAAAAGACCTGCTTCATCTTCTTCCTTTTGAAACTGCCTTTTTCCTAGCTCATGCCTGAATGTCTTGCCAACCATTCATGGCCAAGTCTTCATCAATTTGACCAACTTATATTAGCTGTATCCCACTCTCATCCCCCAAAATGACCTTACAGGTGGGCCCATGAGTAATATTAGCAACTATAATAAGCCCTCTCACCAACCAGAACCAGTTTTTGGTTGTGCTTGGTACATATTACCAATTGAGTACTTGGAAGAAATATTCATATATATATATATGTATATATATTTGCTTACTTTTCTATACACTTTTCCCTTTCCTAGTCAAAACTGTACAATGCTTCTACCTCTGCCTTTCTTATTTTCTTTTCCATGATTTCCTATTTCTTCTCCAAGTGGTTTTGATATTTGTGAATAATGGTGGTGTTAGAGATGAACCCCCCACAATCCTCTAAAAATGCTCCTTATGGAATTCAAATTTGGTAGAACCTTTTTGATTAAACTCATAGCAAAGCTTGCCGAGTTCTTTAGCCAAGACTGGTGCTCCACAATAGAAAACTCCTGCTCCAGAACACCAACGACACAATAATGGCATAAGAAAAAAGGAAATTGTTTTCCATATGTAAAGTTCGTGGGGACTAGATCACTCACCTATTCTTGCATTAGCATGCTTTGTACACGTTTTCGAGAAAACCTTCTTCCAGTTTGGCCTTGCAAAATGGGTTCGCACCTGTTGAAATAATAACCACCAATATAGATAAACCTGCATATAATAGCTCATAATGCAGTCCCTTTACGAACTGTTATAAACCATTTCCACACATCATACCCATAACTCAAAATGATAAAGTGGCTAAAATTCTAAAGACAATCCACTAAAATCTTAGGATTTCTCCCTCTAAATGCGTAAGGGTCCTTAAAGAATAAAAATGAAACGTACCCTTGTGCCAGATACAATATCAACCCCGTTCTTAGCATGATTGAGTGCTTGGACCATGGTGATAAGAGCGGATCGGGCATCCCCTTCCTCATAAACACTGGTCAAGTAGTTGTGCATTTCTATTACACCCTGAAACACAAAATGATAAATGTAACAATCAATAAAAGAATAAACAGTGAAATGGAAAAAAAGAAAGGATCTAATGTCATATGTTACCCGTTGATCAAGTTCGGCAACTTCGTTCATGACCCCTTTGAACCAATCAAAGGAGCCTTGCTCCCTCGTCACCCAGTAGAAGTAAGCATTGGTGGTCTTCAGAGTTTTTCTCCGTTTTGAAGATACCTTACTCAGAGAGGGAGAATCAGTAGTCCCAACACTATGATCTGAGTGCCTGCTAATATCTGAAAATGCATCCTGTAAAAAAAAACAGAATTTTAATTTTTTCTTAAATAACAAATAATGGAGTAGCTATTCCAATCTCATATAGAATGATAGGATATTGGGAGTCAGACTAATTACTTACTGCCTGTTCCTCCATTTTGACAATGTTGTTTAGCAAATCTTTCAGAATACTGATAAAAGGTGTTGCTCCTATTCCAAGACCAACAAGTAGCAGTACATCATATTTCCGATAATCTTGTGCTGGAGCACCATAAGGTCCATCTATTAAGAGCTTTGGCAAACTGCAATCCAATTATAATTTTAAATGGCAACTGCAATAACAACTACATGATGCACACAAGAAAAATAGACAGAGAAAAGCATACAAACTTAAACTAGACTGGACCTTTTCTTGGTTGTTTCATCAGCCCTGAGTAGCCCACTCTTCCCAGCAACAGGAGTCTCACATGCCTCTGAGAATACCCTCTTAAGTTCCTGTGTCCAGTCACCTAGCTGCCGGATGTGAATGCTAAGGTAGTCATCTTCAGGAGCTGAGGTAATGGAAAATGGATGCCTAGCATCATATAACATAACAAATCCGCATTAAGCACCAAGAAGTAGTCTGTTATTACTTTAATAAGGTGACCTTCCTCCCTAAAGATGCACAGTTAAGGTTGGTAAATTAGAGAATTATAGATGAAACAGTTGTAACTACTGGAAAATTCGGACTACAGAGAGTGAAATTTATTTATCGTTTTATGAGGACGTATCGAAAGATGTAGAGTTGTCTGGCTGGGATGTCCCCAATAAATTTTGCCCAGTCTCAGCACCAAAGTGATTTGGGTACTTCAAATAACAGTTATCAGGTAAAACAACATGGTATGTATTGAGACCTTGAGCTTATAGAAAACTGCAATGACCAGCAATTAATTGGAAACTCTAGGGAGACTAAAAACATTAATGAATGTCTACCCAAAGCCCCAGATATATCTGCAAACATAAATGATGTGTGATTTGAGGGATGATGACAGTGATTTACCACTCAAATGGAGAAACAGATGGGCACTGGACGAACATGTACTGTCCACTCTTGTACCGAAACTGGGGAGGCTTGGACATTTGTAGCGTTAGAACATTTCCTGGATAAATAGCAACCTGAAAATTTTGAAGAACGAAAAATGGTCAACTACACTCACAGGACAGGACAATTAATTAATTTAGAGACCTAAATTAATTCACGCACGAAACACTGGTCCCATTTGTTACTAAATCAATATTCCCGATGTACACAAGGTAATGCCACATAAGTATTGCAATATTTGGAAGGGAAGGTCTCACCTTCAGAAGCCGAACAGGGTACAAGCCAGACCTGAAGAACCTAAGGGTCCTTTCCCCTGCATATAGGAGCACTGGAACAGCAAGAAACATCCATGTCTGCAAGCATAGGATACCTTAATCAACACTTTAAGCAACATAAAAGAACAACACCCCTTAAGTCCTGGGAATAAAATAATAAAGGAAAAAGGATTTAGCAAATTATACCGTCTTAAGGTACCATCTGTGCACAAAATAGAGGAAGAGGCTATGGATGATGAGCAAAGCATAGACAATGACAAAAAGGTGGTGTGAATACCAAAAAGCATTGAAGCCAGTGAGTCTATCAAAAGGCTTGGGAAGTTTAACAAGGCTCCGCCTGAACCAACGCGTTGCGAGTGTGAAAGCAACAGCCATGAAGATCACCATTAGAATTCCAGTCACGCCCTCAATTCCTCGAACAAGGTCTAAGTACGTGGGTTTATGTACACCAAAATCATTTTTCAAGTCGTGATTATAGTCTAATTCAGACGCATTTATAAGCCTTGGGAAATCGCAGGCAAGGTGATTCCCAGCGTGGAGTATGATGCCTATAACAATGGCAGCAGCAATTGTCTACGCAACAGATCAGCAACACAAGAAAAGAAGATGGAAATGAGAAGATTTGAAGCATAATTAAGCAATACCACTAACTTTTAAAAATATTGAAGAGTTTTCAATGGCATGAACAAGTTCAAAATTGCCAAATCATAAACAAATAAGAATCTGGAATGATTTCTAATTTCTTTCAAACTCACATTCTTGAAGTTATTAGTGATATAGTGATGTATTTTCATTATGAAGAGATTACAATAGCTTTTGATTAGAATTACTATACAGATATAAGTTGCTGATAAACAATTGGTAAGCCTGATTCTGTGTATCTGGTAACATTGTTCCTATTGAGAAATGTGCTGAACTATAGAAAACACACTCTTAACAGCTGATATTCTATTCACTGTTAGTGAAATTACAATTACATCACATCACATCACCTCGATATGTAGAAACAATTTAGATGGTCTAACAAACTATGCAAAATAAATTCACCAATTTAAAGCCGTTAAAGATCTTTGTAAAATTGTTACCTTGCTCGATATGAGAGTTTCAACATATTAGAGTAATGTTTTGTAACCTAAATTTATATCCCAAATGTGCATCCCAAATCAATAGGAACCATTAGATGAGTGGGTCCCAATAAAAAAAGTTGATGAGACCCACTCATCTAATGGTTCCTATTGATTTAGAATGCATATTTGGGATATAATTTGGGATATATAATATTGCTCTTTAATTTATACCCAAAAGACAAAGGCTTGAAATACTGATATTTTCATTTTAGTTGAGTAGAACTTTTTAGTTTCAAATGGTTAGGACACACGAAGGAGAATAGAAAAGATGCTATTGACCTTTTTAACTGGGAAACTCGGAGGGCCAATTGGATAAAGATGAGAAAGGATAGGGTTGGGTCATTCATGGGGTTCATATCAATCTGGAAATGAAGGCAACTATTAGTGCAATTTAGATGGGAACTTTTGACGACTTTTAAGTATAAAAACAAGACCTCGAATGTCATCATCAAAATCAAAGGCAAAGACATCAATCTGAGGACATGAGGAGCATCTTTGATTCGGATACAGAGAATGCATGAATTACCTACATATTTTTTGGTCAGATTATTTGGTATCTGAAATTCACTTTGGGTTCTGACTAATCCGGATTAGAGCCGAGTAGAACCACAAGGGTGGCAAAACTCTCCCTATCAAACGCTGTTGCGTTCCCAAGATTAGACCTCGAGATCTTGATTAAACTAAAATAGTCCATTACTAACTAATCTAATGCTCGATAGTAATATGAATTGCCTACATACATTATTGTATAGCACACAAAAGAAGAAAATGTGGAGTATTTTTTTTTTCTTTTATTTCTGTTCTGTTCAACTTTTTTGTAAAGCTTTTGATTAATCTTCTGCTTTTTATTCTTTGTTAGTTAACAAAGCGCCTGTTTTTTCTTTTGATAAATAACAAAGCACCTGTTTCTTGTCTCATGTTCTTACTCTATCACACCGACAAAAACGTTGAAATAATTCAAAGCTGGGCTTATCGTTCCCTAGGACATGGAAAGCACAATAATTCAATTAGTGGCCACTTTATGATCACGCTCATTTACTTTTGTCTACAATTTATGTACAGGTCTCCAACACACACATACATGGGGGACCCACACAGGTTGCATGTTCCAACTAAGTTAATATAAAATTGATATAGTAAAATCAATCAATCAAGTTTTAATTAAACATTAATTACTGCATTAATGATGTCTCTCATTATATAATCACCCAAAACTATTTTTCCTTTCCTTCGAAGTACCCACCAAAATAATTTGTTTTTTCCTTCGACGTACCCCAAAAATAATCGCCACACAAATCATTGAAACCAAAAGTCAACTTTAGCAGTGTTGGGAGGTTTTGCTGGCCCTATGTTGGGTCGTCATCACTAATGCGTGTGGACAAGCTAATGGATATATTCTGCTCAACTTATTATGTTAACTCCATCATAAAAGTTCACTTAAATGGGCCAAAGCAATAACTATCAAACAAATCTTAATAAAGGAATAAAGGTGCACAAAAAAAAAGAAAAGAATAATGATTATTATGATTTAAAAATTTGACCTATTATCCTAAATTAATGATATGATAAATAATTCGATCTTACTAAAAAAAATCAAATAATAATAATTATAATAATATTATTAAATTATATCAACTTCGATAATAATGCGTCATAATTTCATATAAAAAAATGTTTAAGTCTCAATAGTTAAAATGATAGGGTTGGTGTACCTTGTGAAAGTTGATATTGTCGTCAAAGGGTACAAAACAACCAAACTTGGTGGACCTCAGCCAAGTAATGGTGTTCCTGCACACTGGCAATAATATGAGAGCCATGTTGAATTTCAGAGTTTCAGCTGCGCCTTTAGCCGTGGGGAGACAGTAACCCATGACCTGGAAAGCATTTTTCTGTTTGTACTGATAAAATTTCCAAGTAAACAGCCCAGCCATTATCAAAATCCATAAGCTTACAACCCAAAGTCTCTTCCAGTTTTCTTCCAAATAGTAAAGCATTTTTGTGCTCATTCTTCGTATTGGGCTTCTCTTTCTTAAGCCAGCTAGGTTTTGGCTTAGAGCCTGGCTTGTGTAGCTTAGAGCTTGACTGTAGTTAAGATACGTGTCCTTCTGTAGCAGTAGTGTTTCCAGCTGCCATAACTGCATTATCATGCAAGAAATATGATGAGAAAGTTGGATCATGCAAATCAATCAACAGAGACAGTTTAATTATTTCTAGTCATTCCAATATTGTCTGGAGTTTGGACCTGATGAACACGTGTTTGAGTGGTGAAAACGCGCTTTAAGGTCTACGCATGGAAACCAACAATGACTGTCAGGACCGCAACGTGGCCGGATCATAAGTTCAGACGATGACATGATAAAAGGTGCACTATGTAAGGAAACACTCAAATTTTTTTAACAAGAATATCCTAACGAATTTCGTATATATATTGTGGAGGTTAAAGGCGTAAAGTAGAAGCCTTACCTCTTTTTTCTTTATTTTAATTTCTTGGAAAAGTTACACTATATGAACATTTTTCGGTGTTAATCAACCTGCCCAGCTAAAACGGGGCTTAAAAATAAACTTTTTCTTTAATTTTTTCAAGGGATATAAGTAATATATTAAGAGTTTGATGTTTTCTATAAATGTTTTTCGGAACGATAAAAACAATATGTTAGTATGACATAAATATTACTTAAAAAAATATTATGGTTACAACATTATTTTTAACTATAAAATCCAAATATGCAAGCATAGATAAACTTGACAATTTGGCCGCACATACTGAACCCGAATTTTTCTGGGCTAGACCAAACTTAGATAAATAAAGGAAGTCCAAAGAGAAATTCAAATCTGAGTTGAATTGACTTATAAAAGAAAGTTCAAAATACCGGTGAAAGACCAATGCCCGAATGAGCAAAAGGCCAACACCCAGGACCAAGGGGGCGCCCGTCCATGGGCAGTCCCTTGAGCTCCCCTCCGTTGTCTTCTCCTCAATCCCCCTCAGTGTGGGAATGACTTCAAAGTCTAAACAAGCATAGCTCACTCTAGGTCCAGTCTCAAGATCAAGACCAAACCCAATTTAGGATCATTCCCCAACAGAATAGGAACACAAGAGAGAAAATATCGGAGGTGAAGATTGAGTCCTATTAAAATATAACTTACCAAAATGATAGAGATCTCCTGTATCACGTCACCGTCTTACCCTAGTTATATAATGTAAGTCCTCTCAACATTGCGGGCAGACCGCTGAAACCTACACATGGACTCTTATACACATTGTTCTCCTTCTCTCTGTCTGTCCCAAAGCACTGTAACACTCGTCGGAATTATTCTCCCAGCGATGTCATTCATCAAAAAATACGACAGGCCATCGTTGCCGTTGTCGTTGGATGTAGGTCACACGGACTGATCCACTATAAATCTCTGTGTTGATCTATTATTTACTATTTGACTCTTGATTGCTATGAATTGCCCATTTACTGCATATTAATTACACCATTATATATTCTTAATTATTAATCTTGTACGAAGATTGATTTGTGCATCATCACATACTATTATACTAACATATCAATCAGATGAACTTGGTCAAATGACATCATAATTTTTATGGACAACTTTTTAAATAAAGCTGGGACATCATATTTGTGCACTATTTTTCTTACACCACTATGTAACAATCAAAGTTATTACATATTTAATAAATTATGTGAACCTATTAATTTAACTGTCTATGTTAAAGTGATATACAAAAATGGTATAAAAAAAATAATTTATGAAGTATTGCTATAATTTTTTTAGTGGGATGTGAGAGCATTGTACGGTCATTCCAAATTCTCCAGACCGCCAGCTCATGGGCTTTCGTGTAAGCCAATTTGCCTGGGTTTTTGTGTAAGGTCAACAACCAAGAATAAGGTATAACTCGGTGATGGAAACACCACCAAGATAGCACCGACCCGATCCCCATATCATTCGTAAATTATATAGCAAGTTATTTAGTTCAAGCCACTGAAGTCTTCATCCATTGTTAGTATTTTTTAACTTGAAAAGTTTCCTCTCCCAACAAGAAAGTAACATCACATCTCCTACAATGTAAAAGGAAGAAGACGAGCAAGCAAAAAAAATAGGAACTAAGTAATGGAAAGCTGTTGACTATTGATAAAATAAAAGGCTGTTGAGCCACCAGTAATCAGGCAATGAGTTAGAACTTTGAACCACCAATAACCAGGTAGTGAGCCAAAATCATTAACATACATCCTGATTGGAATCAATTCTTTATGGAATACAGCTTGAGCTTTCTTCTTCGTGTACAGTTGAACAAGAAGGTATGGTAAACCCAATTTCTGAAATATCTAGTCAGTGATTTGTCGTCTTCCTCAACTCTACTTATAGTTGTAATTTTTTTTAGAGTAATACTATAAAGACATAATTTATTGATCTAATTTGTTAATCTAATTTACTATAGACAATAAATTGACAATATTTCTCATTAAATATTCAAATTTAGTGTTAATTTAACAATTATAATAAAATTATATCACTAATTCGATAAATTAGATCTGATTTTTAGATTTTAATAGGATTACACTTCTTTTTAATTACTAGCTAGTCAATTTGTGGACTGACAGATATAGACTCCGAAGACCAATGTGAATGCGATACGATGATTTAAGGAGAAAGTCATAGTATGAGGAGTTGATTTGAAGTCTTATAAGTCTTTTTTTTAGAGTGCTATTAATTAGTAAGAGAACTAACCTCAATGTAGCCAAGCCTTTCGGGATCCAACTCTTCCATGATCAAAGCTGCATATTCCTCCGCTTGTTCCTTTAATCTTGATAACTTATTTGCAGAAGCACTTAACATTATGATCTATTAATTCAGTCCAAAGAAAAAAAAGAGTTAAAATCATTTTTTTAGCACAGGTAACAGAAATCAGAAACATATTATATCAGCAAATTGACTTAAAAGCCCCCACCAACTCCACTGAAAATGACTCTTTATAATTAGGAATCTGGTGTTAATTATCACATCAAAATCTTAAATTTTCACACTGAGCCTTATCTCTTAGGATCAGACTTTTCGATATTTGGCCTTTGATGTTAAATGAGAGATGAGCAGCAATTGTCATTATTATTATTTTGTTACAGGGTGTCTAAATTTGTACCGACTATTTTCTTGAACTTAGCAATTAATCACCATGACTTGAGCTAGTCTAGAATATATCTTCAAAGAGACAAGTATGGTTAGACCTTAAGAAGTGTGAGAAAAAATTGAACTTGAAACTTCTAAGTCACCAAAAATCAAATGCAATATGAAGAATTTAAAGATGAAACATGTCTTATTCTGGGATTTCATAATTGGAATAGTATAAGATGCGTAAGAACATGGGAAACATAAGACATCAAGAAAACTAAAGGATTATGAAACGTAATATATATATATATATATATATACACATCTCTGCTGAGTCGAGAACGTCGATTTGGAATTT
>CM042186.1:42139164-42154357 GCA_023539305.1 Ilex asprella | reverse complement strand
ACGTAATATATATATATATATATATATATATATATATATATATATATTGGAGTGGTTGGATTTGGAATTTTTCTGATTTAGGATCACCGAACCACGCCTAACTTTGATTATTTAACCAAAACAGAGTCTGTAGGTGAGGTCTGGCCACAACCACTATGCAGTATCTTACTATAGTATTGAATGTGCATATAAATTTCCCTTTCTAGTGTCACCGGAAAAAGGTCAGCGCGACATAACATATTAAATATTGCATCGGAATATTAATCATCGGAATCTGACAGACTGTTCTCTTCTCACTAAACTCTGATTAATTTCGTGATTAACATAATTTGAGGAAGTATTTACGTACCTCTTTAACTTCCTCTTCTGTGATTCGGCCGTCTTCATTCTTATCCACCCTGCAAGATTGAAGATGAAGATGCATTAAAATAATTAATGCAATCATTAGCGTCCAAAATACAATTATGACCTTGATTAAAAGCTGTCTATCTATAAAATAAGGTGTAGTTCTTCCTTTATAAAAGCCTCTTCTGAGGAGAAAAGCAATGGTAATTTTTTAAAAAAATAAACGTACTGTCGTCAATAAACAATGAACTAATAATGCTTACATATCGAAGAAGATCTGGAGTCGAGAATCAAAGCTCTGATCGGTGATCTGGGACCAGTATTCATACAGCTCATCTCTGCTGATCTTGTCGACCTTCAATCTTCGTCTTCTACTCAGAGCGTCAAACAATTCCAACGCAAATTCCTTGGAATCTCTCATTCCTTAACAGAAATCAATAATATTAAACATATTCTAATTAAAACGTAATTGAGAAATGATTGAGAACGAGAAACAGAGTTTAATTATGGTTGAAACCTATGCATTGTGCGAAATCGCCGCGATAGAGATAATTGTTCTTAGAAAGCTTGTTGAAATTGTCCTGAACTTCGTTCCACGCATCGACACTGTTAGTTTTACAATTGCTGATGAATTTGAGTCCTTGAAGAGCTTTCCGTGCACCGGACCGAGTTCGATCCAGCTGAGCTCGTTGCCGACGCATTGCTCGAGCAGCCAAAGCAGAGTCCAAACCACTACTCCCTCCAACGACGACGACGTTTTGAATCCCCGAAGACGAAGAAAG
Organism: Ilex asprella; assembly: GCA_023539305.1. NCBI lineage: Eukaryota > Viridiplantae > Streptophyta > Magnoliopsida > Aquifoliales > Aquifoliaceae > Ilex > Ilex asprella. The sequence continues at coordinate 42,153,230 of CM042186.1, read as the reverse complement.
CGCACGTGATGCATGTCCATGACTCCACGAAAATCTCCGTAGCTCCGCTTTAAGCTCTTGTGAAAATTGCTTCGCTTTTGCCACTGCTTCGGCTTTTAATTCTTGAGAAAACTGTAGAAGCCGATTCGATGAGCTCCGCCGAATCGTTGGAGAGCGAGATGCTGACGCCGGAGTTTCAGTACCTCCGATAGATACCTCTTGGTCGACGTTGATTAAAGTTGCAGGTTCAACACTACGTAGAATGATAGTGTCATCGTCTTGCAGATCGAGTGTGACCTCGACGAACTCCTCCGTCGCTGCGGCAGAGATGCCGGAATCAGTTCCCGGCGAGGATCCGCCGCTTACATTGGTCCCGCCGTCGGGGACGGTGTCTGACGCCCATCGACGTTCATGCCTCGCAAATCCCCTCATTTCTTCTTCGATGATTAATATTTAATTTGTCGATTCCAGCAAATTAGTGAGCAATGAGGAGTGGCAGGACCTGTTGAGAAAGCAGAGCAGTGCGTTTTTTTATCGAATTTTCAAAGCAGTACTGGACTGGTCGTACGCGTCCGGAATCTCTGAGAAAAGACATGAACGCGGTGCGCCTACTATACTCTGAGAGAGAGAGGGAGAGAGACAGAGGGAGGGGACCGAAGGACGGAAAGTTTTTTGTTTTAAATTCTTTGGTTTCTAGGGAAAGGTTTTGTTTCAATTCTTTTGTTTGGAAATTATATATATTTCTATGTTTCCGATAGTTCCCGAGATGAGAACGTAGTTAGGAGAGAAGGCTCCACTGACACACCTTAAAAAAAGGCGCACTATCTTTCTTCTTTGTCAGGGAACATCCCTCAGAGGGGATCGGTGAGAGGTGTTGGAAAATAATCCAAAAGGAAAGTTCAGAGTAATAATTTTTTGAAGTCGTAAATTAAAATATTTTAAATTTAAATTATGATAATTTTTTGAAGGTAAAGGCATAAAAAATTTATTCATCATAAATTTTTAAATCTCGACCTGAAAGATCTATTATTCATTGAATTCCGAGTAATGTTATAAGAAGTCAATTTCAAGGTTAGGGATTTAATTTATTATGTCATTGAATTTGTTTTTTAGATAAGTATTATAGTCATTGAATTGATCATTTTAAATATGGAGAATTTTATTGAATTGATCATTTTAAATATGGAGAATTTTACTTTGCACCCTGAAAAGTTGTAAGATTTTTTTTTATTTTGTATCTTAAAAAATTAAATTTCTCATATTACAGATTCATCATATTAAAAATATTATAATTTTATTAATTTTTGATACTTCTTTCATTAAAAATTATTTTATTAACATTAATGTAATGAGTAATAGAAAGTAAGAGAAAAACTACATTATTATACTTTTATTGCATTAAAATTTTAATATGAAAATTTTAATCTTTGAAAATAAAAAATTCTTAGTTCTTTCAAAATATATAGAGTGTGTAATTCCCCCTTTTAATAACGAATGGAGAATTAAATCATCAAATTAACAATAAAAAATATATTTTTTGTCGAGAGGTGGGGTCGGTGTGGCGGCAGCGAAGATTCGAGTCAAGCAATCAAACATCATTTCTCAAACTTATATTCCACGGTAACTTTAGCAATTTTTTATTAAATTACACTGACATTCAGTAAAACTAATTATATTAAAAAAAGGGTCATGATAAAAAAATTTAAAAATAATAATAATACAAAACTCTAATTACGCAACAATTTACTTTTCCTTGGTCAAAATTAGTTAAAATTTGGCCGAAATCTAACAAATTAACTTTGACCCCCTAAATTATAATAATTATCCTAATTCATCTTTTCAACTATTAAAATTTCACTTTACACTCTCAACTATTAGAATTATTTTCATTAACATCTTAAAAGTTAAAATTAAGCATGCGTTATGTTTTGGACAAAAATACCCACATGTTATTAAATTTTCACACAAAGTGAAATAGAATCACATAATCCGAGAGACAAAGTAAGAAAACTTACGTGTTTGTCAATTTATTGTTGTTTGGTTTTGAGTAAGTATTTATTATTTGAGAAATTTTATTTGAATTTAAAAATGTTGACATAGTTTGTTGATTTTATTAATTATTATTATTGATTTAAACGTGAATTTCAATATTCTTTGAAAGTTACTATAAATTTGATAATTAAGTTAATATTTGAGGTAAAAATAACAATTTTTTTTTATTACTATTCAACAAAAAGTTTACAATGAGAAATAACCAAAAGCATGAAAAACTTTCGGGAATTAGAAATGACCAAAATCGCGTGACTTCCTTGTTTTGAGAGGTAAAGTCTTCGTTCAAAATGGGTTGGGCGGGTAATCATGGAAATCTTTTTAATCATTTAATATGTTGGCCCTACATTATGTGTAGATTATCTTTGGAGCTTATTTTTTTGAACGAACTTAAAAAATTATTTAAACTCAACTTGTTTAGAAAATAAGTCGAGTTTGAGAGGCTCATATATTACATATAAACGTGTTTAGACTCATTTTTCTAAGTGAGTCGAGCTCGAGAGACTCATATATTTTACATATAAATGTGTTTAGACTCATTTTTCTAAGCGAGTTTAAAAAATTGTTCAAATTGAACTCATTTAAAACACGAACCGAGTTATATCCGAGCTGAGCTCGAGTATTAGGTTTCGATTAACACTTCTAATTATGTGAGATTCAATTTTATCAAAATTTGGAATTTTACTTTCAACTTGATTAAAATATAAAATAAAAGAACAATGCTACGTGAATTTAAAATGATGACTTAATTTCTTGACTTGATTAATTATTGTCCTTGATTTAATTTTGAATTTCAATATTTATTGAGATTCATTATTTATTTAATAATTATGATTAATCAAGTCGGTAATTTAAGTAAATATTTTCTAAAATAAAAAGTCGGAATGTAGGAGTTATTTTCCGAAAACAATAATGAATTTGACTCAGTTCTTGTCCAGCTAATGGAAATACAGCTGTAATGGGTAAAAATTTACAAAGAGTTAAAATTAGATATGATGAGATTGAAATTTCGTGCATTACACTGATCGCCTCAATTTTATGCATAGTAAAGTGTCTCTAGTATAGCCCTGAAATGATTCATCAAACATTAAAATTTAATATTAATTTATTTAGACGTATTCAAAATTTTGATTGATCACAATTTTTGATCTTACCCTACCCTACTATACGGCTAATAGCAAAAATCGAGTAAGAATACAAAAGAATTTTTGGTCTTTCGATTAAATCGGGTAGAAATGCGGAATATCCATCAATTTTTGCATTCCTACCCTACCTGAAAAAAAAAATATTTAACTTTTTAAATTTTTAGTAATTATAAGAATATTTGTGTGGTATATTTTATATTATAATATTATTATTGTTGTGGATGTTTAAGTTACTTAAACATGAACTTGTTTTTGTGCAGGTTACATAATTTGCTGTGAACTGCTGATTTATTGGAACAGTTATGATTTTAATGTGTTTCACAAAATTTAAATTTAAAATAATTGTTATTGTATTTATGTAATAATTATGATGAATTGTTGTTCATGCTTTCTTATATTTTATTGTAATTATTGTTGTAGTTATTTTAGGTTTTAATGTTAGTGATTTATTGTGTTGTTAAATTGGTGCATGTTATTTAATTGAATTATTAAAATGATCTAAAAATTAATAGTTACAAAAATGTTTACCCGACTTCCAACCCGATTAATTGGGTAGGAAGTCGGGTTGAAATACCACACTGAGGCGAGTAGGGTAGACCAAGAAAATTTTTTTCCACAAAATATCAGGTAAGAAGACGTATGGAAGACTATATTTCTTACCCGTATGGTAAGGGGAACACCCCTAAATTTGGAGAAAATATTTATTACAATGGTGATATCACGTGGCATGGTAATGTGGTATCACAAACTAATAATAATAAAACAAATAAGCACATAGACCCTACAAAAATTAATAACTAACATGTCATGTAAAATAAATAACTTTCCACCCTCTTGCCATATAAGTCAGAGTGGGGTTCACTTTTTTCATTTAGAGTTTTATTAGTGGTTTTTTTTTTTTTTGAGAAAAGAGTTTTATTAGTGGTTGATGATACCATGTCATCAATTATGACATGCTACCATCGTTATATTCAATATTGACTCCTAAATTTAACAGTTATAATAAAATTGTATTATTATATTAATAATTTATGTTAAATTTTGGCTCTAGATAACGTTATTCATACATAAACATAAGTACCAAATCGTGGGAGAGCAAACTGAGGAATTATCCTTTTTTTGGGTCAATAACTAACCCTTTTTTTTTTCAATGATCATGAATGTCTGGATTAACTTATATATATTTCGATCAATCTTTTTGCTCGCCAAGTTAAAAATAAGTCATCTACACTGAAATTAGAATATTTATAAAAAATATTCCTCGTGGCCTTGCTCAAAAAATTGTCAATATTGAACTACCCCTTGGGGTTAATAACTAAGCCATCACAAGTGCTAAATTCTAACTATTTTTAATTTATAAAATTAAAAACCAACTTTCCTCTCATTTCATTCTTTCACATCCTACTATAGCCACACCTTCATCCTCCTACCTAACCTCAACTTCTTACTTATTTCTTCTTGTTTTGATTAATTTATTTTTTTTCACTCTTTTTCTTTCTATACCATAACTAAATAAAACATAAATGTTGATTTTTGAGATGCTAGGAAGAGTCAAGGGCGTAAATTTCATGCATCGCAGGAGCCCGTTGTTGATATATATATGTTTGACTAATTTTAATACTTCCAATAAACACTTTTAAAAGAATAAACTATTTTAAAAAATCTACTATTAACAAGCTACTAAGTTCGACTTTTGGGGATATCTACTTATGACTTATGTTGTATAAAAAGAGCAATGTTATTGAGACCTAATTTGCTGACCTAATTCACTATGATATTTGGATTGACTGTGGGGCCATCAAGCATTAGAACTTAGTGTTGATCCAATAGTTCTACTGCAGCCATATCATTATGTCAACAAATTAGTTCAATATTTTAGTTCCAAATAATATTACTCATATAAAAAAAAAGTCATCTTCGGGTCTTTTATTTTTAGGGTAGCTTACCTTTTGAATAGAAGAAAGTGGGATAATAGAAGTGATTTTGGAAAACTGATGCGTAAGCTGAGGTCTCCATGTCCTCCCGACCCTCCAAAAAAATCAAGTTAAATATCGGTTCAAAAGAAGTTAGAAGCAGGCAGAGTAGTCAAATGGGTGTCAAACTCACAAAAGTGAAGAACCTCGATTACACCTTCAAGAATATGAAACAAAAATAGAGCACTCAAGCGAAGTATCAATTCTTTCGGATAACAACTCCCTTGTCTCTACCAATGAGGTTTGTTTGGGTTTCGATCCCAATTTTAAGAGATAGCGCACTCGTTACTAGTCAGCTCCGTGCCAACTTAGAAAAAAGATATTTGGCCAAATTACTCTCTCTTTTTTAAGTTGATTAGATACTTATATTTTTTCACGTGCTTAATCTCTTAATATTTTTTTTACAACTATAGATTTGAAGTCGATCAAGTATCACTGCATGTCAAATTGTGTCAAGCTAGATACATAAAGAAGATTCAATAGATTTCTTTCAAATGAAAACTAGACAGATGACCCATATCATGGTAATTGAATTACCACTAATTCAGTTCAAAAGAAATTAACCACAAATTTCTAGAAAACAAACTTAAGAAAGTCAAAGTGATTGATTTCGCCCATCACATGCTAAGATTATTTTCTTGCAATCTCTGATTTCTTATTGAATATGTTGGACACCTTTTTCCGTACCACATTTTGAGCATCATCAGAAAGAACCTTTCTTTTAAAAGGGAATGAAAAAGAAATCGATAAATCATATCTCTTTAATGCTCCGTTTAATATGATAAAAAAATTAAAAAAATAAATAAAATATTATATTTGGTAAAGAAAAAAAGTATAAGGATATAAAAGTGGATAAATTGACTTTTATTTTAACTCAACAAAATTAATTCATCCAAAATCGGAATAAAAGTGGATGTAAAGTTAATTATTTGTGTTAAAATGAATCTTATTTGTCTATATATATGTATATATATATATTGATTTCATATAAAAATACAATGATAAAATATGTATTTATATATATACATTTTAATTTTTTTAAAAAAAATAAATAAATCAAAATAAAAATATTAAATCAAAAAATATGTTTTCTATCTTAATTAGAGGTGACAATTTTTTACTAATATGATGACAGGACTCGAACTCAATACAAATTTTATGACACAAATTTAATTAACTCGAACACGAACACAACACAACACGAAAATAAACAGGTCAATTCGTAACTCGACACGACACAATTAGTTAGATAAGTTGAGTTATATGTGATTAATGTTCAACATAAACCCGCAATGACTAAACACGAATCTAACACCCTGACAAAAAAAAATACGAATCTGACACGATACGATTCGATTGTCACCCCTAATCATAGCCAACACAAAAAAAAATAAAAAAATTAGTTATTTTTATTTTCCATCCATCCAACTAAATACAAAGGAAGAAAAATGTATGATTTTTACTTTTCTTTCTTGAATAGAAAGTGTATTCTTCTTATTTTTCATCATTCCTACCAAACGAAACATAAATTAACAAAAATTGTTTATTCTCAACTCTCTTAAACACGATCCCCGACATATGGATTCGGGTGAGACTAGCATATTGGATATGAAATATGTGTGTATAATTTCAAAGCAGTAGCCTAGCATGGCCAAACATTGTGTAGATGTTATATTTCTAAATTTGGTTGAGAAAATATGGGTATGATGAATTTCCTTTCTTTTGAATTTAGATATGAAATCTCCTTCCCAACCAAAGCAAATAACTTCTTCCATAAGAAAACTCTAAACCAAAAGCAAAACATTACCACTCTTGAGAAATTGTCCACCCGACTATCATCATCCACCAACCACTTCACTAAATGATCCATAATGAAAAAGTTTACCAGTTCTTCATTGCACTTTTTTTTTGTTAGAGGATTTTTAGGTTTACATCGACTTCTTTCTTGAGCAGTGAATTGATTATCGTAATTCGAACTAGTTTAAAAACATGTTGTCTATTGAATAAAAGGTGAGTGACCCTTAAAAGATATGAGAAATATTAAACTTGAAATCTCTTGCAATTCGTCACACAATTGAAACTATGTCTTCGTTAGCATAGGAACACCAAATGAAATGGTAGCTTTGCCTCCCTCTCCTCCGATTCATACTCGGGCAAAATGAGCTCTGTTTGCAGTCTGATGAGTCTGGATTTTACTAAACTAAGGTCCAATCCAAACGGAGTCGAAGAAGCCCATTGAAGAGCCCAAAAGATCCATGTAGTTGGGTCAACCGAGTGGCAATCATCAAGGAAAACGGAGAAAGGACCAAGACCGCAGGAGGCAGCGAGGGGCGCCGCCCAGGGCACCAAGGGCGCCGCCCAAGGCCCCTAGGGCGCCGCTCAGGGCACCAAGGGTGCCGCCCAGGCCCCTAGGGCGCCCAGCTCAGCGCTCGGCCTCTCCTTCGTCCTCCACTACGGCCTCTTCTCCTTCTAATCCATTTGACTCCGGTACGAATCCAAGTCTAATACAAATACGAGCTCGATGTCCGACCTCAAGGCCAAGGCGAGCACCAAGTTGCACCGACTCAAGACCGAACACCAAAGGAAGGGATAGGCAGCCCAAGGCACCAAGGGCGTCGCCCTAGGCACCTACGGCGCCGCCCATGCCTCCTCCAAAGTGGGCGCCGCCCACCTCATAGTCCATTGACCTCTCCTCTTGGCTCTTCTTCATGCCTTGATGCAACATCAAACACAACACAAGTCCAAACCCACTTCGAAGCAAGACCGAGTTCAAGACTCAAGTCCAAGGCTAAGCATGAGCACACTCCGCACCAGAGTGACATCCGAGTAAATAGGAGCACGTGGAGGAAGACTCGGGATACGGAGATCTCCTACCATAACTCTACTTACCAAAGATGTTCACTCCTACCATAACTCTACTTACCAAAGAGGCTCACTCCTACCATATTGATACTTACCAAATTAACGGGAGACTTCTCCCTCACGTCACCGCCTCACCGCCTTGGTGAGCCTATATAATGTAAGCCCTCACTGTATAAAGGGCACGAGGATGACTCTTGAGACACACACACGAGACTAGTCTCACTCAACAAGCTCTCTACACACTCTCTCTCTCTAGACTCATTGTAAACTCCCCGGAGTACCTTCGTTGATCAATAAAACGCCTAAGGCCACCGTCGCCGTTCAAAGAGTGGACGTAGCTCACCCGGACCGAACCACTATAAATCTCTTGTGTTGACTCTTTATTTACTGTTTTGCCATTAATTGCTCATTAATCACTCTTGTGACTGTTGATCTCGCACGAAGACGATTTTGTGCATCATCACAGTCAATTTTTGCTGATTTATTATCACAAAAAATCATTCTGACAACTAACCACTATATCCATGAGACTCGGTTTACTGGTTTATTTGATAATGCACTCCAAGAATTGCATTCAATGTCCATTTTATGACTTCTCCGATGAGTGCCTCGGATATTTTAATAAGAGCAATATTATTGAAAGTTAATTTATTAACCTAATTCATAATAATTATCGAGGTTCAATATTCAAATATTAAAACTTGGTTGTTGCACCATATCCCATTTGAATATGGAACTCCTTTTTCAGCAATAAATGCAATCGTCTAACCCATTTCGTAAGTTACAAATGAAATGTAGTTTGACAAAATCATGACTATTGCACCTGAAAAACATAAGGTCATAAATTACAAGAAAGATACGTATCAACGATTATATCAAACCTCAATTTTATCCCCGGCCCACGAACAACGTTAATATCTGAGGTGAATGGATGCACTAATACACGTTTTCTAGGCACTTTTCTTTGTTTTTTTTTTTTTGGGGGGGGGGGGGGGAGGGGGAGGGGATAAATAAACTAAATATTTTTTGGGGGGTTCTTGAAATAAATAAACAAAAGATGGGGGTGCTCAAATTTGTAGGCAAAACGAGTGGTGCTAAGTGATTGCTTTAATGTGGAATGTTTGAATAATTGACATGTGACGCAACAAGTAGACAATTAGCCGTAACACAACAAACCATGCAAAAGCCATTCACATCGTCAAGTGTTTGGAAGTGGGTTGTGAGTAGGTAGCCTTCTAGAAGAACTTCACGTACAAAGCCCACCACAAACCTTCTGAAGTCCCAAGTCATTGCTCACCAACTCCAAATTTGAATTTACTTATATAATATAAATAATAAACTGTTGTAGCTCTTTAATGGCTGTCGATAGAGGTTATCGAATCACCTAATGACAATCGTCTATGTTGTTGAATTTTAAAATCGTAAATTCAAATTTTATCATTCATTAGAATCGTTCATGACCCAAAAAAGATGGTTTTCTGTATTATTTCCTCCGTTGGGCATTTTTTTTTTTTTTTGGTTGAAGTGTTCACAGGTTTGGTATTTTTGCGTGGGCATGGGCGGAGCCAGTGGATTTTGGGCAAAGAAATGATAAGAAACTAGTGGAGTTTTCCATCTGTTGACATTTAAACAAAGGTAATGCTATATTGACTCAATTATGAAACCAAAAAATAGTTCACATCATGTGGCAGCTGACATTGATGTAAGTAGAATTTTAATTTTACATGAATAAAATTGAAATTAAAATGGTCGTTATTGCAATCTCACATCATTTATTCCATATTGTTTATCTTATGTTTTGGTCAGTACAAAATTATCCTTTAAAAAATTGGGTAGGGTGTCACTAATGAGGCCAATCTGAATTCTAATCAATTACTCATTTTTACAATTTGAGCTGACTTAATGAGAACATTTTTCTTACACATTTGACAGAATCCACTCAAAAAAATGTTCACTAACTTTCCAGTCTTCTTTTTGTTCAATGGTCAAGGATCCTCGAGCCAGCTTAAGCCACCTCAATTTGTCCCCTCTCCGATCCAACTAAAGACAAATCATCCATGTCAGAATTAAGATATTCATGAGGGATAAATTCAATAAGGCCTGACTTCAAAGGGTTATTAAGATTCGAACTCAAAACATTTAAATTTACAGCTCATTCATGTTATAATTTGAACTACTCCTTAGGATTTTTGTCCCTCTCCTACACATTGGGAGTGCTATGCTTGTAGGTAGCACATGCAAATGTATGCATAATTTCTCGGTATTCAAGAAGAATAGTAATCTGGTTTTTTAGAAGGTTGTGTTGGTTTGAGTCCTCAAGTGTATAATTCAGAACCCTTCGTATATTATAACCCAATTTTTTTAAATGTAATGTGAAAAAATTTGGTGGTCAACGTGGACGATCAACCCTTTAAGTTTCCTAAATTACATAATATTCAGGAATTTGCCAAGTAACTTTTATATTTCTATATGGACAATGGAAGACCAATGAAATAAAAGACCAAAAACGGGTCTAAGTAATGTAGTAATGATCTGATGCTGCTTCTGATCTCTCTACTTTTATTTACAATATAAATGTTGCAAACCATGTCCACCTATTTTAATCTCTCTTTTTTTTTTTCAAACTTGCATCACCCTTTAATAAAGAGTTTGCAGCTCTCCCAATTTTCTTTTTTTCTTCCCGAAAACTTGATCAAAGTGGTGTCTCTACACTTAATTTTTGGATCCATCGATGCAACACAATTTTTTTTAGTTTAACAGTCAAGAGTGTTTGAATCAACTTACATGTATCTCGATTAATTCCCTTTTTTATCCGGTCAAAGATGAGCTATTCACGTTGGGACTAAGACATTTTTTAGGGATAAATTTCTAATGACATGTCTCTAAGAAATTGACAAGATTCAAACTCAAGACGTCTGAATTTACAGTTTGTTCCTATTATTGCTTGAACTAATTTGGTTAGCAGATCGCAATTTTGCAAAAGCTGTGTAAGTGATGGACATGGATTAGCTAGGGGTCGTTGATCCAAAACATTGAAAACATACCCCCTAGTTAGATGTATGTAGACGAAGCAAAAGACCATCACCTCTTGCCAAGGAATTACAACCGAATACGAAAGGTGGCTAAAAGTTCACAGAAGAAGAAGCAAGTCATTGTCTCACCGGTTACAGTACGAATTTTCATCTATGGGAGTTGGTAAGGTTAAGCTGTAATTGACTTACGAGTTGTTTCTTTGACAGTTCCACTTGGTCTTTGCTACGTAACATGACCACATTCTAGCCCCTTTTCTCTAACAAAAAGCATTTTTTAGCTGGTAAATCAAATTCTCAGTAGGTATGGACTTTTGAACCTGGACTTGATGGTTGATTGCCACTGCTGCTTAATTAGGTCATGAAAATTATTTCAAAGTCCCATTATGATGTAGAAAAAGTATTTTTTGATATTAGGCGAGTTTGGAACCGAAAATTCTAAAAAGTCGAAAGAAAAGTTCATAAACCAGCCTAAATAAACTTTGTTGGGTTAAAAAATCTGTTGCATAAGTTAGTAAAAAAATCAATGTGCAAACCGACCTGACTTATTAAATTTTATAATTTGTATTGTATCATTATATGTTGATGGATAATTACTGATCATTCAATTCATAATTTAATGACCAATATTAATAATATTACGGTACTGAAATCGATACGATAGTTACCTTATTTTACATTGTGTGGGAAGATCAAAGAGACAGTGGCGTGCCCTGTAAACTGTTCCATTGAAGTTTCTAAAGAGAGTTCCAATCGGTGTTGATGGCGTCTATATGACTACTACTACATAAAGAGAATTGCGGAGTTGTTGTTTACCTGTTGTCTCCAAATTTGGTTTTTCGATTGAAATTTGCAACCACGACAGACATTTCAACTCAATTGAATCCCACGACTTCCATGTTCTTGTTGATTTTCTCTAATGGAAAATGCCAAAAAAAGGACGGGATTGTAGAGAAAATACTTAAAAAAAGAAAAACGTAATCCACGAAAGATTAAAGTTTTAATCATATCTCGTAAGGCTACTTAGTTAGCCTATTCTATTGACTTTTTTTTTTGACATAAAAGACCGCTTAATTCAGCATACAACAATAATAAACATTAACTAGGAAGTACATAAAAGTAAACATTCATCTTTGCTGTCTTTATAAACCTTATTATAATAAATCAGTATGGTATATTCTACCCTAATTTTGAGTGTTAAACCATTAGTTTGACACGAGAAATCTTTCTTATACTCCGTTTGTTTGCAAACCGTAGGTGGGTGCGAACTACTTAGAGGCCGGTCTAAAAAATTAGTCAAAAGATCAATGAGAGGAATAAAGAAAACTCCCAAATAAATAATCTAATTCACCAAATGACTCAAAACATCACTCAGAAGAATATATAGTAGAAAACAAGAAACAATAGCTTCATTCGAAGAATCTTCGAACATTTATGGATCAAAATAAAAATAAAATAACGTGACATTATCATAATGATATTATTAGTTTTGCTTTTAAGTATTTAAAATTCAAATTAATCTTATTATTGTAATGTCATATTATTAGTTATTGTCTATGCTTGAAGGCACAGTGTAATAAAAAATGATAAACAATAAACATATTTTTACTTACATCCAAAATTAAATTACAAACATGGAGAAGAGATAAAATAATTTAAATATCGGTTTATAATGGAGGTAAGAGGTGGTGGACGGTAATAGTGGCGATAGGAGATGGTGATAATTGTGGTGGGTGACAATGACCATGGTGACGGTGGCGGTGGGAGTGGAGGTGGGGTGGCGGTGACGGAGGTGACGGTGGCGATGATGGTGGTGGTAGCAGTGGTGGCGGTGGCGGTGACGACGACAGTGGTGGTGGTAGAGGTAGAGGTAGAGGTAGTGGTGTAGGGCCGGTTTTAAATACTATTATTTTTATTAAAGTACTTATGAGAAATAATTTATAGAAATATTTTTAAAAAATCACTCCAAACACAACTTTTGGGCTCTATTTTTCCTATTAAATTTAGTGTGTTAATATTAACCATTAGATTAACTGTAAAATAAAATTTAAAGCAATCTCCATCGCGAATAATAAAAATAATTTTGTTTATTTTTTTAAATTTTAATTATAAGTTACTTTATTATATATATATTTTATCTATATTATTCATTGTGATTTACAGATTGATTAATTAGTGGGTATTTTAACCAGCAGCCTTTTATTATTATTTTTAATTGATGACAACCATTTGAATTATCATGATTTTAGGGAGCTGTAGCTTTATATCCATAGCCAGAACATGCAACAAATCATATAGTATATTGAATGATTGCCAGGCATCAATCATGAATATAGAAAACTGGAGCAGGCTACAATACATCCATGGAAAATTTCGGTATGGTACCGAAATTTCCATGTTACTACATTAATGGTATACAAGTTACTACTTTAATGGTAAAATTTACTAAATTTGTGGATTGTTTACAACTTTAATGGCATTGAAATGACACCGGACAAGACATTGAAATGACAGACAAGACATAAAGAATAGCCGTTATTATTGACTTTTAAGGCAATATTTACAACTTTAGTGGATCAATTACTAAATTTGTGGGAATATTTACAACTTCAGTGGTATATTTACTAAATTTGTGGGAATATTTACAACATCAGTGGTATGTTTACAAATTTTGTGAAAATTTTTACAACTTCAATGGATCCAATTTGATCGATCGTGAGGATATTTGATCGATCATGAACTACTTTGATGTCAATATTTACAACTCCAATGAATTTTTTACTACATTTATGGGAATATTTACAACTTCAATGGATTCTTTACTACATTTGTGGGAATATTTACAACTTTAATGGATTGTTTATTACATTTGTGAAAATCTTTACAACTTCAATGGATTCTTTACTACATTTATGGTAAATATTTACAACTTTAGTGGATTGTTTACTACATTTGTGAAATTTTTTACAACAAAAATGAATTTTTACTAGTCCATGATCGATCAAATATGATTTTGATCGATCATGGAC
>CM042186.1:42080872-42131775 GCA_023539305.1 Ilex asprella | reverse complement strand
ATATATATATATATATATATATATTAAGTTAATTGAGATGATTTTACCACCATTATGTTATTTTGGACATTTGTTGTTTGTGTTTTATTCACATATGTTATGTTATATTATGTTGTGTTAGATTATTTAGAATGTTGTTGGATTATTTAAAATATTAGATTTAATTAGCTTGGGCTTGGGCGGGTACAAGGGAAGCGGGGACGGGGACGGGGACGGGAATTAAAAATTTACCCGCAGACAAGGATGGGGATGAAAATTATACCCGCTAACAGGGGTGGACCGGGGATGGATAGAATTTTTTTAAGCGGGTACAGAGATGGAAACTACACCCCCACCCCCGCTTCGGTCCATTGACATCCCTACTATTGACGTGAATAATTAGTCGAGATATACTTAAATTACTCAGGACACTCTTAACTAAGGAAACAAAAAAATGCAACAGCCGCGGCAAACACACCCGAACTGTTTCAGCAAAACAAGCATGGAGAAGCCTGGTTTCATTATGGAATCAATCCCACAAGCAAAAACAGTGAAAAAATTGCGTTTTCCGGGAGTCGAACCCGGGTCTATTGCTTGGAAGGCAATTATCCTAACCGTTGGACTACAAACGCAGGGTAGGCCTTGTTATTAAGTCTTCTTCATAATTTTATTTGTATCAATATAAAACTTGATCACTGTTCTCACATTGCTTCAAAGTTTGGTCGTGTCATGCACCCTCTCCCCAGCTATCCACACAAAACATATGATTTTTAAAATAAAGACCAAAAGTTCAAAAATCTGAGGGGTAAACATCACAATCGAGATTTTTATTATACAAACTATATGGTAAGCGAGCTAATAGCGAGTTGATTTTGTCCCTTTCTTTTTTTCCTTAGACTTACAGTAAAGCTAAACAAGTTTACTCAACTTGCACTTGAGTTTAAAGTCTTAGCAACTTATATTTTGCTATTAAGATTCAAAAATCTATAAATAGATAAAATCTGGATGAAGGGAATGAGTTAAATGACAATGATAAAGTTGAGTTCAGGTTTGGAGTCATATAACTTGGATTAAGTCCGAATTAACCTCTCAACCCATTTGGCCACCAGGGAAAACGAAAAAAAGGAGCATCGAGGCATATTGTCCTAGAAGTGAAGAAATGCAGAATGTGGTATAATAGCATCAGACAAAAAAAAAAAACAAATTAAAAAAATTGTCCAAGCATACCTTTATAAATTGTGGTGAAAGGAACCAGGCAGTGTTCCATTTGTATCTGCATTAGTCCCTTCAGTTCTAATGGTGTGGTTGTTGTATTTGGAGTATTCAAATATTGTAAAATTACTCGTTAAAATTTTTGGTTTGAAACATATAACGTATATTAAAACAGTATCAACAAATATGAAACAGTTACACAAAAGTGTTACAAAGAAAATGTTACAACAGTCTTATGAAAGTGTAACAATAAACAATTACTAACTCGATTGAAGAACATGAACTTTTATTGAAGTTGATATAGATCAAAGTTAGTGTTTAGCACTATGTCCTTAAGACAGATTTCGCCCTCACACACGATACTTATGGAATACCGAACGCCTACCTCCTAGGATACAATGACCTTTACACGGATAGAAATAACACACTTCAATCTATCCGTTCAGCGAACCAAACTTGTGTTGTGTACTCTCCAAATGCAGACTGTCTAAAGCGGAAATGTAATGTACAAAAGTCTGCCTTAATGGATTGTTTAATGAATGACCGAATTAATTATAAATGGTAATGAACCTGGGTATTTATAAACTCTTTGGTGACTTTTCAGTCAATCACCACACTAAAAGACACAACTCATGAAGACAAATGCAACCAGTAAATACTACTTGTAACTGTTCTTTATGAACAGTTACAACTCTATTTTCGAACAATAAATCCGAACCACGGCGATCCAATGGGTACCGAAAATTAATTTCAGGTTATCAAATTCTCGTCCATTAATTTAAATAAATTTTCTCCAAAAAAATACAGCTCAGTCAAAACCACACTCCTACCCGAGCCAAGTCAGGTCAGTTGGGTGGTACCCGTGAGGTTGAACCGTTTTCATGTAGGTGTTCACTTTGTTTATAAAATTGTGGTATCCCTTAGGGTTCAATCCCATAGAACAAACTTAGCCTATATATATCCATTTAAAATTTCTTCTTCAATCAATGTGGGATTGATGTCAAATCTCATATTACACAACCTTTATTTTTACATTTCAAGAAGGTCATTTTAGAACTTATTTTCTCATTCATTTTTTACTCGATTTGAGCAAGTGAATATATTACATTATTCTCCTCACAGAGTGAGGAGTAGAATATGAACCCACGAAATTTTATGCAAAATAACAATCGAGTCCCATTTTAATTTAGGCTCAAAATCAACCAAATATTCAGTTTTTACATTTAAAAATCTGTTTTGATCCAACAGTGGTGCCATTGGGATACAGCTAATTTTTATCATCTCAACGACTTGATACTTAAAGCATCAAATTCTAAAAGATGATGGGCACAGGACATGTATGCCTGTAAAGTGAATTTGTCCAATGCATTAAAAATTTAGGAACTCATTAGAACTGTTGATTGAACTGCTGTGAAATCAAGAGAAATAGTTTGCTGTTTTTTGGAGAATTTTCTAGTTACAGAAAGGGTTATCTCTCTCTTTTCATTCATTCAATCAACCAGATAAATTCCTAGAGAATCAAGTCCATTTTCTAAAGTAATCTATATCAGTATATATTGGAAAGTTTCCTATTACAGAACGCGATTTTCTTGTTGGATTCCATTCTTTTTTCCCCTTCCATTTTCATTAAAATTGGTGTTCGGGTACATGGCATTACTGTTTGGTGATTTCTCAGAATATATACTTTTTAAAATCAGAAAAGTTTGGTCCAAGCTCAACGGGGCAAAATCACCTGATCAGTTTGATATGTCCTGTTACCCTTAATGGTCACAGCATATTTGCATTAATGGTTCTCTCTCATGCAGTGTATTATGCAAAATGTGGTGGATAGTCAGTGACCTTGGCCAATGTCCACCTATAGTCACCCATTTTCTTGTGCCAACAGAGAATATAACGTCAATTTATTGTTGAATATAAAATCAATTTTTCTGTCTCTTTCAAGAGAGAGAAAGAGAGAGAGGGAGAGAACATTGAAATTGAGGCAATCATATAAATCAGTGATCGATCATTTTTGTCCAGTAGACAAAAGAAGATTGTGAGAAACATTTACTAAAATTCCTCAAAACACCAGAGAGAATATTGAAATTGTCAAAGAATTATTCAGAAAGAATAGTAGCCTGCACTTCAAAACTGAGTGCAAGATATGCATGAAATAGTAGAAGCCTATATTACAAAATGTAGCTTTTAGACACCATAGAAGTTTATAGTCTGAAGGAATCAGAATTTCAATATATGCTTAAGACACTGGGGCCAGGTGAGGGAAAAAAAGAATATGTTGAAGATGAAACATTTACTGAAATCTTCATAAACATAAAAGTAACTTGAAAAAAGATCGAGAGCCTTAACTTCGAATTTTAAAGATGGTGTTTCAAAGTTATACATAATGGAAAAAGGACATATTACTAACATGATGTTAATAGATACCTTAGGAGTTTGCACCGCGAAAGAAAGTAGAAGCATAATATGCTTAGACCATTGAGCAGAGAACAGGAAAACCATATTTGAAGATGAGGGAGTGAGACATATTCTTGAATGGGATGAATTTAGCAACTTGTGTGTCTATGACAGACTCAACAATTCAGGCCTATCAGTCATACGTAAGGTAATATTCCCACATGAAGAAAGCGAAAGGCTTCTCTATATGAGCCCCCAACTTCTTGTTCTCTAAATATTCTTCAATTTACGATCCACATTTTTCGTTTCTATAACCATTCAGTTGAATTTGCAGATAAAACCGCCACCAGATGATGATGATCAATATTATTTGTGAAAACTGAATGACCAAAAAAGTAAATCAGTATACATTCAGACATACACATGTATATATGAGCAGACAAATGGATATATGCATGCTTCATATAAAAATATATTACTACACGCGACGCTAACACTTGTACAATTAAGATAGCTCCATTTTATTTTTATTTTTTGCTAAGCACCTTGACAATTACTTTCAAAGTACACACACTTTACAGTTTTTGCCTGCTGATTAGCATCAACCTAAGAATCTATGCTAAAATTTTGGTTGTTTTCATCAAACATTGCAATCATCAAAATTATGTTACTAAAACTATCACCAACACATCATCACACTAATTGACATGTGCACGATATTTTGCAAGAGCAAAGGTGGCGAGTGAGAGCCGTGTGACCCTGCATTAGATTCTAATTCTCCCTCCATGCAGCATTATTGAGGTTAAGCATCTTTTATCCAAGTTTATATCTCAATCTTTCCATCTATTATTGTGGCATTATTCTTTTTCTCAATTTGTCATATCTTGACTAGACATGCTTTCTCCTGCTAGTTGCATTGCATCAACAACTGAACCACACCCTTTTCTTTAAATTTCTTTCTCCTACTCTTTGTCATTCCATCTCACCACTCAGTTACCTTCCAACCTTGAGCTCATCGCATCCTTGTGATCGAGAAGGCCTTATTGAAATTTCTCTTCTTACCTTCAGTAGTTTCACTTGAGCTTACAGAGCTATTCAGTTTACAATCAGTTTCTTTCATAAAATACTACAAAAGCTAAGGGAACAATAAGGGCCAAAGCAACACCACCGTAAGAGGAGTTTATACTACTTCATTAGAGGATGAATGGTAAAAAGGGTAGCTTTGAGATCAATCTCTCTTCCATTACCAAAGCTACACTGCCGGAAACTGTCAAGAAAGCCGAGAATGTCAGCTTCTCATGCAAAGGTTGGATTCAGAATGTCTGGGAATTCTGCAAAGAAGACACCGACAGAGTAATATTCTCACTAAAAGTGGGCCTTGCTGTTCTCCTTGTGTCTTTGCTCATACTACTCCAAGCACCTTATGAAGTTTTTGGCACCAACATCATCTGGTCCATTCTCACTGTTGCCATCATGTTTGAATACACCGTTGGTATGTACATGAAAACCACTTTGATATATAAAGATCAATTTTTAAAAGAGGCCTAACTAAATAAAATTATACATATTAATGTAGGATATATGTGGGAATCATTCTGGCCTATACAAAAACTAACTTGAATGACATTCCTTGCCATTTATGTGGTCATGTCTTCCCTCAGGCTCTACATTCAACCGAGGATTCAATCGAGCACTTGGGAGCTTGCTTGCAGGAATTTTGGCAATTATTGTTGCTCAGATAGCCTTAAGAACTTGCCGAGTTGTTGAACCAATTATAATTGGTATCAGCATCTTTGTTGTTGGTATGTCAGCTGTATTTGTAAATTTATTTATATTAAAGACAGAAAATTTAAGATATTGTTAAACACAGAAAATTTAAGATATTGTTAAACATTCATGTTTAACATGTTACAGGTACGATCACATCATTCATGAAATTATGGCCATCTCTTGTGCCATACGAGTATGGTTTCCGGGTCATACTTTTCACCTACTGTTTGATCATTGTATCTGGTTATCGGGTGGGGAACCCTATTAGAACTGCCATGGATCGGCTGTACTCAATTGCAATTGGAGGGATTGTAGCAGTTCTAGTGAATGTGCTTGTTTGTCCTATATGGGCTGGAGAGCAGTTACACAAGGAGCTTGTCAAGAGCTTTAATTCAGTGGCTGACTCACTTGAAGGTAACCTAATTTAAGAACTTCCAACATTAGACTAATACAAGAAAAGAACAACCAAACATAATACTAAAGATACATATAAAGAAGGGTAGAAGAAGTATGATGGCTGTACACAAGCATCTGAAATTATCAGTCACTGAAATTTTCTTCTTTTGAAACAATTGTTAAAATTATCAACTGGATAATTTCAGAATGTGTTAAGAAGTATTTAGAAGACGATGGATCAGATCATCCTGAGTTTTCCAAGACTGTCATGGATGAGTTTCCAGATGAGCCTGCATACAGGAAATGCAGATCCACGTTGAACTCCTCAGCGAAACTTGATTCCTTGGTACTAACTTTATTCATGTTGATGTTGAAGTGTTTGTTCGTCACATATCTTGGACTAAATTAAGAAATCAATCATTAGCAATGATTTCTTTGTTGCCTGTTTCACTTGTAAGGCTATTTCAGCTACATGGGAGCCACCCCATGGCAGATTCCAACACTTCTTCTATCCATGGGCTGAATATGTCAAAGTTGGTGCAGTTCTGCGCTATTGTGCATACGAGGTTATGGCTCTACATGGTGTTCTTCACTCTGAAATTCAGGTCCCCGCTTCCTCTCTTGTTAGTGCATTGTTTTATCTGAGCAGAATCAATACCCTTCCCCGAGTCCCAACTATAAAGATGAAGCAATAATGCTGGCAACTACTTAGGAATATACTGAGACTATTGTTAACACGTCTCAGATTCTCATGACAGTTGAGGAATAAAAATACCGTGTGCTAGAAAAGGGTAATGGGAAGGAAAGGTTATGAATCAAATGATCAGGAATTATTCGGTACCAGATTTTTGTTCTTGATGCTGTGGCTTATTTTGGGGCAAGTGCCACACAAATGTTTCTCATTGAGAGCCAAAGCCAAAGAAGAAATAAAACATTTTATTAAACGCACCACTTCCAAGCAAAAATAGCACATGAAGATTCCTATGACCTTGTATATATCAAATATACTCCAAACTGGAAAAAGAAAGGATTAAGGAGTTCGTGTAGGACATTGAGCGCTGCATGGATTATGCATGCAAAGGCAAGTTAGGCATAAGTTGACAGTTCTTCTTTTCCAGTCATGACATGATACTATTTCGCGGTTTGTCATGCCCAACCCTGATTCAGAGAGACGGGCCTTGCTGAAGAATTGACAGTCCTACCGCTGATGAATTTTTAATACTTGAAGTTTACCTTTTCACGTTTATTTTCTTTGGGAAGAGATTTGCCACTATTGAATGGTTGGTTGCTCGCTTAATTAACAAACCCAACAAATTTCAGCATACTTTGATCCCTACTTATTTCTTGTTTCAGGCAACCTGCCTTGACTACTTCAAACCCCTATTTTGAAGCCCATCTAGCTTAATATAAGCAAGGTCAAGAACCTTTGCTAAATAATCCTTGAGAAGATAATGCAATTGTTGTTAGCGTGAATATTTGCTTACTGTTAAAACTTCATACCATTTTGTGATTTATGGTTTAGAGCAGGGTATAATATGGGAAATTTTCAAACTAACCTGACTCTGTGTGGTATCCAACCAACTCTGAAGCACTTCCCTTTGCTTCACCATTTTTTACTCATGCTGTATCCGTCACTGCATGCAAAGGTATTTGCAAATCTTTAGGAGGGGGATGTCGGTCACTCCCTCCTCCCTGTTTGATCTATCACTGCATACAAGTGCAATAACCTAATGAAAAATAGCTCAAAATCATCTGCTATATATATCAGAAAAAAGTACAATTATCTGAAATAAACTCAGACAAAAGAAGGTCTTGAAAAACAAGTGATTTCTAGAAACGCTTAGGCACAA
This sequence comes from Ilex asprella, assembly GCA_023539305.1. Taxonomy (NCBI): domain Eukaryota; kingdom Viridiplantae; phylum Streptophyta; class Magnoliopsida; order Aquifoliales; family Aquifoliaceae; genus Ilex; species Ilex asprella. The sequence continues at coordinate 42,124,174 of CM042186.1, read as the reverse complement.
TGTATTATTTGTTTAAGCATTTTACACATTTTAATGGACTCAATTAATTTCCTTATAGGCTCCCAACAATCTGAGATGCACATTTCAGACAGAGATCCAAGATGCATCAAGCCAGGCAGCAGAGCTAGTTCGATGTTTGGGCAGAGACATAAGCACCATGAAGCGAAGCCTCAAAACTTCTTTACTCAAAAGGGTTCATAGCTCAACAGACCGACTCCAGCGCGCCATAGACATGCATTCATACCTCCTCACATCCAATTACGACCCACCTGATAGCTCATCCAAGCCACTTAACAAGCTCTCCCATACTTTGTCATCCACCTTAAATGACTTCTCAAACCAATTGGCTGGCCTTGACGACAAAACCTCTGAACAGAACTCCAACCCGATGATCCAAAATCCACCTTCTGGGACTCCCCCACCACCACTGGGAGAGTCTTACCATGAGACTATGAGAAAGCAATCTCGAAGGCTCCATTCTTGGCCGTCCCGGGAAGTGGATGCTTTCGAAGAAGAGGGAGGCTTTAGTGCAGATTGTATTCCAAGGATGCGAGCACTAGAGAGCACTGCAGCACTGTCCCTTGCTACTTTCACTTCATTGCTTATAGAGTTCGTGGCTCGGCTTGATCACTTGGTTGAAGCAGTTGATGAGCTCTCTAAGATGGCCAAATTTAAGCAAGAGAGTCTATAGAAAGGTGGGGACTACACACAAGATTTGACATGATGATTTAAGTAAAAGAATTTTATAGAAAGGGCAAAAAAAGGTGTGGTTCTCAAAATTTCTGTCATTTAACTCTCATTAAACAGAAATAAAGAAACTTTCAAATTCCTGAAAAGAAAGTTCTTTGCATAGCTGAGAATGTTATCAGAACAAGGTATCAGATGCTTCCATTGCAAATTGGGGAACCACTCAAAATGCTTTAACATTGTAGGTAGATAGATATACCCTTTACTGTTCATGAAAAGTACTAGAATTCTTGGTATGATCGGGATCCTGCCGATTTGAAGATTCCACATTTTCCCCAATTTCAATCACCCACCATTCATGGTGGCTCTCACTTTAGCAATGGATGATTGAAATTGGGTCATCTTCAAATTGAGAGAAAAAATCCAGTATTCTGGTAGAAAACTAGGGTGTAATTTGGGCGGGTTAGACAATTAACCCTAATCCAAAAAGTATATAATCTTTAATCATAACTCTAACCCTAACCCTACATCGGGTTGAGAAACTCAACCCAAATATTGCCCGAGTTTAATTTGAGCGGGCTCGGGTTGAATTCGGATTCACTGTAAGAGAGACAAAGAGAGGGGGGAATAATTATAAATTTATAAAACAATCCATATATTTCATTCATAACAGTACACGATTATTGATTATCTGCTTTCACACCAAAAAACTAGTTATCTCAAAACACAATCCCAAAAAACATAAAAATTAGATTCATAAAAACATTAAACTTAAAACATCACACTATCACCACTAATTACGCATAACAGAGTAGCAAGCAACAAGACACAATGGATGATGGAGTAAACATGAAAAAAAATGCTAATGCTTTATATATAATTTTTTTTAATTTGTCAGGTTTGGGTTGAATTCGGGTTCCTAGTGCCTCAATCTGAGCCCGGCCCAAATTGAATTCGGGTTGAGTTTTTTTATTCAAATCCAACCCAAGTATTAAAAACCCTAGCCCAAGTCCTAATTTTTTTGAGTTGGACTCGGGTTAAAATAGAGTTACCCAACTCAAGTTGCACCCCTGTAAAAAACATCAGCTACTGCAAATTTCGCCTTTCAGAACTGGACAGACTGTTAATGGGGGATCCCAAAGGCCAAACGGTCAGCGAGTAGTCCATGTCCATGTAAAACTGTGCTATTCAGAGGACACAAAAACCACATCTTGTATCGTGTCATGTTGTGTATGTTTCAAAGTTGTGTTAAGACATGTAGTATCAAAAAGAACCTCCTAGCTAGTTTTGATTCTCTTCGGGTGTGTCAATCTTGTGGAGAACGAACTACATAGCAATTCTACAAAAGCTTACAAACAAGCGTCCAAAACCAAAAACCCTTATTATAATGAAAGTGCCTGATTGACTGGCACTGCCTTGACATAATCACAAGAACAAAAGTCACAACATTGACAAATATTTACAGAGAACTACCAACGACCCACACTAGAAGGCTAACTCTAATCCTAGCCGATTTCGCTTATTGATACATAAGTATGGTAAAAAGACAACATTTTCTAAGGTTCCCACCATTTAAAGGTGCGACTCAGAACAGTTTCTGACGACCAACCCAACTGACAAACTCAAAATGCAAACAAATAATGCAGAGTAACTCTGCAATACGAAAACCAAATTCGAAGTACTACATCCAGTTCTGAGGCATCATATAAGATTCCCTGGTTCAGATGGAACACCACCTACACTTTTGCTGCTGCCTAAGCCAAGACACGAATTGTCTGCCAGCATTGTCAACATACTTCCCCCATGTACCCTTCCTTCTGTAACCATAACTGGAGAGCCACCTCCAACTGGCAGACTAGCTAGCAGGAATCCAGAATTTTTCCAACGAGAACTAGCACAGCCAGCAGGAATGACAACACTGCTCCCCATCTTCATGCTGTCAACACTCGTGCCCTCAGCATTGACCACCTCTTTCATTTTCTCAGCTTTGCTAGGTTTTGGATCGTGGACCATTGCTCCCAGAGTACCACCCCCGTGAACCCGTTTGTCCTGCACTAGGGCACCATGGGATGTACACAGCCCGGTCTTCCCCCTAGAATATGAGTTGCAGGAATCATCGCCTTTGCCAAATTCTGAACCAGGCTGGCCCCAGGAGCATTTCTTCCCTCCCCCGTGGGCCTTACAGAAATCCGTGCTTCCCTGTGCGCTTTTGCCGCAACCTTCAAATTTGCATCTCTTTCCCCCACCATGGCGAACACAAAAATCCGTCCGCCCCCTTGCACTCTTTGTGCACTCTAGCACAGCACACCTCTTACCACCGCCATGTGCAACACAAAAAAGGGTCCCTCCGTGCACACTCTTTGGGCAAACACCACCACCTTGGAATGAACACCTTTTACCTCCACCATGACCCTTACAGAAAGGTGTGCTCCCTTCAGCACCCTTGTTGCACCCTTCAAACGTGCACCTTTTACCACCACCATGTGCCTTGCAAAATATTGTGGATCCTTGAGCCCCTTTTGTGCATGTTGGATGTTGACATCGGCGACCACCTCCATGTGAAATACAGAGACCTGAAAGGCCTTCTGCACTCTTTGTACAGTTTTCTTTCTGACATCTCTTGCCACCCCCGTGCCGAATGCACAGTCCTGATTTCCCTCTAGCAGCACGAGTGCAACACTCATGACTGCATCTTCGGCCACCACCATGTGCAATGCAGTAATCTGTGCGTCCTTCTGCACTCTTGAAACATCCTAAAAATTCGCATCGCCGACCACCACCGTGGGCCTTGCAATATGCAGTTCGGCCCTCAGCCCCTTTATGGCAGCCAGGTTTCTGACACCTCCGACCACCGCCATGGGCGATACAAAGTCCAGAAGCACCTCTTGCTCCTTTTACACATCCCTTGAACTGACATGTTTTTGTACTACTGTTGCGTTGCTGTTGCTGTTGTGTTATCCCGGAAGTACAAGTGACTGAGCTTTTTGGTGTTGTTATAATGCTCGATGAGAGGTCTGGAGATACCCGCATGGGCTTGATTTCTCTCGTAGCCTGGTTGAGGAAGTAATTAGGGTCCATGTCCAGTGAAGTTTGCAATGAGTACACCTGTCCGGTTTTCCAAGTTGCCAATGACGACCCTTCGTCTGCATGAAAGGCTCCATCAATGGCCAGCGACATCCTAATCACATCCTGAGGTGTAGTGGTGCTCGGATGAACACTAGTGATATCAGATTCAGCAGGCCTGGTGGAGAGACTCAACTCCAGATCAACCTTGGACTGCACATCCAGTGCTTTCAGATTAGAGGTATCAGATTTCTTTGGGCTGGATGCATTCTCATTGCTAAGATCGAGAGTGAAATCAAATTCAAGTTCCATTGAAGACTCCTCATCAGTTCCTCTGGCCGAAGACATAGTGGGGCATGCAATTGCTGAACTCCCCTTACTGTCAGAGAAACTTGATGAATGGCCAAGTTGAAGACACAATGAAGACCCAATTTGCTGGTCCATACATCCATTGATTGAACTCCACTTCCGTTTTATGCCCTTGGCGGCAGACAAGAAAGGAATTAGAGAACCAGGGGAATCAAGTCGCAAGGTGGTGTCTGCACAATAATGAGATACGGTTCCAGCTCCACCGACTTGGATGGAATTGCCCAGATTCTTGAATGAATTCGAGGGACAGTTGGCAGCAAAACCCACATTCTGGAACCTGGCACCCATGAACCAAATAGCTAAAACGCAACACTCTTGTTCGAGCCAAATTTTAATTGCAAAAGCTCAGCCTGCCTGTCTTCCGGGTTGAAGAAATGAACAACAAAACTAGGGTTAGATGTCTCTAAAAGAGTACATCCCACCCCCGCTCACAAATCCAGAAGTGTCACACCGATCCATTTGCTATAAAAGTTCGATCTAGTCCAACTAGTCAGCAGCGATAGAAGCCGACTAAAAGTCTACAGAAACTTGAATCCGTCCACAGAACATGAGGATAGTAACTCATCCTGTTTCACACCAAGTCAAATTGTTAAAAAAAAAAATCAGCGCATGGAAACTAGATCTTTCCATGAGTTCCTTAAGTTTCCAAGGATTGTGGCAATTTGACACATGATGTCAACAAATAGATGTTAAAATAGACAAATAGTGAACAAATTCGCATCCATATTTGCTCCTGTTGGTGCACAAAGACAACCCAAATTTGGTCCCCCAAAAAATGAAGAAAAGGATAATAACTTCCACTCTTTGTTCCCAAGGCAACAAAAATTTTATCATAAAAATTGTGCAGTACCTGTTCTTTTCCCTGAATAATCAGCAACGAAATGAAGCAAAAGTGAAGAGCAGAACAAAAGTAAATAACTCAACTGAAGCATTAACAAACCAAAACACAGTACTGTATTCTAAAGACGCATAGATCCAAATCAAAGGAAGGAAAGAGTTATCACATAATTTATGGAGAAAACCAGCATATAAGTGGAACTTCTAAGAATCATCCACTCACAAATCTAAATCTGGTCAGATTTAGTCAAAAAATTGAAAATCTGATTGAAATATCAACCGAACAGTAGAAATCACCAGCAAACAAAATGCTCAAAAAAGACCCTTTATATGCATTTACAATCTGCTTAAATACATTTAGAGCGACTACTAATGAAAAAAACAATTAGACCGGGGAAAACTTCAGCTAAGAATCCATCTGAAAATTTCCCTTTAGCTGGGACATGACATAACAGAATTGTCATTTTGCTTACAACCAAAAGATTTCATCCTTTTACGGCTCGATACAACCAACAAAAGACAATCAATTTAACATGTTTCCAGCTCTAACTAGTAGGAAAATGAAATAAGTCGAGAACAAATCAATTGTGTTACCTTATCCTTTTCAGGGTACGAGTGCAACAAAGAGTGTTAGATTTCAGCTTTCTTTCTTCTTTTCCTTCGGTTTCTCAGCATTCACGCAATGAAAAACTTCAAAAGGAGGAAGGAAAAACACATCGAATAACAGATTATTACAGAAAAACTAATCTAACAAATGAGAAATATGATAGCCAAAAATATAATAATTAAAATAAAAAACTAAACAACAAACTCAATGACCATAGATTCCAACGCAAATCCGGAGAAATTGAGGAGTCATGGCCAACTGAACATCAATTTAGTTGATAAATCCGAGGTTAAATCTGCAACCAGGTAAAAGGTATTACCTTTGAGATTTACTAGTTATCCAGAGAGAGTGAAAGAGGTCGAGGTAGGGCTTCAGGAGCGCCGGCAACGAACAACACAGGACGGACAGAGAGAGAAAACGTGCATATATATGGAGAGAGGGCGAGCGAGCGAGCGAGAGAGTTCTGAGTTTGTGGGAAACTGAAAAAAAAAAAAGGGCATGTGACACAGCGCATGTTAAAGTGATCGGCGTACGTTAATCCACGATTCCATTTGTTTTTTCTTTATTGTTTTTTCCAGCCTTTTTAGGAAGATTAAATCGGCAAAAAATTAAAGGGCTAATTTGCAAAAATATCATCTTTTATTGTATTTTAAATGAATCTCATTAAACACTAAAATTTTAAATTAATTTAATGTGTTCGACAAATTATGTTTTTAAATTATATTTTCAAAAAAATTACCTGATAAAAAATATAATATTCAATTATTAATAATATTGACTTTTATTCATGTCATTTAATAATTATACTTTAAGTATTATTTTATTATTAGATGATCATATTATATTAATAGAACCGTTATACTTGATTTTTTTTCCGATGCAGAGGTGCGACATCGGAGCTTAGAAACGCCGACAGATGCGCACGGGCGGACACGTCATCGAGACGGGGATTTATGGATTTTTTTTCTTCTTTCCCATTCATTGTTCTAGTCGGCAGCGCCTCGTCACCGCTCGTTCTGTGCGTTTGCGTGCCTGGCTTTCTCTCTCTCTCTTGGGCCCCACATTTCTCGATGCGATAGATAGACAAAAATTACGGTGGGGCCCGATACGCGGCTGCGAAGGCGAAGATCTTTTTAATTTCTCATTGAGTGCCGGCGTCATATTTGTTTTTATAGTGATAATTAACAGAAATAATATTTATTAAAAAAATTTAAAATAAAAAAAATAACACAAAGATATAATATAGTTGAATATAACATACATTTTTGATACACTATATTTACATCTAAAGAGAAATGCTATGCTGACTACGTTGTTACTCAATTTTTGTATTATAAATGAATGTACGCGATTGGTTTAGCGAGATTTATTAATTCTATCAAATATTCAATACATGAGATTTTTGACATATCACTTGAACTATAAGATTTAGTAAACAAATTTATACAAAAATGCATGTTATACAATCTAATAAAGCAATGCTATACAATCTAAATAGAATTTAAATACATATAATTCTTTAAATAAATGAGTCTTATCAATTTTTTTTAGTATAATTCACCCGTCCAACACTCATTTAAGAGATAATATATATTTAAATTATAATTTTTAATTTTCATTTTGTAGTATTTTGAAAAAATATTGGATGTACGCAGACTACGTCAATAGTGTCACATAATGTAACTATCCACTAATAAGTAAATAAGTATGTAAGTGAACTCTTTAAAAATATTGGGTAGCCACGTAATTACTGATATAGTGTAACTATTACATCTAATATTTACTCAACGGAAGTCAAGTGCGTTATTCTCATTCCATAATTTTTATTAAGAGTCAATAAATTGGCCATGAAATTAATATCAAGATTAATAACTCAAATTTTAATATTTTAATTAGCTTGAATTATAATTGAGTTAGCTCTCTCATATTATGACCCAAAAAAAAAAACACAATTCATTAATAATCCCCATCAAGTATTCACAAACTTAAATTTTGTGATTTTTTTATATAATTTTTACGATAATTTATGATCAATAATAAAAGACACATGAAATCGTATCTGTCTATATAAAGATGATTATAGAGATGGCATCAGAATGTCTGAGCATCATCGTTTTTTCAAATCCTATTCCTAGAAAAAGAAGACCAAGGATTACTATTCTTTTTGGCCAGGCACGTATAAAGGTGAAACAATACCCCCGAGAAAGAAAAGAGTGGTGCTAAGAAGGTGTCAAAATGTATACGATGCATCTAAATTAAGATGGGTCAAAAGATCAAATAGTAAAGAATCGATTCTTCTACACCTGTGCTCTGTCAACCATTCAATGTTGACCCTATGAATCTACACCATCTGATCTTATCATTATTGCACACTACACTTTTGTCACTATAAAAATTCAACAACAATATTACATATATCACTTTTTTATATATATATATATATCAATGGTCAAGAATATTCGAGTCGATTTACGCGTATTTTCACGAATTTTTTTTTCGAAACTAAGATATTTATGAGGGATAAATCTCAAGTTGGTCCCAAGGAATTGTAAAGTTTAAACTTATGACTTTTGAGTTTATAATTTGTCTTTATTATTATTTGAGTTACTACCGTTTTATACTATTTTTGTGCACCACCTAAATATAAACTATTAAATTAATAAATTTCATTTAATTCATTAAATATCCGAAAGTTGAGATCATTCTACATCAAGTGGTGTCGATGAGGGGATGCACAGAGATGATGCACATATCATTGCTGAAAATTGAATAGGATTAGTCCTAAAATTTTACCTAGACTTTTTACAATTAAAAATTGAATAGCGTTAGTCGTACGATCTTTACAGAGACTATTTCTGCAATAAAAAATCTTAGTATTATATTATTAGATCATAATTTAATAATGAAATAAATACTAAGAGGAGGTACATGGCAATGATCAAAATATTATTTTAAAATGGTTAAAATATTCGAAAAGTTTTCATTTTTAAGGAGACCAAAATGAATCAGGGATGGAATTAGAATTTTAATACTTCAAAGTTATCCATAATGTTTTGAAATATTTTGTTATATTTCAATACATTTACACAATTATTTCAGAATGTTTTAAAGTATTACAAGATATTTTTGTATATTTTGATAAACGTTTTGAAAAAATAATACTTAATTTTTTTTTATTAAGTTTTTAAAATGAGTTAAAAAGTTTGTGTTTTCTTTTTCTAAGTGATCAAAACAATACACTAAAATAAAATTTTGATCCTTAGTACACGGACAACGTGGAAAACAAAAAAGTATATATATTCTGTTTTTCATGTTAGCCCACTGGTATTTATTTTATTTTTTTTCAAATTTATTGGAGTGGTTGTGCATTCTTGAATTTCCCATTCTAGGAATGATATTATAGTGGACATAGATAGATTCGTGTGCTTTCCTCCGACTTTCAATTAAAAGGATATGCGTTTCAGGATTCGGTTCTTATGATACACTTGCCATAACTAATGCACAACCCACATTTTGTATTTAATATATAGTTATTGATATTATTTAATGAAAAATATTTATATCTTCATGGTTTTTGGTTATACTAGTTGATGCACACGTGTAGTGCACGTGAACTATTTTGAATGATAATTTTTATTTTTTATAATTATTGTTTCCTAATAATCAGGAGATAACAAAAGGTTTAATTATGCATACATGAAATCAAAACCAACATGAAGCAACGAATAATATAGATGAGATATATGTCTTTTAACTTAAAGTTTATAAAATAGATATTTAGATTTAGAATTGGTTAGAAACCTAAATAATTTAAAATAAACTAAAAAAAACATCATGGTGTTGTTCATGTCAATAGTTAATGATTTGGATTGTTTCATGGTGGTTAACAAGCTCAACTGTAGGGACCATTTACCATTAAAAATATTGTATGTGACACTAACAGTTTTCTTGCTTTTTTAGTAAGAGGGACACTAAGATAAATTGTAATAGAAATTTAGACATCAAAAGGCAAACAAAAATTTTAGCAAAATTTTGAAATCAATTCAAAGAAGAAAGAAAAAGTGTTTCCTTCTAAATTTACCGATAATATTGGACATTTTGTCTAATTAGATAGATTACATCATTGTTTCAAATAGAAAATCAATCGTGTCGTGTCGTGTTTTATTTAGGTCATATCATTTTTTATTGTATTATTCATTTCTAACCTTATTTCAACTAATTCATCATTCATATTAATTGGTCGTGTCATTTTTTAATTTTATATCGAGTCGGAATCGTGTCAATGGGCAAAATTGACCGTCCTTCAAACATTTTTACAAGGCGAAAGCTATTAAGGAAATAGTATAAATATAATGGTTATTACAAAATTAATCAAAAAGAGGGCACATAAAACAAAACCAAAAAAAAAAAAAAGTTATTGTAATCTTTATAACAAAAAAAATATGCACAAACTTAAATCAATTGGTACAATTTATAGTTGGCGGATCATAAAACATGCACTAACGTAATTCAGAATAATATATTCCAATATCAAAAAGATATAAAAAAGAAAGTGACATCTATGATGGACAATATAGCAAATATAAGCCATGGGCAAAAATTCTTGATTACATGCATATAAATTATAGCATTCCTGAAAATCTTGCCGATTTGTCGAGAGATACAGCACAACAACCAAATCATCTGGTTTTATCTAAATCTAGACTTCAAAATATTACACACTCATCACTCATCAATTAAGTGATGAGTGCTCAATTGCCTATATGTTTATTTTTGAACTTTATCCATCATCGGAATATTTTGGTCTTCTTTTAATATTACCATGAGACAAGAACAAGCAATAAAATAAGAAATACCAACAAGCGTTAGATCAGTTGGTAAGAGACCGTTCTAGCTTAACTAAGGTCTCGAGTTCGAGTCTTGGGAATGCAGCTGTGCTCGGTAGGGAGAACTTTGCCGCCCTTGTGGTCCTTCCCGGTTCGAATTTAGATTAGTCGGAGCCCAAAGAGGCTTTCGGATACCGGATGATCTGACCAAAAAATAAAATAAAATAAGAAATAAGGTAAAAAGGGAAAGAAATAAAGGGTAAATGTAGGTACCATTGGAGATGGCAACGCTGGTCTTAGGAGGGACTTTAAAATGGAGCTCCCTATGCAATGCTAATCTTGAATAATTCATTGAAAATTAAGGCATAAGAAATTGATAATCTATGATCAAATTGTAATAAAAAAGATAGAAATAACTCAAAAAAATTAATGGCTTTGGACAATACTTTTTTACCTCCACCAACACTCGCCATTGAGGTTTCTGTCTTCTTTATGTCTCGTAACTGTGCAGATGAGTAAAACCCAAAACAATCAAGAGATAGAAAAAGAGGAAGATTTGGATCGCCATAAAATATATTACTCGAAACTCGAGAGAGAGATAGAGGTCGCCTAAGAACTAAGAAGCCAATTGGCGTTTTATTCTAGGAAACTATGAAGTGACATAATCACAAAATAAACTAATAATTTAATGGAGAAATTAGAATATGAGGAGTATCTCATAAATGATATTAATATAATAAATAAAAAGTGTATTGCATTGTCTTTATAATATATTTATTAAAGGTAGTTTAGATAATTAAGGAATGTTAGAGGGTAAAAGAGAAAAATAAAATTTTTTCAAAGATACATACTTTAAAGTAGTATAGATATATATATAGATAGATAGATATAGATATAGGTATAGATATAGATTTATAAGGAGTATAGATATAAATATAGATATAGATGGGTAGTGAGAATAACAAGAAAGACATGAAAGGTCAAATAATAAATAAATATATTTTATAATGAATATTCATTCAAGTACATGGTATTTTGAATATTTAAAAGTTGTTAGAGGGTAAAAGAGTTAAACAATTTTTTTTTCAATATGTGTACATTTAAAAGTAGTAAAGATATAGATATAGATATAGATTAACAAAATTAAATATAATTAGTGTCATACTAAAGGAAGACCAAAAGACATTGGGATATGATTGATTTTATATCAATAGTTAAAGGTAAAAGTGAAATATAAATGTTTTTTAAGTATTCCCACTTTTTTAAGTAGTATAGATGAAACGAAAAAGCACATTACCTTAGACAAATAGCCCATGACATGATATCGGGGCGGCTTAAGGTCATATGAGGCTTAAAGTGGTAATATAAAATTATATTTTTTTATATATTTTAACTTGTTAGTATTATTAAGAAAGAAAGATGTTTCAACCTTCTTTTTTACCCGATATATATATATATATATATATGTGTGTGTGTGTGTGTGTGTGTGTGTGTGTGTGTGTGTGTGTGGTAAATACTTTTGATTTTTTTTTTTAACTTTTTTTTTGGCTTTTTAATATTATGGGTTAGATCATAGTTCTGAAGTATTGAAATTAAATTTTTTTGATTGAGCTTAAATTTTTTAGAGTTTTTTTTGTGAGGTTTAAAATTGTCATGGATTTAATTTTTTTATGTGAAGTAATTACGTACTTAAAATTATGAAATTTTCTAAAAATACGGGGCCTTAATCTCAAGTTTTATAAGTCTTGAAATTGAGATTGATAGTGACATGATATTTCTGTTAAAATAAACATTTTTTAAATAAAGGGAGAAAAAAGATTGTCTGTGTATGTTTGTGGGGTATTCGTCTTCCTCAACAATCATCTTTGGCAGCCACCCTTTTGATTTTGTGAAAAGGTGGTGTGGTGCTTGGATGGACTAGGGTGTGCCACGTCTTTTGGATACCAGAAAATTTTGCCCCGACCCAATTGGTATGGGATCCAGCCAATGCCTTCATTGAGAGGTTTTCACTCTCGTACTTTCAATATGGACTTTTTAGAATATGTCCGGCTCAAAATGGGGATCATTCGAAACACATTTCTTTTATTTATTTCAGAAACCAAAAAGAGGGGAATAATTTTTGAGGACTAAAATAAGAATCAAACTTGTAAGTAAGTCAAGCGGTAACGGAGATAAATTATAAATTTATACATCATAAATTTGAATATTAGTAATTTTTTAGGACTAGACAATAAAAAATTTATCCTTTTAGTTTCGATATAAATGGTCTGTCTGTCTTTGACCGAATTGAAAAAGAAATTAGTCAAATTATGCGTAAACTAATCCAGACACTCTTGACCGTTATATAATATAAAATAAAAAACAAAAACAAAAAAATAGAAAAAATGGTGTCAAGTCAAAAGGATTAATCATGAAAATTATAGAAACAGGAAAAATTCCTCACCACACTAGTCTCCTCCTCTCATGATGCTCTCTCTCTCTCACTCTCACACACACACACACACATCGAAAAGAGATTTGAGTCTGTCGGAGTCATTGGAAGCCATAGATGCTGGTAAGTATCTACCTATAGGCCAGGCCCAGGCTCAGGGTTGGATTGGGGACCTTCGTCAGTTCTATGGAGCCCCAGGCTGATAGGGTTAGATTGGGCCGCTCAGTCAGCTCTATTGAGCCAGGTGGCCCAACACCATTTTGTATCTATATGGTCTATGGATGTGATACTTCATACTATGATATGCTTCTCACCAATGTTAAATTACTCATTGTGTGTTTGTCGATTATCTGCCTATATATTGCGATTTTCTCTTGAATACGATCCTACATGATCTTTTATCGAAGACATTTGTACTAAAAAAAAGAGCAATGTTATTGGAACTTAATTCCGATTATTCGAACTTGAAGTTTTCTACTGGCAAACATACTATTTGACCACTCCACTAACAAAAATAAAATTTGGATGTGATTTTCAATCCAATATGTCTGGTGGGGCCTTTTTTGCCTCTTTTTTTTTGGGTGGTGGGGGTGGAGGACAGAATATTCAATACAACAGTGAACCAATAATAAAATTTCAAATGAACAAAGTGAATTTCACTTGAGTGTTTATTGGCTTACACAGAAGAAGAATAAGTAGTTACTTTTTTTTGGGGGGATACATAGTAAGCAATTATTTGTTTACATGGACGGGTAGTTATTAGCTTGTGTGGAATCCACTTTTTTATTTGTCAGCATATTATTGGTTGATGATATTATATGACAATACTAATGTAATATCACCGTTGTAATGTGTATATTTTCGGAGGTGGTGGGTGAGGGCATAGACTTGTTTCTACTTTTATGAATAATTTCACTCAGCAAACTGATCATGAGTCAAGCACATTGAACTTGAGACAGTAAGCTAAGAGTGGAATAAAGTAAAATTAAACAACCATATAGTTTTGACATGGTGACTACAACCAGCAGTCTATTTAGAAGACGCTGAACACTTGAATCATGGCCTCTCAAGGATCAAAGCTCGAGTCAATTCAAACGAAATTCAAGTCATTTTTAATTTTATTCAGAATCATCATATCAAATTTTTGCAACACTCAGAACAATTCACACTCAAACAATTCAAACATTCAAGCTAGATTCCCCAAATTCACTCCCTTCCCATAATCCAAGACACACAAGCTTGATTCTTCATGTTTACCAGCATTCATAGAACTGGATATCAACACGGAGCCTGAAGTACACTTCGTTTTCAAATGAATCTGTCATCAAGGTGGCGACACCCCGGTGCATGAAAAAGTCACCGGTGCCACCCACCACTGATATCTCCCTCGTCTTATTCATCAGTGGATCAGCTCCAATGAAGTTAATGGTGCCCTGGTGGTCTGTGGAATTAAAAATAAACGAAAATCCAAGCCAGGCAGTGTATGTGTTTTTCGTGTCGTAAAAGTACATGCCCTGTGCTCTGCCAATAGGCTTTGAGTGGAAATTGTTGTCCAGAGTAATTGGATCGTCGAAGATCACCATGCTGCCGAAGTGGAACTGATTGCCTAAGTTGGTTAGGTTAACGCCTTGGCGGGCGGCTACCATGGAGGAAGTGGCATTGGCAGCATTGTTGCCATTGTAGACAACGTCATGGAAGTATAGGACTAGCTGCTTGCAGGGTTTGTGCTGCTTTTTCTTGGCTTGGTAGGAAGAAGATACACAGAGGAACATGATGAAGAGAACAAGGGCAATGGAGCTTCTTGCTTTCACCATGGTTTATTTGTTAAGTGATAGGAGTGACAAGGGGAGGAAAGGCTGTTCAACACAGATGGTGGAGTTAACTATGTGACTTTCCTCAATGCCTCATCTCCTTATATACGGGTTTTTATTGGATTCTAGGTGGATTTTGGTGATTAAAAAACAAAGGCTAGAGTTAAATGCACATGGCACCTTCATTGTGTGTGGCCAAAATGATTCAATCATTTGCTTTAAAGGCTTTCTTTTATGTTTAACAAATTGTTATACACATTATACTCCACTAATTATTGTGAGATCTTGGTTAAATTTCTATATGCCATCTTAACTCAAAAGTCATATCACTCAAATCATAAGGCAACAAACACATTGATCCTCCAAGATCCCCTCATAACCCTTAAAAGTAAGTGTACCACCCAATTGAACACAAAAGCTAACCTAATGGCCCTCTTATCTCCTGAAAATTCAATAAAGTTGGGTGTCAAATCACCTCATAATTTCTCTCTCTCTCTCTCTTTCTCTCTCAAAGAGGTTCTGGTACTGGCTTCATCATTGACAAAGGTTGGGCATTATCTGTGAAATATATTGGAAATTTACGGTCAGAACCGTAATCTTTAAAGTTGGTTTATTTACTAGTGTAGTCTTTGATTCCACTTTGTAGGACCACATGCAGAGAGTGCCAAATGATCTCACCATCCACCGCCCCCCTTCCTGGTAGCAGTGTTACACTGCTTTATAGTACTAACAATTATAAAATTTTAGCCTACCTACAATCAAATTTCTCTATATTCAACTCTGGCGGCAGATTGGTGGGGGTTGGTGGCTGCCCGAAATGACAATCGTATGTCATTTCTGTCCTTTTATGGTGGGTCACCCTGCTCAAGTCTATTATGGAAGAAATTCTTTAATATTTTTAACCCTAGTGTAATGGTGTGATTGGTAGAATCGGCGAAAATTTGACCCAAAAAAAAAAGTGGGAGAAGGACACTTCCAATTCTCTTTTCCTTCTTTTTTAGCGCGCGCCGGGGGTGCGAAGGTGGGGGGGGCGGGGAGGGGGATGCATTTTTAATTGTGAAAAATATAATCTAACTTAAATTTGTAATTAGTTCCAAACACAGGGAAGAGTATCCAACACAGTTAAACATGGTTGAAATTGGGTGTAGATGAGATGAAATGCAATGTTGATGCAGTAATTTTTGAAAGTGAGGAGTGTATGGGTTTTGGGTGTGTCGCGCGTGATCAAAGGAGCAGTATGGTTGCAACGAAAAATAGAATTTTACATGGGAGAAGGGATCCTGCTATGGCGGAAGCACTGAGTTGTAGAGAGGCATTAAGCTGGCTCAAGGGGATAGGGCTGCGCAATATTACAATAGAGATAGACGCTCAGTTGGTGGTACAAAGCTCTAAATGGCTCTCATAGTGATCTATCCTACTTTGGTCTCATTATAGATGACTGTAAAATCCTATCAACGGATTTAAGCAATTGTAAGTTTACTTTTGCTCGACGATCAGCGAACCATGTGGCACATGCTCTTGTATGAGCAACTGGTTCTGTGTTTGGTCGAGGGGTCTGGGAATTATCCCCTCCTCCTTTTATTATTGAGTTGTTGGCTACTGATCAAGTTTAATGAAGCTACTTTCCTCTCAAAAAAAAAACTTAAATTTGTAATTTAAATTTATATTTTAAGTAATGAGAACCGTTAGATGAGTGAGTTTTATCAATTTTTTTAAATATGACTCATTGATCCAATAATCCTCTTCATTTATGATACAAATTTAAGTTACAGATTTAAATTATATAGCATTACTCTTTAATTTTTTATGTTTGGTATGTATTGGAAAGTGGTCAATTTATATTTGTGTTTTTATGTGTGTATGTGTATTAAAGGGTATACAAATAAATAAATTACGTTTTTTTTAAATATATGCTTGTTTTTCTTTCTATTTTTCTTTTCATTTTGGACGAATAGTAACCAGAAAGAAAGGCTAATTTTTCTACTTTTTTTTTTCTAACTAAATTTGAGTTTTATCCATCTCTTTAATTTTTCATCTCTCGATTTTTTTATCAGGCAAAACAAATCACAGATTTATGGTTCAACATATTCGAATAGTATTTTGTAAGAATTATAGGGGTGCTCACTGTACATATCATAGCTTCAAGTTCGACAATTAATATCTTTAAAATAATTAAGATGAAGTCGTATTTTTTTTTGGTTGAATTGTGAAGAGTGTCCTATCCTTGGATGACTTTTCTATTTCAATGTTGGTTGAAAAGAATATAATGACCCAATAAGACCATGTGAGCTATGTCCATTTGTTTAAGTAGGGTATTGGTGGTTGGTGGGATAAAGTCTAGAGCTGTCATCTTGAGCATCCAAAAAGTAGATGCCTGCATCTATGACTCTCTATGGGTTCCCATGGTTAGTGAGAACTCTCTACGAGTTTTTATTTTATGCATAGGTAACTTATCTTTAATTGAATTAAAAATAAGATAGAATTAGTCAAAATGTGCATAAATTAGTCTATATATTCCTGACCGTTGAACCAAAAAAAAAATTATTAGTTTTACTTAATTAAAAATCATCCGTCTTGACTTTA
This sequence comes from Ilex asprella, assembly GCA_023539305.1. NCBI lineage: Eukaryota > Viridiplantae > Streptophyta > Magnoliopsida > Aquifoliales > Aquifoliaceae > Ilex > Ilex asprella. The sequence continues at coordinate 42,106,960 of CM042186.1, read as the reverse complement.
AGTAGATCCTATTATAATATTTCAGTGAAAGACTAATTACCCCTTTTTAGTTTGTTTTTTACCCTATAGAATTCATTCTTGTAAACGTGTACAATATTTCCTAAATAACATGAAACATTATTGAAAAATCATGCAAAATGTACATGTAAATGGAGTATTATATAGACTTGGACACACCAACTCTATTTTTTTTTTTAAACAACTGGTATACAAGTAACCCTATATTTCAATAGATATAAATACGTTGATTAACATTACGAGTTACGTATTTTATGACTTGTAGAACTTTTTTGAGTCTTTCATTCAGGGAAATGTAATCACCTCTTAATGATTCTCAAGATTCCACGATTGTTAAGACCCACATGCACTAGTGAATAAGAATACATTTCTGAATATATTCCAGAAGTTGTTGGTCCAAGGTCAACACCTAGTGTTTTCTTGGAACTAAGTGTCCTACACTTATACTAAATTGCTTGGATGGTTAATAAATACAAACTCGAACAGACTGGCCATATGAGATGGACAGTGCTTCGTTTGGGTGCATATTAGAGTGGGTTATTCAAAAGGACAAAGCTAGTGTTTTGGTGAAATGTATTTCATATCTCCACTATGTTATTGCTAAATTCAGAGCATTGTTTGTTTTTTCTTTTCTTTTCTTTTCTTTTTTTAATAGCCCAAAGTTGTATGCACTTTCTTTCTAATAACACATATAAGAAAGGTTCACACGTCACCCATCAGCTTGGTTGGTAAGCTACAATTGAAAATCAAAATCTTATACATATCACTCGCTTACTACTGTATTAAAGGAAATTGAAGGGAAGAGGTAATTGGGGGATCCAAATCCATTACCGAAGATTGTTGAATCTTGTTCCCGATCTCTTCTTTCTTCAAGTTTTTTCTTTCAAAGCTGCTAATAATAGCTTCCATCGCCATCTACTTCACTTCACCCTTGTTATATGTTACACTTGGGGCTCGTTTGATTGTCGTATAATAAAAAAAAAAATTGCATTAACTAATATAGGCTAGTTGGATAAAACATAAGATTATATATGAAATAAAAAATAATACTCATTGTAATTCAATTAGTAAAACACCGGATAAGAGTAAGATATTAGAGTACTAATTACATATTGATTAAAAAACATCAATCTAATCTAGTTATGCATGCTTTTGTTTAATTGGAGGACAAAATAGTAAAATATAACTTAATATGGTTTTACTGTATTATAATACCACCTTATTTTAGGTGATATTAAAATCAGCTCATCGTAAAATAAGACTAGATATAATACGAAGTATTTTTAATGACCAAACGTAATATAAAGTTGAATTCGAGAGTTTTAATTTATTATAGTTATGATTCCTTCATACACCCGCAAACAAACAACATCTTGCACAATGCCTGCTCTTTGGCCTGGAAAACAGGTCCTTTTGGGTTTAAACACTCAAATTACACGTACTGAATTAATCCACATTAATAATTCTCTATAATAAACTTTCTCTTAATTTTCTCCAAAGGTAAATCACCCGTCATGAATAAAAATGAAAACCCGTTTAACAAATGGATGTGCAACACTCTAATTTTCTTTTTACCTCTTACTTCCCTTTTGGAGTTTGGTATAACATCTTATTCAAAATCCAGCAATGTAGACGTCAATCAGTTAATCATCATCTACCTCAGTGTATTGCTCTTCCTCCTTCAGGGAAGCCAATGAATACAGGGATAACACCCTACGATATTGTTGCACCACCAAAACTGTTGCAGTTGTGGAGAAATCTGGGGATGTCAACAAGTTACCCACTGGCCCCAATTCTGGGCACTCTGCCTTCTTGTTCAAAGCTGCAACTAACTGACCCTCGGGCATTCGTCCAACCAGAAACAGATTGCATCGACTATGCTCTCGTGCCACTTCTGCTATTTCTGCAGCATTACTCACCACTCTCTCTTCGTATTTGATCGAGTTGTCTGTTGGGATTTTCTGCTTGAACTCAGCAAGGATTGCTTCGTCCTCTGACTCTGTTGAAGCATTGGCGTTGTCATTGATATCAAGCTTGACACTTCCCCCTACAACCTTGGGATCGACTATAAAACGAACGACTACTAAGCTGACACCAGGGTGTTCAGCCATGCGTGCACCATAAGCAAGAGCTTCACGATCATCATGGCCCCCAAAGAAGAGGACTGTTATGACAGAGTCAACATTGCTTGCAGATATGTGAGTACTTCCACCAAGCCCACGGTCCACTAAGATACCAACTGAACATGGTGCATGCTCAAGAACCCTCCGGTTGACAAACCTAAGATCAGCTCGACTTGTCTCCAACTGCCCATCAAGCCTCTGCTGCTTGTGGAATGGGAGAACTATCATAGCAGCTCTTTTCCTGTTGGCACTAGTGCAGATGTCCTCATGAATGCTAGACATTGGTGAAATTGCAGTCATTGGCCGAATAGACACTTTGCTCAGAGACCGGAAAGCCTCAAAAGCAACAACAATTTGGTTGGAGTCAGAATCCTGTCCCTTATTCCAAAATGGCAGCCCATTCCTCTTTGCCTTATGAACCATCAGTATTGCAGATGACCTTTCGGAGAGCTCCATGAGGTGCATTGCGTAGACACAAAGTCCTTCCTTCTTCCCAGTCCCACGTGAAGTCTCCACGAGATTAATCAACGAGGGAATGTTCCTCGTACTGTGGAAACAGGCCATGATTCGTAGTTGAGTGCTTGGATTTTTCCTCTGAATAGTTTTATGCTTGTATTCAGCCTTGCCCATCTCCGTAGCTGGCGTATATACTGCCAAAACAAGAGGGGTGGTAATGAAGGTTGTGAATAGTGCCATCAGAACCATAATGGCAAATGTTTGATCATTCAATACCTGCAGAAAGCAAATTAAAATAATCAGAATCATGAATGAAGAAAATGCAAATACAAACTGAAAACTGAGCCTGATCTTACCCCTCTGTCTTTACCAATGTTGAGGACAATGAGCTCCACCAAGCCTTTTGTGTTCATCAGAAATCCTAGGGCTAAAGCCTCCCGAAAAGGCACTTTGCACAACCATGAGACTACAATAGTGCCAACCATCTTTCCAAAACAGGCCGTAAATATTACCAAAACAAGGAGTCCCCATGATTGAAGCCCATGAATGCTGGCTACATTGGTCTTCAGTCCACTTGAGACAAAGTACAGTGGCAGAAACAGACCAGAAACAATATCCTCAACCTTTTCCACAAGAGCACCCGCAAATGGTCCTTCCTTTGGGACAAGAACTCCAAGCACAAAAGCCCCAAAGAGGGCATGTATCCCAATAGTATCAGTGACAAACCCTGCAGCCAGAACAGATGCTAAAGTTGCACAAACATACAACTCCTTCACTGGTTCACCCTCAGGGCAACGACGAGCCATCCAGTTGAATATAGGTGGCATAACAAATATACAACAAAGAATGAAACCACAACCACACAAGAAGACCCATAATGATATGAAGGGGGAATTTCCAGAGCCTGAGAGGGCAATGGCAAGAGCAAGCAGAATCCACGCAGCCACATCATTGACTGCAGCAGCGGACATAGCCATTTGGCCAATGTCAGTCGTTAAAAGCTTGAGCTCAGCCAAGATACGAGCCAAGACAGGAAAGGCAGTGATAGAAAGTGCCACTCCCATGAAAACAAGGAATGGGGCTCCATTGACACCTGGGGAAATAGTTGCTCGGAGGGCAAATGATGTTCCAATTCCTAAAACGAAGGGAAGGGTAATTCCTGCAAGAGCAATGCTCAAAGCTTTCTTCCCAGTACGACCAAGGGATTTTGGGTCTAGCTCAAGGCCAACAAGAAATAGAAAGAATATCAAACCAAGATTGGCTAGAGTATCCAACACAGTAAGGCTTCGTGGTGGAAAAACTGCACGCAAATACTTATGGTTGCGACCCAGGGCCGATGGCCCAAGCAAAACTCCTCCCTGCCAAAACAGCTAAGTGAGTAAATTCTCACAAATCTTGCAAGTTACATTGCATGTACAAGATACATATGGAATGTAATATACTACACACGTCTTTCTGAGGGCTGCAATATTCAGGTCTTCGTTTTTTTATAATTGTTTTGCGAGTTACTTAAGCACCAATTCTTGTGATAGGAATCAAGATTCAAAAAGAGACAAGACATATGTGTAGTGCGGAATTACATGTTAATCACTACAAATGGAAGATCCCGAAAAATTTATGTTCCCTGTTCTGGAAAATTGTAGTAATTGATACTAAGAAATCAAAGAATTTGCTGATCTACAATGCAGGAATTTTCTACACCAGTCCTGGATCTGATTTCCCAATTGCTGATGGGGGACACCACGAACAACTAGAGATCAAAAAGCAATAAAAAGATGGATGACTATAATATCTGGCCACCCAGTAACGGAAAGCAACACTTGTCTTGAGCCCTTATAAGTTATAATAGATCCTGTTGATCACATGTAAGAGGGTTTACTCATCATCCTGCAATATTTTTTGATAAGTTAAACTCCCTACTGTCTCAATCTCATCTTACACAATTTTAATTCCACCAAATGGTATTCCAAATCCAAATAGTTTTCTCAATTTTCTGCTCTTAAAGGTTCAATCCTCCCTCTCAAGGTCATAAAGACTGAGATAACTAACATGTTATATAGTTTAAGCAATAAAATATCAAGAAATGAACTTCCATTTTTGTGCAAGAACAATTTCTATCAACGGAATCATCTAAGGTGTAAATGAAATAACAATTTGCTGAACACTGAGAGAGCATGGAAACTTACAATAATCTCAGCGATCACTCGAGGTTGTCTTAATGGCCTAAGAAGATAAGCAAGCAGTCGTGTGAGAACAATCACCAGACATATCTGTAAAATTGCCAGAGGAAGTGCATAATCAAGAGGATTATCTCCCTGGAAGACCCCATTGGATGTAGCCTTCATGGGCGGCAGGCATTGGACTGTTGCATTTGAGGCCATTTTGCCCCAAAAATACACACAGAGCAAATTCTCACTTCAATACCTGCATAATGTGATCATATGTATCAATCTGACAATAGTCTGTAGACTAGAAAGAAATTCTGCTCACTGATTAATCTTTATGAATACATAATCACAGTCTTATTCTGAATACGATAACCTGACATAGAGAAATTGCAAAATTCTAATCACATCCAATACATAAATACTAGTAATTCTTACTCATAATCTGATCAATAGTTATAAATAGTAAACAAGTTAGGCTCTAATTCTGCTATGATTATCGTAATCTGATCTTGATTCACTCACATTCATAGAATGAAAACATCATATTAGACTATTCTTTTCCGAAGAAAATTACATAAATGTCAAATTAGAATAATGGGGTTTTGTTTTTTTAAGGACTAATCCCTCCCCGATCCGGTCAAAACAGGTCATCATTGCCAAGATATGAACATCTGAATTTATAGCTCGTGGAATTGTCTCAAGAGGGATAATCGCTCATGGGCTGATCCAGGGGTTGCCAACATATGAACGTCTGATTTACTCCACAAGAGGAGGTGGGGAACTTACAGACCCTGAGTTTTGAAATTTTTACTTTGACCCCTAATACTTTTGGTTATTTTTAATATATGATTAAAATTAACCTCCTTAATTATGAATATTTCCATTCGTTACTCCTCTCAAGTCTTAAACCCATGTTTTATTTTCTTTCGATCACCCCTTCTGTGAAGTGATGGGACCCATGATTAAAATTTCCACATATTGCATGCTCAAATACAATACAGAAGAGGAGATAGTAAACTTGCAAATATGTCATTTTTGGCATTCTTGTCTTTTCACATCGCCATTCAATTCAAAGCCTGCTGACTACGTTTCCGCAGAGTTCCACTAAAGACACCCCAACCGAACCGAATGGAGAATTTGACTGTTCACTGTTGTTGGGTTCACATTTCGAATGACAAGAATGCCCCTACACCCCGCATCAAATTTACCAATTCCACACCAACAAGGTTTCGTAATGACAATAACAATTACCAGAACGAAAAAAAAAAAAAGATTCATAAAATAACGTTTCTCTTAAAAAAATATGTACGCGTGTATATGTTCATGTAAAGGAGAGGAACAGGAAAGAGAGAGAGAGTAAATACTTGAATCTCAGAAAGATTAACAAAAGACGTTCTTTGGCTTCAGCTAATCACCTCAGCATTCTACGGAATCTTTGGAAGCTGAAGAGAGGAGATACATAGGAAGAGAGACAGAGAAAGAGAGGATCAGAGCGAGAGTTTGATGATGAGCAAACACGTTGAGAATTAAAAGGGTTGTGCATAGATATAAAAGGAGAAGACACCGCAAAGATACAAAATAGAGCACACAGAGTCCCGTATTTCTAGGGCCACCCCACAACACCCCATTTATAGTGCAATTTCCTCCCTCCTACGATTCTTTGCGAGACTATACTACTCTGGAGCCTATTAATTTTTTTTAATAAATTATCATCTTTTTATTTAATTTTTCCATCATAATTATAATTTTTATTTAAACTAAGTTATATTTGTATAAAATCGTAGTTTAAACTTACGTTGTTCAATGTAAAAAAACAAATATTCGAAATACTCTTGACCATTAAATTAAAAAAAAAAATATGTCTCTAATATTTTTTATATACAAAAATATATTTTGTGAATAATAAGGTTTTATTTTACAAAGAGTGAATTTAGACCACGTTTTCATGTAAATAATAATAATTCAGTAATAAAATGAAAATGATTCTTTATCCTACTTCTAATTAGGTGGAAGTATCATATTTATACATGACCAATATCCATATCCAACTACAAAATCTTAGGTCAATAGAATTAGAATGCAACCAAAGTATCATATTTAGATAGGTATGTCATCGATCACACTTAGGTTTATTTATCATCGATCACACTTAAGATTATCTATCATCAATCACACTTGGAATTTTTTATCTTATCATCAATCACTCTTAGGCTTATCCGCTCGAATTCAAATTAGCGTACTGAAGCCAAATCATTCCTGTCAAGTTTATGTTTCCCTCGTTTTTTTCTTGTCAGAATAGAGACGGAGATTGATGAGACCTGAACTCTGCATCCATGGACAAGGTCGGAAGACACCTATCATTAGGCGCTTTCTTCAAGCAAGCAAATTAGCGCCACAAAATCCAAAGAACAAGACAATAAGTAAATTGAGAAACTCTCTTGGATAATGCAGTGGAGACAAAGATAAGAGGTGAACTTAAACATTCTAAATTCAAAAACTTGAAATTCCTTTAGGGTACCATGTGGGATTTACCCTTTTGACCGGACTGGAGAAAGGACTAATTAAGATGTGCGCAAAATGATTCAAACACCCTCAATTATAATACCCAAGAAAAAGAAGAAGTAAATTGGGGTATTATAGTAATTACATAACAATATTGTTTAGTTAATACTAAAATATGATACCATAACTTTGCAATTAAAGGGTTTGCAGTGGTATGAGCTCATTAAAGCTTTCTTCATTCAAGAAATGTATAGTTCCAAAGGGTTTTAAGTTTTGAAGATGCCAATGGGTCTCTTTAAGAAGTCCCTTAATTTTCTCCTAGGCTTTCTTGTCTTCCTTTCATTTATGTCTCACAATTAAATATATATACAACAATGAGACACACATTACTTTTCTGACAATCAAATATATATAAATAGAGTAATGTTATTTATATCTAAAAAATTGACTTAATTTACTGACACAATAATATGACTTCAATAGAACTATTGGATCAATACTAAGTTCCAGCATTTGATGGGTTCCACAGTCAATTCAAATGTCATAATAAATTAAGTCAACAAATTAAGTTCCAATAGCATTGTTCATATAAACAATAGGTCAGGCCATGAGCTTGTTTCAAACACCCGCCCCCCCCCCCAAAAAAAAAACATACTCATAAACTATCTCTATACATATAGAATATACTTGGTGTCAATGAGCTTCAAAACCTCAATTCTAATGTTCTATATTTTTTTTTCAATTTTTTAATCCTTAAATATTACATTTCTTTAGTTGGTTGGCCTCTTTTATTGAAACTAGTTGGTGCATACATGTATTGCACATAAGCCATTGTAAAAAGACAATTTAAGTTTATATATATCTAGTTAAGAAATTAATATACAAAGTAAAACAATTAGAGGAAAAAATTTTATATTTTACTTCACTTGGCTACTCAGATAGATGAGAAAGGGCTAAAAGTCGGATCACTAAAACCAACTATGTTTCTAATGTCACCAAAAGATGATCGGTGCATGGGATACATGGAAGCATTGAATAACAAAATCAATATTCAATTTATGACACATAATTGCCTTAGAAAGAGAGGTTGTCTATTGCAACATTTACTTTTAAAATAGACATATCAATGACAACGGATTCTTTACTCATAAAAGTCAAGATTACTCAATGCACCAGCTTTATGACATTTGCTGGCAATTAAGAAGGTTGACCTATATATAAATTTGGAACAATCATCATGCATAATAGACTAAATATATATGATAAGCAAAACTCAATGTCTTGATAAGTTTAATAATTTATATCAATTGAATATTAAAAATGAATTTTTTTTTTGTCACAAAAATGAAACAATCGTCAATATGCTTTTTAACAAAATATGATTTGATTATAGATTAAGTTTGCAAAGAAATAAAGCAATAAATGCAATAAGTGCCCATTAACCAAAATAATGCTTCAAAAGGTTCATTTAGTGTTGTACACACAAGTGGAAGAAGTATAAAAAATAAAAAGCCTGAAGTTTCAAAGTGGCTACAGAAGAGACCAAATTAGAGTTGAAAAATGCCTAGCATATTATGAATGACAAAGGAATATAGTATGTGACTGTCAATATCAAATACATGACTCCACCTCCTCTAATCTTGTGCGAAATATGGCTTATTCTAACAAACCAATTGTCAAATGTCTTCGACTGTGATTGTTGCCTGTGGGCCTAGTGTAACAAAGAAATAGCATATTACAATTACATAAATTAACATACAAAATGTAACATAATAAAATATAATCCCCAAACCAAAAAAAAATCATGAGATAAAAGCATTTGAAAAAACAAGAAGTTCGCCACTAAACCTGACATGCATCTTCCCAAGCATTTAGGAAACTATAAAGATCTTCATTTTCGCGTGATATGATGGTATTTTATCAAACAAAATATTACCATTAGAAAAAAAACACAATTGAAGAGAGGTCCAAAAGTTGATTGTTGCAAAAAAAAATATTATTTTTAGAAACATTTAGATCTATATGACCTCTACATGTATGTTTATGTATTAATGGTATGGTGTAAAACAAAATTGTACCACTCAAAAAATAGAAGAAACACAATTAGAGAGATAAATAAGCTGATAAGTGTGAAGAAGGTATCTTCAGAAAATGCAAAGTAAGCACTCAAAGGACCAAAAATCCACAAAATTCAAGAAATTATATAAATAGTAGCACACAAGAAATTATTAAGCTTCACACAAGAACCATCTCATAATAGAGATGAAAATAAACTGTTGCAAATAAACCAACATTTATTAATTAGGACAAAATAAAGCCAACTACGTTTCTAATACACATCAAAAGATAACCAATGCATAAGATACACTGAAACATTGAAAAACAAAATCAATATTAAATGTAGGTTCCACAATATAAATGTCAAGTTTAACCAAAGTACGGAAATTCTCTTAACTATATTGATTTATTTTTGTCATTGAAAAATCCAAATGACGCACAATTTTGTTCAAAGTTTTTGAGGCCCGTGTTCATTTTTAGGAATTCTAATACTTTATGCATTATTTGCACAAAGCTCATTTCAACAAGGCCTAAACAAGCACAAAAATCAATTACAATGACTCGCATGACATGATGTCTTTTTGCAAAAAAATTGAACTTCTTGTCTTCTTTTTCTCAAGTCTACCGGTACCACAATGACATTGTCACAAGTTGAGTTTTTTCTTCAAGAATAGTCGAAAATATAAGGGCATTGATTTGAAGTTGTGGTCATAAACAGTAAATAACAGGAAAGTACTTGGCCAACTTGGTCAATGACCATGCTAACTATGACAACAAACTATGGTTGTGAAATTATCAAGAAAAAACTTAAAAGATGTCTTCTTTTATGGCAGGTCGATAAGAAAGGAAGTATTGTCTTTGTCGACTTCTAGGGAAAAAAATTGAATATCAAAAGATGCATAAAAATGATTATGTCGTTTTTATGTATTATAACGTATCTATATTATGAGAGACGAATAAATACAACATAAATATATTAAGAAAAAAAGAACACTTGAACACGGGTGAGAGAAAGACCCATATACTATATTTCAAGTTAAACGTCGTGATAGTGAGTTTTTTTCCTTTCTCCTTTTTAATGCTTATCTATGAAATAAAATGCCCTCAAACTTAATCGTTGGCTCCATCAATGGATCTCACTGTTATAAGGGTGGATGATTCAAGAAAAATTAGAGATTTTTCAAAGGGTAATGGGGTAATACTAAATTGAGAAATAAATGGGAAAAAAAATATAAAGATGAAATGTTGTGATGCTGGCTTTGTAAATAAAATTAAGTTTTAATTGAATAAAATTATGATAAAAACATGACCAATCTTTATGGTCTGATGACTCTGATCTCTATTCCAACTTGAACAACATCAACGTGGCTTGGAGCTTATATTATATTATTCTCGTGCCATTTTTAATTCTTATATTTTAAAAAAAACTAACACGCACTTTAATTCTATATATAAAAAGGGTGGTCAAATATAAAAGATTACAGAGTTAATGGAGGGTCAAATATACACAATCTCACTTAAAAAAGTTGTTTCAACGACTTCAACCTTGACACCAGGCAAGCATAAGTCTATCTTTTTAATCTCTAACACCCAAATTTATCTTTTGATGCTTCAATTCCGTATAACACCAAAAAAATTTATTTTTTGAATTTTCAAATTTGTATTAACACTTACAGTTCAAAAAAAAATTGAAAATAACATCAAAACACTCATGTGTATATCTCATCCCATTGAAAAAGAAATAAAACTGACCGGAAAGACTCACATGGATCGCTTGTCTTGTGATTCAAGACTTTGCAATTTTTTCCAACATATATCCTGAAAATTGACTAAAATGTGTAATTCAAATAAAAATAAATATAGCAATTGATGAGCCTCAATTTTCACTGCCACCATATCCTCAAAATACAATTTAAAGTAATTAGAATAAAAATCACAACCAAGAATGTTCAAAACCAATATATACACACATCAACTCCCAAATCCAAGAACAAAAACAGACGAAAATAACAAGAAAATTCATTGCACCACCAATTCATACAGAATATTTTTTAATTTCATGGTTAGATAAAAAATTGAAAATTAACTAAATCAGGAGAATATAAAGAGACAATGCAATGCAAATCAAACCAACTAGATATGAAAGAGGACCTAACTTTCTTTGAGACGCTACTAGCACCACTAGAGGAGGAGAAGTAGGAGGATTAGTTTCATTTATGTCTTCTTTCGCACTTTTAGTTTCAAGAGAAGGCAAATTGAGAGAAAAAGAGGGGTAGGGTAAGGCCATAGATGAGGACTTAATGGAATCTAAAACGTAGAAGACCGAAAATCTTAAGGCCATTAAGAGGGCATTAAAGAAAAGCAAAGGAATATGTAGAATGTGAAGAGAGTGAGCATGGTTGTTTGTTTAGTTACAAAGAGAGAAGTGTTGTATGGTTAGAAAAAGTGAGAAGCAAAGGTACTAATTTGGGTTTAGTGTGTCATTAATTATGGACGATAAGAATGACATACTCCTATATGAAGGGTCATTTGGATATTTAATTGGTATTGGATAATTAAATATATAATGATATAATTGTGTTTGATTTTTTTAGGGGCATTATGGTTAATCAAAAGTTTTTCACTTTTGTTAGCATTTTATAATAGTATAAATATAAATATAGATGTAGATATAGATATAGATTATTAATTGCAATAAATGAAAAAAAATCAATTTTTTATCTTCTCTCTTCTCACCTTCTGCGTCATTATATATAGATTATTACCATGCAATCCCACTTACACACAATAGCAAAAAAAAACCCACTTACTCATTAGTGAGAATTCATATTTTTAATTTTTATTCTTTTACCTTGGTTTCCACAGGACAACTCTATTAATATTATTTAACTTTACCCATCTAATTTTTTTTTAAAAAAAATTTTGTTTTTCAAAATGTTCATAGGTAATTGAAAACGATGTGTTTCTAATAATTTGTTTACACTTTTTGTATATTTGCATGGGTTTTCGCCAATATATATTTATATAATGAGAGAGTTAGGCATTTTACTACCTCTACATTTTTTTTTGCCCATTTCTATCACAAGTTGAATTATAATTTTTGATTAATTGTGGCTCAATATAATTTTTATTTCAAACATAATTCATATACGTTAGTGTAAACATGCTGATATTTTTTAAGATCATGTATTTTGAAATTTTGTATCAATTTTTATTTTAAAAATAATTGGTAGAAATTAATTTCAAATTATGTAACTAAAAAAAAGAAAAAAATTATTATTTAATAAAATTAAATTAATTTTTTTAACGCTCAAATTTTATATTACATAGTGTTTTCCAACACAAGATATTGCTAACATTCGTACATAAGAAGTTCTTATCTTGGGATGGTTCCTGGATTTTCTAGTTGAGGGTTGACTTGTTTTAGATTAAAGCACAATAGTCTTCAGCAGTATAAAGCTGCACCTTTCTCTTTCCACAGTTACATATTTAGTCACTTTCCCTGTTACTCTACAAGAAATTTTCATCTTGTACACATCTCCTCCTCGTTCAATTTCTTCTTCTTCGAAATTATTGTACCCTTTTCTGCGTTGATGAGACTTCCCTCTAATATTCTTCCACTCCATCCCAAAGAATAACTAGGACCAATTTAGTCAATATATGTATAATGATTCCAGGCTGAGGTTACAGCACTACTGATGGATTGTGTATCGTCCATGTGGTTTCATTCAGCAGTATACAGTATTACAACTGCAGTTCATCCTTTTAAATGAAAAATTTAATAATATTAGTCAGAAAACTAGCTCAAGTCCCTAGTCAGATTCTTCACCCACTACACTGTTTTTAGCACTTAACCCCATTCTTTCCCTTTCTGAATTCCATTATTCAAGTTTTTAGTGTCATGTGGGTCTTTATTATATTAGTTAGTACACACATGTATTGCATATTGAAAGAATCAAATAAGCATCACTACATCTTATAATTCTATTACAGGTAATATATTATTGTGTTATTTAGATCCTTTACTTAAAAAAAAAAATCAAATGCATACGTTGATAATTACAAAGCTAGTAAAATTGATTTCTTATTATGATCTTATTGAAGTTTGATTTCTTTATAAGACTTGGTAATCTAATGAATTTTGAGTATCTCATATTGAATATGAGTGACTAAATGAATAGGCATAGGCTAGGGATCCTGTGGCAACTCATTCAAAGGTGCAAAAATTAGCTAAGAAATAATTGTGATTATATGACAAGATAGGAAAGTTTGAAGTCTAAAAAAAAAAAAAAAAGAAAGATAGGAAAGTTTGAAGTGTTTGTGAGTTGGAACTCTTATATTATTGGGAAAACAAATTTTGTTTTATGAGAAATAAACTCAATTTATACATGAGAGCATGTTATAACTTATTTGAGTTTTTTCTTGATTCATATCCTTCTTTTTTATTTTGGAGTTAATTCAATAATGGAATAATTACTTTCATAGAGGTTGAAATTCATCTCAAGATGGACTTACCAATATATATATATATATATATATATAGAGAGAGAGAGAGAGAGATGTAGTAAAGTTTACCTGTATTTCTGTCCCTAGGTCCAATCCAACCATTGATTTCCAATGTCATTTGGACCTAAAAGAGATTGCCTGGACAATGTGATCCTTTTTTGAACCTCAGTCATTTTTTTTATAGCAACATTAGGTTTATATGGGATATTTTGTTCATATTAAATAAGTTGCATCGTTAAATTTAACTCTAAAGCATCTCAAAGGGAAAGAGAAACACAAGCGGTCACAATCAAAACATTTTTCTTTAACTCCCACATATTGAAGCAGGATAACAAACACAACCTAAAAAGTTTTAATATTAATACTCTGTAGTGAAGTTATGATTTGTATGAACCATGAAAGTACGATGGCAATATGGAATAGAAAGTGAAAATGATAGAACTTACCTTCTGTCTCTTAAGCCTCCAATTCTCCTATTCGGCTCATTGGGTATTAACCTATCGATAAACATAATAATCTCTTACGACACGACCAATAAAAAAAATAGAAGTAATAGGAAAACTTTATTGGGATTAAGGTAGAAATCACTCCAACCTACTTCCTTGCTAGTGATTGGGCTACACATTCCCTATTCTTGAACATTCTTTTCTACCTCCTTTTATAAGGGGGATGGTGACATGGTGATTTGTGTTTTAGGGTAAGCTCCATCCACACTTGGAATTGCAAAAACTATGAAGAGCTTGTTGAACTGATGTGCTGGCATAAAACAGTCAAACATATTCTGCATGAATTGAGGGAATGTGATAGCTCATGCACTAAGCTTGTTGTGGAACAATTTGTCATGAGAATATAAACAAGCAGTAAGAAGCCATATCAAAAGCCATGAATTGAACGGACTTCCAGATAATTGCCATATTAACTATACCTTATAATAGTTCATGATTCAACTTCATGTGTGCATGAATAGATATGTTTATTCAAGGAGAGTTGAAACAAGGAATATTATGATGAAAGTGTTGTTTTGTGTATGTATTTTAATGGATTCTATTGGAAAGTAGCAAGAAATTGATTGAGTCTCTTAGTTGTAGTTATACATTAATGAAGTTTATTCTAATTTGCAGTGAATATGGAGTTTGAATCTGTTTGTATCTTCTTCATTTAAACATTCTATTTCAATATAATTTAATTGTACAGTGTAACAAATGTATTTCCATGATATAAAAGAGGTTGCCTAATCAAACCACATAGTTAGTTGAATAGTCTGAAAGGTAGCTGCCTTTTATCCATGACATTTACTAGAACTACTATTCATGGTAGTAAGCAAGCATCAGACCCAACAATTGTTGATTGATTAAATATTATACTTAGCTATCTCTATTAAAATTTAAGAGATTAAAAGGTCTTACGAAGTTTGAACTATAGCTGAAATTTTTTAGCATGTTTGTTGGTTTGAAAAGGAGTAATTGGTATTGAGGAATTGATGTACGTTGTTGCACGGCAAGTATTATTTGCATCTAGAATAACTATATTTACATAGTGGTAACAGTTTTATGCAAAACTATAGTAGTTTAGACTGTTTCTTTGACAATCTGAACTAAGGTGTAGGAAAAATCCTTGTTGGTAAGGCGATTTATTCCAGTAAAAGACTTCCTGAGTGCAGATAGGAACCATTCACAACATTATTATTTCAGGAGCTGTCTATGAAGTTTTAAATTTTTATTCATTTTCCTTTCTTGATTTCTTGTTTAGTTTACAACTTGAACAAGGACTAGTAACATCTTCGCTAGAGGAAAATGGTATTGTCAAAGGAGTTCAATACAAGTACAAGAATGGCGAAGAAATGAATGTATATGCTTCTATCACAGTCGATGGAAAATATCTAGTGCCTATTTGATCGAGTGTCTGTGTCTGTGCATTTATGTATGCTCAATTAACCTTCCATGCCCTATCCTGTTACACATTGTGGATTTACTTATCTTTTTGTATTCATCACCTGAAAATTCAAATACTACTTTGTTGGTTGTGAATGACGGGGCCTAAAATGCATATAAACTATGAGCTAACCTTTAAGGAACAAAGCGAACATTTTCAAAATTGTTGTGAAGCACCGACATGTTATTTGCTCTTACGTATTTGTGTCCGACACGTCTGGGACACAGACACGTCCTGGACACGTGTCGGATACGAAAAAATCGATATTCAATTTTTTTTTTGATAATCAGACATGTTCTGAATACGTGTTTTTCAACTTACCAATTTTCGGTTGTTCACAGCGGCTAGGGTCAACGAAGATAGACATCAATGATAATGAAGAAGCTGACGAGAAAGACGAAACTCGAGTCATAGAACACCAAAGGTGTCCATCGATCAACAACCATCTCCGGCGATCGACAACCATATTTACATATAAAAGAAAGGGAAATTACAGAAAAAATGAGAGAGATGTTGGAGATGTGTTTGAGTGTTTGAGAGAGAAAGAGGTGGGTGGGAGGGTGGGGAGCGGGTGACCTACTTTTTCTTTTTTGTTTTTTTTGGGAAAGTGGCAGATATGCTTTTTTCCTTCTAGATTATTATGTTGCTTAAATCAAGTCATTGTCATGTGTCATGTCATTATTGATTTCTCATATTTTTGTCTTATCTTATTAATTTGAAAAGATCAAATGTGATCCAGATTAAATGAGAACTTAAAATTTGTATATTCCATTGAATGGATTAACTTAATAATTGATCTGTTTTATGGGTCTTTTTTTTTGTCCAATAAAATTAAGGATTATTTGAAAATCGGTACACAAAATTAGATATAATTTTAAAAAAGTACACATAACAAAATATTTTAGAAAAAAATACACAATTTGATATACAAAAATGTAAAAGGCCATTTTTGTAAAATTTTCTTTCCTAAAAATTATAACAAAGCATTTATCTTAAGTGCTGAAATTTAAGGTCATTTAATTCAAAATCTCTAATGCACCTTGATTGATGCGTATTTTTTTAAGTGGTTTTATTTTTAAATTATATTTATACATTAAATATTCGATTTATTTTAGAATTTCAAAATCTCTAATATTCGGTTTGTTTTATGTATTAAACTAGGGATAACCCGTGCCTGAAGGCACGGTGCAACTAATATAATAGTTGAGTATTGTACCCAATATTGTTAGATTCAAAAATCTAAAACTGTTGTGGACTCTCAGTTCCATAATAAAACACCATGCCCAACCGTTAATACAAAAAGAGTGATGAAGGAAAAAAATCAATTGAGTCATAATTTCTTTATGAGGCAAACATTAGTGTGTTCTCACTCTCAACTTAAAATTAGTTCTTGGCAGCTTAGAGCAATTAATTGATTGACGATAACGGGCTCATATTGATTGATGATTTTTCTTAATTTTTTTTATTGACAATTTTTTGTGTAATATAGTGTCTTCGGGTATCCCACGCACCTTTCCGTTATTGATAAACTGAATGAGAAGCTTGGAAGCCTTTATTTGCCTCCAGTATCTCTAACCATCGATCAATATGATCCATGAATAGTCTTTCTTGTGGGAAAAGGGTAGTACTGCAAGCCATTTGGTGGGATCCAATGAGGGAAAAAAAACTATAAAAATAAAGTATCAAAGATGTAAAAATACAAAAGAAAGGCTCTTGCATATATACCCAAAAGTATAAAATGAGTCCTCTAAGTCCAGACAAAACAGTATTATCATAACACCAACTAAATTGCATCACCATAACATGTTTTCCTCTGTATTTTTCTTGAAATTGGACAAAAGATTCTCATACCATTACCCAGAGCCTACTACAATAGTTGCTCTCGATATAGCCCGCAAAAACACCAAAGAGATGACACGTAATCCCACTGTACCTGTGAAAGCCAAAGACCACAAAATGGTTAGAACAAGTGTGGTTGTGATTCAGAGGGTGCCTTTGACAGAGAATGTATGTCAGGCATTTAATCGAACAGCTTGTGGGCATTTGAACGAAGAACAAAACCAAACAAATAGAGGCAAGGACACAGACATACTCTTCTTTTTTGTCTTAACCATTTATGCATCCAATTATAAAATATGCAGACACATGATATAAATGCGAACACTGTCTGAAGCGAATGTGTGTGCGTAGCTGTAAATGCAGTCCAAGCAAAAGCGACTGTGTGTGCAAACACTGCCTACAATGCAGTCCAAGCAAAAGTGAAAAACAGATGTGTGTGTAGCACTCCATCAAGACTTAATGCATTGTCAGACATTACATTATGACAGAAAGTAATTCTTATATTAGAAAAGAGAGCTATCTTCTAGTTATTTTAAATATAGGTGACAGAAATGCTTCTTGCAGCACTCCATCACAAAATTTCACCAGTGCAGGTACAGCCACTTGAGTGGCTTGTAATGCAATGAAAAAACATGCTGCTTCACGAAATTAAGCACAACAGAAAATAGCCGCTTACCTTGTCTTCCTCATCACCACAATCACTCCTGCAAGAGCAAGATTTTGATTCGAAATTTGAAGCCTCTCTATTTTCTTGAGTCTCCCTCTTCCCAAAAAATGAATCTATCATATTTAGATGAATGGTCAAAGAGGACGCTTAAGAAAATAAATACTCATAGACATGAGTGAACTTGAACAAACACTAAGAAAATAAACCATTCGTGGAAGATTGTGCGAAACCAGAATTTATTCTCATCATTCTACATTGAAAATATGAAGATATCTGTTAAATCAATTTCCATATTCTTTGAAGGGAAAAAGAAGAAGCATCAAAGAAGTATAACTAAAAGTGAACAATAAATAACAGGAATTTGTATGATTTCATAGAAGTAATATTCAAGCAAAATAGAGAAGTGTTATAGCAAATAGATAAAAGCCCTCAATCGATAGGCTTCAAAGCTGAACTCTTAAGCCAGTTAACAAATGATGTATAGCAGATGAATTCAAATTTCAGCGATGTTTATTACATAGGAACTCATACTTGAAACACCATGGTCTAAAACATTTCTACCACATCCACTTGAAGTTGAAAAACAAAAGCAAAATAATTTTGAAGGAGAAACGGAATCAAAAGCATAAAAATCAATTATCATCTGAATTAACAAAAATAGCACATACAAACAGTAAAAAGCTCAACCCACAACTCAGCCATCATACCAAACAACAGATTGCACGTACCTAAAGGCACGGTGTAACGAAAAACTAAATTAAAATTCGAAGAATACTACATTGCCTAAAGACACTTCTAGGTGAAGCTCAAACCAAATCCTTGGCTACTTTTAAAACCCACACACAAAGAATGCACCATCAGTTAGTTTCTTGACCATTCTTGATTTTAAATCTGTTAAAATTTTGATACTTGAATTAACATTTAATTCATGTATTGATGATAATTTTGAGATTATTCTTTGATTATTATTGTTTATTCAGTTATTTCTTGGAGAACAATATACATTTAAAGTCCCCCCCCCCAATAAATTTGTGTTATATCTATTAAAAGAGTCAATCCAAACCCAAACATCAAACAAATCATTTTGGTAGGCAGATGTGTTGAATATTGAAGGTGGAAGCTGCCTCAAGGTACTTTAAAACGAACTTGATAATTTGAAGGAAAAAAAATAGCATTACCAAGAGTAAAGTGACACATAATTCATTTAGAAGGCTAAATAAATTTCTTGGTGCCAAAAAAAAAATAGCAAATCTCCTCTAAAAGTTATGAAAATGTCAACTTGTATACACAATTTACATACTTTCTAATCGAAACCTAAAAGTTTCTAAAAAAAGAAAACCCTACTACATTAAAAAAAATCAAAGAGAAGCCAAAATATTATAACTGATAGTTCAGTTATGTTGCCAAGGAACACAAGGAACAAAGCAATATCATTGTCCTAACACAATTCACTTGTCATTAAATGTATCATCATAAACATGAAAACTTCTAGGTTCCATCAATGAATCAACTGAATATGGATTGATTATACTATAGTGTGATGAAATATGTCCTCTTGGGATAAGTGGACCTAGAGCATAAAAGAAGTTGGCAGTTCATCACTTTTAAATTCTAATACATTCATGGTTTAATTCTATACTTGAACTAAAGGGAAATTATAATTCTCTTAAATTTCCAACAAATTAATTTACCTCCTAAGGTGCATTCACTTCAACTTATTCATTAGCAAATGGTCATTACAGTCACACTTAGACAGTTATATAATACCAAGAATTTTTGACTAAAGAATAAACCTCACATAGACAAAGCAAAACCAAGAAACCAAAGATAATCCAATCCAAAACCCAAATAAATTAGACAGTTTGGAACTTTGCCTAACATAAAGTTCCAAAAGAGACCCATTGCTCCAAATCACAAACGATTGCAGCATACCATCGCTCCACACAATGCCCAGACTTAAAAACAACTAACACTTGTGCATCATATATACAATATACATAAAAAAAAAACTAACAGCGCAAACCTCCAAAACTCCTAACAATAGATACACATATTTTTTTAACTTACACAATGAATGTACTGACAATAAATTAAGCAAAGACAGATGAAGCATGGGACACAAATTTTCAATAATAATACAGTACAACTACTCATTATTGACAAACGAACCAACTTGTTTGGACCCAACTCGTTCAATTTCATTTCCAAACCACCCAACAGCTCAAACCTCCAATACTCCTAAAAGTAAACACACCTCATAAAACATCAAGAACCAGCAGCACAACCTTCCTCAATTTTAATTTAATTTAATTTTCCCAAATAAATTAAAATTGAATTAAATTTTGAAGTGAAAATAGATTATAGATTTAGTTATGGTAAAATTGAGGGAAAAAAATCAGGGTTATGCCAAAACAATAAATTGGTTAGAAATAGATTGATAACACGCCAGTGACACCACACCAGTGGTTGGAGTTAATATAGAAAAAGCAACCAAACAAAAAAAAAAGATACAAATACAATCTCATCATAAGTTGCTTTTTTCCAACACTTCGAAATTTCGTCGACCACCTAGAATGCAAAAGTGTTGCTTATGGTAGTCAAGTGCTATTTTTTTCTCTTTGATATTTTGTCAATCACCTAGTGTTCAAAAAAAAAGAAAAGAAAAAGGCAGGGATTGCATGGTTTAATAACAAAGGTTATTAGTTTTATAAATTTTCGTGTATATAGGTGTAAGTGTTGTATACGGATGTACACATAATACTTATACACACCTAAAACAAAAGACACAAAATAATCCTCAAGAAACATATAACTCAAATTGACTAAATCAGAAGATCATAGATATTTCTTAAATCCATAGATTCATTCTATTTAAAAATGTCAAAATTAGATAAGTAACAAATTTTCACCCGTTGATCCTATACTTAAACTAATCCAAGTAGACCCACATTAATCAACTTTAAAACCAACACATGACATAAGATTTAAATAATCAAGTAGAACCACATTAACAAACTACAAAACCAATACATTTTAATTAGAATTTAAATAGCCTAAAAATTTGTTATAGTATCAAATTTCACTATTTTCAAGCAAATCCACATTAATCTACTTCAAAAGTAATCGGTTGACAGTAGAAATCAATATGTATAGACAACACTTGATCAAAGATTTTATTTCAATTTCATTAACAAACCCTAACTAAGCACAACATGAAAATTAAAAATTTCTAGTGTTTTGAAAATTGCCTAACTATTCTCAAAAGAAAAAAAATTACCTAGCACCATGAGAGTGTCGAGTGGACATGGTTGCCACTTGAATTCAACCACCACCTAAATAACACCAAATAAAACATAAACAAAGAAACTATAATTAAGTCAATTTTTCATGATCAGAAGATCAATAATATACCTAATGTAATAATCTACAGGAATACAAAATGTTGATACGTATTTAGCCCCAAAAAATGTTGAAAATATGAAATATTCAATTTAACTCGAAGAAGAAAAATATAACCCCTTTAATTAGGGTTTTAATAATTCTTTTTTTTTTTTGGGTTTTATAGAGGGTATAGAAAAAACACATACGAAACATTACCTTTTGTTAACTCGAGCTAGCTAAAATAAAAAATAAATCGAAAAAATAATTAGGCCAAGAGTGAAAGGCAAGCAACCAACCCGAATGTTAGGCGGGAAACAACAGTACTACCATTGGTGAATCTTAAAGGAAATGAGTTTTTGACCAAGACACCCATAGATGAACCATTATCAGCATACTGGACCTCGTAGTCACATTGCTCGTCAGGGGTTCGCAAGGGTGGTTACCACGCCAGTGAAGAGAACCACAGAGGGGATCCTTACATGTGACAACATTTTGTTTGGCTTGTAAAGAGTGTGAGGGGCCTGCACACACAAACACACAGAGGTTATGGACTATGGGCAATAGTTTTAGGGTGATTTTGCATGTATGGAAAAAAAATGAAGAATTGACAATTACTGGAGTGCATTTGGTACAAGGTGCATCACACTAAAGCTAGGTGAGGTCACCGCCAATGTCCATATCAAGAAAGTAAGGTTAGGATGGGTGGCCAATGTTAAGTGTCACTTGATAGTACCTGCATAAAGAAAGAACATTGAACAACCAACTTTATAACACAGGACACAAAATGGATGCCGCTCAAATTTGGAGATATTATAGAAAAAAGAAAATGTAAATGGCACTAAACATATTTATTATAGCAATTAGAGCCCAAGTAGCAATTGACATAATGATGCAGAGTCCCAAAGAAGCTGCGGGAAGATGTACAAAAGAGAGAAAATGATGATACATCAAAAGGCATGATGCATACAGGATGGACAACTGCCCTATAAGGTTTGAAAATTCCCTTAAAATTGCATTCCATTTGCTAAAGAACTGTAATTGTAAATTTACTGAATGAGCAATGGTATGCTTCTCAAAACATATCCCAAATTCTCCATCCCAAATGCTTATGCACCACACATATTATCTTGTGGGGCCCAAAAAAATTAGTTTTTCATCTAATGTATAGTGCAGAAGCATTTGGAATATGCTTTGGGAAGCATAGCATTTCTCTTACTAAGCAATGGCAAGAAGGAATCAAGGTAATATGTATCCCAAATGCTTCTAAGTTCTACATACGAACACACATCAACTCCCAAAAAAAAAAAACAGAGAGAGAGAGAGGCTCACAAAAACAGTAGTTAGAAAAACGTGCAGGCAAAAGATGATCAGAGAATTAGAATGTATGGTTTGAGGAAAAAAAGAAATATTAAGTAGACCATTTACGCCAAAAGCTTCAAAAGAAACACAAAAGGTCATGAAGATTCCCCAAGGATAGCTAGAAAGCAAGGTCACATGAAAAAGGCTAGAAGTCTCACATAAATAAATTTCAGGTAATTAAAGGAAAGTCCACATAATCCAATAACATACTAAGAATCTTCCCAGTAAACAAACATAAAATTCATAAAAACCCAAAATCTCCTAAGAAACCCACAATCGAAGAGAGCACACAAACCCCATAACCATAGGCTAATGAAACACCAATACAATACATGTATACAAATATCATTACTGTTCATTCCAGTCAACAATTGGTTTCAGCTATACTTCTAGCTGTTTCAGTTGGTTGCTGCAGCCAGAATTCTTCAAAAGCTGGTCTCTTTAGCTGCGACTTTATTGTATTTTGAATTGCGTTAGACTCTTTCACCTATTCAAACAGGCTGCAAGGTCCAATGCAATTATCAAAAGTTTTCCTAACCACATCAGCTAGGGCATTTTAATTTTAGGCAGGATACTTAGTTTATTTTATTTATTTCATTTATTGTACTAAACATGCATTTTCATGTATCAACTGGGGTTCTGTTTTATATTATAGATACTTTCATGTATCTATAATAGTTAGGTATAATTTAATTTTAAATCAATAAAACTCCCTCGCACCGTCGAGGTTCACTTAAAAAAAATAGAAACTAAGGAATTTAGGAATTAAAAATAGTCACACATTGCCAGAAACTCTAATTAAAGAATTATTTCGTTTTGCTCTTAAATGCTCCCCCACACAAATTCTCATCCTGTTTTATTAAAATTGAGATTCTTTAAATTAGCGATCACAAAAGAATTAAGATAATTAGAAACTTTCTAAAGAACATATAACAATTTCACCACTTTATAAAGTCTTTGGATCATGAACGATGCATTCTATCACATTGGTCACTCAACTTCAAAACCAATCAGTTAAATTAACATATGTCTTATCGCATATACATGCATCCTATCACATAGAGCAGAGGCATAACATAAGTGAAACAGACCCATAGAGTAAAAAGCATCCTCAGCTGCTCAAGCAAAGAACATCACAAAAACATAGCCAAATGGTAAACGTCCAATACCCTTACCCAGCAACAACCATTGTACATTCAGGGTGGGAAAAAAAACAACAATAATCAATAGCCGAAAATCCATGAATGAAAGCAACACAATGTAACACTACATTATCAAACACACAAATATTAAGATTGTAAATACACACAAGAGATAGAGATACATACAACATTACCTCAATAACATCAACAGTAAGGAGCAGTAAAATTTTGTCAAATATTTTCACAAACTTCTCTTAGGAATTTAAACAAACACTTGGTGGGCCGTTGTGAGGTGGTGTGGGTTTGATGAAGGGGGGTGGGTGTTTTATGGGCAGGTGGAGTAGGTTTACGGTGGAGAGGGGTGGAGCAGGTGTATGTGTGTGTGTGTGCGGTTGGGATTCACAGAAGGGGGAGGTTGGGGGGTGCTATTTGCCTGTGTGTGGAGGGAGAGAAGAAGAAGAGAAGAGCGATACCTGGGAGAAGAGGATGCAGTGGCTATGGTGGCTCTACCTCTAGCTTTGCCGATGGTGAGAGAGAGAGACCGAGTGTCTGTGTGTTTGGAGAGAAAATTGGGGGGAGGGGCAGGAGATGGGGAAGAGAAAGGAAGGGAAGGGAGAAGTGACCGTGCCATAGAGAGGAAGGACGTTGTCTCTCGCCGCCTGCTCTCTGACAGTGAAGAGACTGAAATGAGAGAGAGGACATGAGAGAGAAGAGATATGGGGAAGAGCCGTTGGGAGAGAGAGGACATGAGAGATAAGGGATCTGGGGGTTGGGTTGCGTTGGGGCTGGGGTTGGGTTTGCTTTTGAATGAGATGTATTGTGAGCCTTTGGATAAATGAAGACCGTACGATCGGCTTATTGAAGTCCCGCTCTGTTTTATATTATAGATTGATATTCTAAATTCAATATTCTAGTCACTCATATGGTCCACTAAATTCAATTTTTTCCACCTTCACTTTTTAAAAGGACAAACATCAAGAAGGCATGATAACACAACACTCACAGTAGCCGACAATTCATGCATCAAGAAAAGAAATTTACAATCAAAAGAAAAATTGTTTGAAGGCTTGTGGTTTAAATGTCCAACTACTAAAAGACATCATCAATACTTTAACCATCATATCCCAAGTCATGCCATAAAAATAATCAAAAGCTATATCATGCATTATTTCTAAAGAGCAAAAGAAATTTGAATATTGATAGAAAGGATCCATATACATTAAGCATTGATATTCTAAATTCAATATTCTAGTCACTCGTATGGTTCTACTAAATTCAATTTTTCCCATCTTCATTTTTTAAAAGGACAAACATCAAGAAGGCATGATAACACAACACTCACAATAGCCGACAATTCATTCATCAAGAAAAAAAAATTACAATCAAAAGAAAAAATGTTTGAAGGCTTGTGGTTTAAATGTTCCCTACTACCTCTAGGTGTTGTGTTGCCTCTGAAATCAACCCAACCGTAGCGGCAGCTAATCCTAAAAACATATCCAAAGTAACAACAAAATGAATAAAGCATTAACAACACAAAACCACCACAAAGTAGAAATCTCCATACTATAGTAAACATCAAAACAATCTAATTACTTCTCTCACCTTGTAGTAATTGGTCAATAAATTTAGGATCACCTTAACATTATCATGGCATACGAACACCTTCAATTAAATTATGCAAATGATCAAACGCTTAGGATACACAAATCATCAACAAATAGTAATATAGTACATTGTGCATTTCTACTACATTGTGAATTTCAAAATTTGTGTATACCCATAAAAAGAGTGAATTTCAATCTGCACTACTACATTGAATTTCACTATGAATTTCTACTAAGTCTTTAGTATGTGCATTTAAGTATAACTTTCAAGCAAAAGAATAATAGCTGATATGACTGAAAAAGCTGATGTGACTGAAAAAGCTGAAGTGACCC
>CM042186.1:42063282-42080862 GCA_023539305.1 Ilex asprella | reverse complement strand
ACCATTGTGACTGTTGATCTCGCACCATACTATTTTGTGCATCATCAATAGCAATCAATACAAATCCAATTGCGTGGAAGTTGGAGTCTTTCAACTATATTCTCTTCCTCAAAATAAAAAGTATTCTCTAGCTTCAAAAGAAATGCAATTTCCAATCCACACAATAACTCAATTTCGATAAAACTCAACAAAATTTAATTGAAACATAATTTCAACACAGTAAATTCATACCAATTAAAAGAAAAAAGAATGGTGGAGTATACAATATTTCCCTTAGGCATTAACACAAACACTTGATGTCCATTATGATTGACAGCAAATCAACACCTAGCTAACAACTGTTGTGTGTGCGATTTCAATTTGCGGGTATGTGTATTTGTGTGTGCTGGGTGTGTGTTTGTGTGTGCGATTTCAATTTGCGGGTATGTGTATTTGTGTGTGATGTGTGTGTGTGTGTTGTGTTGTGGGTAGGTGGGTGTGTGTGTGTGCGCGCGAAGTTTGTGTACTATGGGTGTGATAAAGACAGGGAGACGGGTAGGATATATGAAGAGGGCGAGAGAAATCACCACCAAACTCAAACTTAAAAGGAATAAGAATTTTATTTCTCAGTATTTATCTATGGCATTTCAACAAACAGTTCATGTGCCATATGGTTGGAGTTTGTGGGGATGGGTGTTGTCTGATGAAGGGGTGTGATCGTGGTGGTAGCCGAAGAGGAGTAAAGAGAGAGGGGGGACAAAGGGAGAGAAAAATACCTGGAGAGTGAGAAAAGAGCGATGGTGGCGATTTGACGTCGTTGCTGGCGATGTCGCTGCTGCTAGCGGCGTCAGTAGAGGATGAAGGAGAGGGGAAGAAAGGGAGAAAGAGAGGGAGATGCATCGAGAATGAGACTGAGAGAGGAACAGAGTTGTGTTTGCTCATGGCTTTCCATTGTGCGTCGCTGTTTGAACAAACAAGGAAAAGAGAAGCAGATGTTGGGTTAGGTTGGGTTACTGCCGATCTGGAAGAGAAAGGAAATGAGAGAGAACAGATATTGTTGGGTTGGGTTGGGTTAGATGTGATGGTTGGGTTGGGTTAGATTAAGTTGGGTTGGGTTAAGTTGAATGGGATGGATTTAGGGGGAAAATATATGGGTTTTTGAATTTGAATGAGATGTATTGTGAGCCTTTGGATGTTGAAGCCTTTGGATGAATGAAGACCGTACGATCGGCTTATTGAAGCCCCGCTCTGTTTTATATTATAGATTATAGATATTTATATTCACATATATGAGACAAGTAGGCCCCGTTTGGTAACGTTTCTGTTTTTCGTTTTTGAAAAACGAAAAACGGAAACCAAAAACGACTTTTTTTGGTTTTTGAAAATCGCCCCCCATTTATCAAACGATGACAGAAACGAAAAACATAAACTGTTACCAAACGAGTTTTTTTTTCTCGTTTTCTCTAAATATCAAAATAAAAACGAAAAACGAAAAATTTAAACGTTACCAAACGGGGCCTAAATGTTTCGTTTTGTTAGATAGTTCCTTGGTCCCCGTCCTTGAGGTCACGAATATGAAGCAAGCCAACCAGCCATGTAACTCTGAGGACAAGGCACCATTAGAGGTCCCTGTTACAAAGTTGTGTTTTCATTTGATGTGTGGAGACAAGTCCCCAGGACCCTCCAACTAACCACCCTTTGTCCCTTGATAAGGCCGGCTCTTTGTTGGTTGGCCTGCCCCCTTGGAAAATGAATGTCAGGTGCTCCCTCCTCCTGAAAGAAAGAATCCGTCCTCAGCCCCACTCCTTACCTGATGCGTAATAGCACTCCTTACTTGGATAAATTCAATGGAATTTCCCTTATCTGACCGAACAAGAAGAATTTCAGTTATTTCAACTACATCAAATGATCTTTTGAATTAATTAAGATTATCCTGTTTCTGGCTGCCTCTCTATGGTACCAGTTGCTGCCATTGATCCGGAGGTCTAATGTTTTCTGAAATAAATATTCATGCACACCATTAGATCATGTGTGTTGTCCATGTGATAGGTTAATCAGAAGGTCTAAATTAGTTACTGCAACGCAATATTCAGGACTCTTTGCTGGTTCATATCCTCTGCTGTTTGAATGCTTTTGTTTTTTCAGTCCTCATGTTTTCTTCGAAGATTGATGCACTTCCGCTGGTTTCAACAGGATCAGTGTAGCTTGCCCATTGCAGACAAGATACTATCATTGCTAATAGGTGTTGTATCATGTTTCTAAATGATCAAAAAAATTTCAATTCATACGTGATTCATTCATAGTGGTGTATACTTGGAATCATGTGATCGAAAGTGTTTATTTGGATTCATTTTGTGTTTGGTTAAGTTTGTATTGATCCATACAAGCCTGGTGGGTTGACCTATTCATAATCCAAACCCATTAAGGGTAAATTAATGTTCGTCAATTTATTTTCGGTTTGGTATAGGATTGACAAATCATAATGGGCAATCCCCATCTCCATTCTGTTTTCAAAAACTGAATGGTAAGAGTCTTCAGGTACCAGTTGGTCCATGAAACTACCATTCTATTTCAAAAAATGAAAGAAAGCTAACTAGTAATCGCTTGGTTTTCTTATTAGTATGGGATTGGATGTTAATAATGACAGACAAGAAGTATATTCTAAGTATTGAGCTTTTGTAATTGATTGACACAAACCATTTTTGGCCCCAGTACTTCTTCCTCCATCCAAATTGTCAATTTCGGCTCTGACATGATCATATGAAGATCTTTATGGTATTTGTTGCAATTTTCGAATGATTGTACTGGGCCCAACTCTCGTTAAATTCAAAGCTCATCTAAGTTAGAAGGTAGCAATCAGGAGCCAGGGGTGACAACTCAACGCTTTACCTTCCAGATGGGATGGCATCTTCAAAGCATTTCCATGCTTTCGCGGTGAAGATGGAGAGTACTGAAACTCACTGGTCATGATATCGCAAATTGATACACAAAAAATGCAACATAGAAGTAAAAGTTAAACACGATTAGATTTAAGTCATATTATAGCAGTGAGAAAGAATATTGGACGACTTGTTAACGATGACTCTGACGATTCATGGTTAACTTTTGGATGACTGACGATTCATGGTTTACTTTTGGGAGCCTCTCGGAAGTCTCGGCCAAGTCACTTCAAAGACTTACAATTTACACACAACATAGAACAATATTGGACAGAAAAAAGCTGAGTTGAATACAACTTTAGCCAATTCTTTGAATGGTAAGTCATAGACCCAATCCAAACTGAATGAAATTTTCTGAATTGAGCCAAAAAAGAAAAAAACCAATCTATCTGCTAATCTGTCGTCCTTATCGGATCATCGTTGTCATCACAATCGGCTTCTTCCTTCCTGCAATGTCACAGTCTCATAAGACATCCCATTCTCCGACCAAAAGCCAACAATATAAAGGACTTGCGCTTTTCAAACTGTCACTTCCCGCAAAAACATAAAACCACCATTTTCAAGTGAATTTTCTTGAATGTACCATGAAAGGAAAACTTGAATTATGATTCTCGTACTAGATTTAATTTCGGAATCGATATTTCACTAAATTTTTTGTGGCTCCATTTCATGGAATTCATCAAAAGATATTTACAAACACAGAATTGCAGCGTACATGTACATGGAGAAAGAGACACAAAAATATATTACAAAAACCCAGTTAGATAGGAAGGCTTATAGCCCACAAAAAAGGAGAAATAAGCTAACCAGAATCTAAAGAAAAAGAGAAACCCAGAAAAGAGAAGTTCGAAAGTAAATCAGTAAGATATGGGTAGAAGGCTTTGTGTCTGAAAGGATAAGACTTTTCATGGTACTACCAAAGAGTCCTAGCTCTCTTGGAGGCAGTGGATGGTGGGCTTATCTGTGGAACAGTGAAGCAATTATCGTCAGTGCTCCACTTTCTGCTAGATTTGATGTGAGCAACTTCCTTGGACTCCTTGGTACCCATTTGCCAACCAAAGAACGTGTTTGAAGAAGGGAATGATTGAGAAAGTTGAGGAGGTTGTGGAGCCTGAGGGACCCAAATTCCCGCATTTTCTGGAGAGAAAAGACTCAGATTGCTCTCAATCTGAGCATCCCAAAATGGCAATACATTATCATCCATATTCTGCAATTAAAAAATCAAACATGAATAAATCAACTTTCTCTTTAATAAGCAGTTTATTCAGATGAGTGAGAATAGATATCACAGGAAGTTTCCATGGAGGATTGCAAACCTTTGAGAAACCATAGGGGTTGGAAGAGGAATCAAGAAAGTCTTCGACGTGCCATCCGGGGAGCATCTCTATTAAGTACTCTGATATGCCTGTAAACTGATTAATCCCACCACCCTTTTCAACAGTTTCTGCTGCTGCAATGGTAGTCTTGAAAACGGAAGGTGGGTTTGAAACTGCGGGGGAAGCGGAAACAGGAGTATTGATTGAGTTTTGAGGCTTGAGATTAGGAACAGCATCAGAACCAGTGGTTGAAGCCTTGGCGGAGGATGTTGATGATGATGAATAGAGGGCAGAGGTTGCTGAGAGCTTGACACCGGTAAGAAGGAACCTGTTATGCTTCTGGGTGTGCTCGTTAGCTTTATGTATTGGAATATCACACTCTCTGCATAGAATTGCTCTGTCCTGTTGACAAAACAGGAAGGCCCTTCTCTCCTGCATAAACACAAACACATAATGAATAAACTTGAATTGAAGATTAAACAAGGCTTTGCAAATGCCAGATGTGAAGTTCACAGCGTTTTTTATACGAACACCTGGCAGATGTCACAGAGAGGGATTTGTTCAGTGGAAGGTTGGAGGAGAGAGAAGCGCTGGTGCTTTCCGGCAAGCTTGTTGGCATGGTGGACACGATGATCACAGGCGTCACAAAGGGCAGCCTCATCAGCTGAACAAAACACTGATGCTTCGTCTTTTTTACAGACGTCGCACTGGATCTTCATTTGATATGGGTGTTTGATCAAGAATTAGGGTGTAGTAGAATGAAATGGTTTGAAGAACAGACGGAAAGATCTAGAAGTGATGGTGATCCTAGAGAGAGAGAGAGAGAGAGAGAGAGAGAGAGATGGTGGGGAAGGGGGGTTGAAACTTGGTAACCAGAACAGAGAAAAAAGTGTTTGTATTACTTTCATTAGAAATGATTATGGAATATAAAAAGCGAAATATGAAGAGTAAATCTTTTTTAGCAGTGGAAAGAGAGTCAATTTGATTTAAAAAAAAATTGGTTAATAAAAGGGAAAATTACACTTTGACACCCTCAACTATGATATTTTTTTTACTTTACTCTTTTAATTATTGAGTCTTTTATATTACCCCTCAACTACTTTGATTCGTTATATTTTTGGAAGAAAATTATTGACGTGTTAGGGCAAAGTAAAAATAATTACATAATTTAGGGGAAAAATAAAATAACTTTCTATTAAATACTTAAATGACATTAATAATTGAGATAATATAAAATTAATCATATAGTTGAGGGTATAATATAAAAAATATGATAGTTAAAGAGATAAATTAAAAAAAAATCATAATTGAAGAGATTTAAATAAAATTTATCCTCGATAAAAAAAAAAAGTGATGGTGGCACATAAGAGTGAACTTGGTGACGGAGTTAGCGAGCATGGCAATATGGGCATTATTACGACATGTGTAAATTACTAAATTATGCTAGTTGAATTCGAAAAGTTAGTTTAAATTGTAACATGGACAAATTATAAATTCAGATGTTATAAGTTTAAAAGTTGATAATTTTTTAGAGTTATATTATAAAAAATTTATCTTTTTATGAATATTTTAATCCTTTAAATTTGGTGGTTGTATCTCTTACACTAATGGCCGACCCAAAAAATCATAAAAGACAAAGTTATCATGGACTCACTTCCTTAGGAGTTAGAAGTTGAACTACTTGTATACAATAAAGTCGGTGCTATAGAGAAGTAAAGTCGATACAGGTCAGTTTGAGTGTAATTGGCAGATGATGAATCTCAAAAAACAAATGGGTAATTTGTGTCTGAATATTTTCATTGATGCGACATCACCTTGGAGAACTGATGCCTCTTTTTATTTTATTTTTTATTTTATCTCTTTTGCCGTTTGATTCCGTCCCAAAAAAGAAAGTTTGAGTCTAATTTAAGTCGAGGGGGAGGGGTAGTGGCATACGCATATTCCTGGTGGAGATATGTCCCTTTCTTCAATTGTGGAGCATGGGACGCTTTTAAAATCCCCCATTGCAATTGATATTAAAATTTGGAAAGGGCAGGTAAGGGCAAAGGACGAGGCTTCTCGAGTGTCTGTAGCTGGCTTATGCTGGGTAACATGATGGGGGGGGGGGGGGTTCTCCCTGTATTTGTATGGGCAACCTTTAGCCGTTGCTTTCTTCCCTTTCTTACAGCAGCCCCTATTGCCATAACAGAGTAATTCACTGCTGGAGTCTGAGATTTGATAACGCAGATGTCTTATTTTTAATCTATTTTCATGCTTATTAAGAATTTTGTATTTTTTGGGACATGTTCTATATCAGTTCAAGTCATGATGGTCAGTCATTGAGCTTGAGAAAATATTCATCGTAAACTTGAACACTCTGTAGCAAAAAAAAGAAGAAGCCCCCATTGCCATTGGCAATTGCTCTCTCAACTTATTATAATAAGCCTTAATAAGAATTTCCTATGTTCCTATGTAATGGGGTGTTTTTTGCACTCTTTATGAGATTAAACACTAAAGAGAAAAAAGACTTCATTTAAGTATAGTTAGTGAGTCTTCACTTATCGTGAATTTAAATTCATAATCAAGAATATTGCTTCGTAAGCCTTCACTTATATATCATGGTTGGCATGCTCAAGATCAAGAACAATTTGAAAACAATTTATAAAACAATAGCATCAAAATAAATACCTAAAATCATGAGGTATCGAAATAAATCAGACATGATGATTGTGTATATTTTAGTTTCTTGCATTTGTGCAAACCACTTAAAACCCAAGTTGAATTCAAAAGATACATGATTGGAGATTATTAATATGCTGCTTATTTCCCACTTTATCGATCCAAACACTTATTTATATGTTCGGTCCCTGAACTTTAATTAGTCTATCATGAATGAGTTTTTATATGTTTCTTTAAAATTTAATAGGATTCCACAATATTTTAAAATGGATGATAGAATCTGACCAATGGTAAAATAATTTAAAATTTAGAAAATTCAAATCCAAAGGCAAGATCAATACCGAAAGTGGGATAGACTCGAAAGCTAAATCAAGTACATTAGCAATTTCTATTCTTGAAGGAGAAGAATGGCTAATTGTTATTCCAATTAGAATTTTGCTCTTATTTTTTCCTCTGTGATTCAACTGTTATTTCCAGCAGGAGGCCGAGTTAAGGCCCATTGCTTTCAACTTGAAGTGCAAAGGCAGTGACGACTAAGAAAAAAAAAAAGTGCAAAGGAAGTGGAAAATGCCAGGTCGGCACATGCATAAGAAACTAACGAATCTTACCAAGAATCCAAAGTTCTGTTCAATGGTCTCATCAGAGTGAGACATGTAAGTGCATTTACCATGCCACTTTCAACATGAAGGATATATAGATCTTTTGAGTCGTTTAGGATAGTTTAGTGGGTTGGAAATGATTTTGAGATAAATTATAAATTCAAACGATTTAGTTTTCAATCATGTTTTAATGTCTAACTAGGGAAAAGGGGTCATCAATAGGTAGTAATCTTGAGCGTGATCATAAGGGTCTCGAAAGGGCAACAACTTGTCACCACAACGTCATCAAAATCAATCAATAAATTGTGTTATTCATGTGGATTGAATCCTACTTGATAATCATATGAGAGTGAAGAACGATCCGAAATTAGTATTGATGATACAAAAAATTATTCAAGTTAAACTCAGGCCAAAAGCATCTCGGAGACATGCTTTCAATAGGGACCCATGTTTCCCAGCTCAGACCTCTCAGCTCATGTTTCCTAGCTCAAGAGCAATAGATCGGGAATCAACACCAACGTGACCTTCGTGCACACGACTACAATTACAACTACAACTAACACCTTCTAGAAGATCACGTCATGTCTAAGAAATGTAGCATCCAATGGTCAAATATTCCATCACATGGGTCGTAACAACCCCAAAGGATTCACACTGATTAAACAAGAACCATGTTCCTACACACGAAAAAAAGGGATCAATCCCTTACATTGTAGAGGATCGAATACCTAAGAATTGACCCTCAAGAGCTTGTCATCGTCTCCCCGAGGCAATAAAAAACTTTCCCAGGAGTAAGAGACTTTATTAGAGTAAATTAACCAAACTTTTAAGCTGATTAACCACTATAAATCTTTGGTTTGTTGATTTCCATTATGTTTGATTATTCTTGTGTCTATTGTTTTACCATCAAGAGGCTAGTAACATTGACCGAGTATTCCAGTGAACCTCATTAACGTCCCTTACAAATCTCCATTCAATTTCTCCCTTTTTGAGCTCCGAGTTTAACTACACAATCACGTAAATTATATTATCAGACCAAAAGCTCGAATCGGACTTTCATGTCCATCTTATACATGTGAATAGTAGGTATTTAAATTTTACACTGCTGGAGTGGATTCAATATGCCACTGCCTGAGAGAGATTCTTTGTTAGAGAAAAAAGGGGCAGGTCTTGTTATGTAGATATAAGATCTTAATCCCATATCCTTAATTATTATGGTGGACTTAGTCCGGAAATTCAGCCCCTCAACTTTTAAGACTGTCTTAGTGGAAGAGAAAGTCAACTTTTATCAGGTTTAAGAAGACTTTTAAGTTTAATACTCCTAACCTTTAGACTTATGATTATAATGTAAAAATTGAAAATGTTTCTGTAGGAAATGGTTAACATGGCATTCTAGGATTGGCAAGTGCAAAGAACACATAAAAAAAGTTAAGTTATAATAATGTTATATTTCCGAAGTTTCTTATCAAAATTTTCATCATAAATGATGTGACACAATCTCTATCATTAAATATTATTGAGACTCACTTTTTTTATGACAAAAAGTGTGTCACATCACTCAAACTAAAAAATTTGATAAAAAATTTCGATCAACATAACAGGATTGTACATTAATCAAACTGTGGGGGCCAAACTTTCTTTGAGTGTTATACATATTGATTAATCAAAGAGGTGGTATTCCCTCCCCCCCCAAAAAAAAAAAAAAACAATCGTTCTTATCAAGACATTAAATTGGGAAGGGAAAAATCTGATCAAAATCCATTGAGATATTTAGATTAATAAGATATGGAAAGAAAGTCTGATTATATGAAAGAAAATCATTAAGAAAGGGTCATAAGTGATAGTAATAGTAATAGGTCAGCTAACACAGTATGACAAATATCACTTTTTTTTTTGGTGGAAAGATTTGCATGATGTGATGCACTTTTTATGGAATCTCAACAGACACTAGACAGTATAAATATTATTCAAAGACAAGATGGAGTACATATGTGTTGTCGGCATCATAATAATAATTAATATGAAGGATAAGAGACGAATATATATATATTTTTTCTCAATAATAATTCGATTCCAATTCGTTTCATATGGACAACATTTTTATATTGCAAAGCTGTAACAAGCATTAAGGAACAATAAATATCACAGTGCAAAGCATGGCAAACCAGCAAATTATGAAAGACCTTGAAACTAAAACCATTCAACGTTTAAAAAGCCGAGCTAGTATACAAGATTTTGTCATTGCAAAATTTAAAGATTATATGTACGTACGTAGTATTATTTTGTATACAGAAAAATTATTTTTGTATTAAATCTCATTTAAACTTGAGTTAGTGAACTCAAATTTTAAAATTTAAACATCAACAATACTCGGGTTGAAGGGTTTGAGTTGAATTCGGACTTTGAACTTTATCAAAGTCCGAAATGCACTCTAAAGACTAGCATCATGAAGCCAAAGATTTTTTTTTTATTAGGGGAGAGTTGGTCACTAATATGAGAGCCAAAGCAGGAGATCAGTCTCACTTTATCCTCCAAGTTGGAAGAGATAAAAGAGAAAGGCTAACAATATTCTGGGATTGACCAGTAAGGTTTGGAAACGATGAGGATTCGGAAATATCCACATATAATAAACTATATACCATGGGACTATACAGATAAGTAGTGGGGGACAAGCTCTTCAAACCACAAAGGTTCCTCACCATTCTCAGTAATAATTAATAGTAACATAGGATTCGTTAGATCAGGTGGTGGCTTACCAGAATGAGGGCTAATCTTCCTTTATTTTATTTTTTTTGATTTAATGGTAAAAGGTGTTCGGGCTAGTTTACTTGTCATAAATCCCTCATAGTTTAGTCCTAACGGATTACGAAGATTCGAACAATGTCTGAATTTATAATTTGTTCTTATTATCACTTTGGCTAATCTCCGACAATTAGTGCCCACCACTTGCTTCCCCTTTATGCTTTATCTCACTTCTACACTCTTTTATAATCCAGTTGTGGATGGCTACAATATTAATGATGCATTTAGGTGATCAAGGTCTCATAAAGTACTGGCCTTGCAGGTTATATAATTGGTATCATAACCATAAATTATTTTGTATTTATGTATGCATCTGTAAAGCTGGATTCGGGTGGACATAGTCTGGATATATAATTCCAGTTGCGTCATCTGGGTCGTCATATATGTTTGGTGATCAGCACATAATCAAATATCAAAAAGAATGATCAATTGATAAAGTATTGTGCTTATGATCAATATCAATAAGGATGATCAATTGATAAAGTGTTGTACTTTGAGAGGATCGATATCGATAGGTGCAAATCCCATTTTATATGAAAACATTTCTAGGCAACGTCAATGGGTTTTAGAAAAATTAAATATCGAAAATTCTACGAAAAGTTTATCTCTTTCTGGGGTCAAGTCTTGCGCATGTGAGGAAAGAACTAAAACTTGTCCCAAGTTGATCGCATCGATAATTAGAATCCAATCAGCCTAAGTTAGTGCATGTGAGGAAAGAACTAAAACTTGTCCCAAGTTGATCACATCGATAATTAGAATCCAATCAGCTTAAGTTAATAAGGCGTGGCACACTAATTTCTTCCACAATCAAGCTAATTAAATAACATGCACATCTTCCACAATCAAGGTCATCACATGTTGAGCCTTAGATACAAGATAGTACAATATTTTGAGTATATTATCCTCTAAAGTCAGAGTATAAGTTAACACAACGATAAAGTTACTCTATTGTAACTTAGAGATTACGCAGTGAATGCACTGAATACACTTTGTTTGTCCTCTTAAGTCAAAATCAAGGTATAATCCAAGGCTCGACACTAATCTCATAAGATTGGACACTTCAGAATCAAAAGAATCAAATTTCCCAAGCAAATCTATTTGGGGTTCCACATTGGGTCAGGCTGGAATCCCAACCCAGATTATGTCCACGCCAGCAGATTGGGTTTTCTTTGATGTACCAGAACTCTATAGCAGCCCACCGGTTTCAATCTGTAGGTCCAATAAGGGGGTGCTTGGTATGGTGGATAAACCTGGAATACACCATTTGGATCCGATAAAAATAAGGTGGGACTCATTTATCCTTGATTTGGCTAGAAAATTTTAGGCTGGACAACCGTAGCCTTTGAAAAACTCGGGCATAGTATTTAGGCTCCTTTATCCCTACTCAAGAGGATACACAAATCCCACAAAAACTTTGGGATTATGCAAATGCCGACCGGATGGAGGGAGGATTTTACCATTACACCCCTAAAACCACTTCCCAGAATGGCGCAAACTCCTCTATTGGCAAGGGCAAGGTATGTTCCCTCTCTCTCTATATCTCTCGCCCTCTCTCTCTCTCTCCTAAACTTAGTCATGACGATCTATTTGCCCTCACCATTTATGATTCTATCATCGCTCACCCAAATAACTACCTAAACTCAGCCATGGAGGTCCACAGTATTGGCACCATTCTTGATTACACTGTCAATGGTGGTGACTTCTTCGCACCACCGGTGGTTCTCCCATTTTTTTCGACTGGGAAAATCATAGGTAGCCGAAGGTTTGACGCAACATGCATGTGCACTGAGTTTCCGATGGTTTTCTCGATTGTTTGTGCTGTTTTGCATTCAAGATTCTTAGAAACCCTCTTGCTCATTGATGGGATTGTTCACAAATCTATGATTGTGGCTGTTTTTGTTCTGCAACGGTGGTCTAAGCACCATTAGATGAGACGAAAGATGAGTATGGTGTTTTTTGTTGTAGGGTTGTGTCATTGTTAACAGTATCAGTTATTCTTCTTGAATATGGGGCTACTTTGTTCTTATTTGTGCATTAGTCTGTAATTTTTTAGCAAAAAATTTAAATGGTCTGTAAAATCCTCTATTTCATCGATATATCTACATTAGTTTCTTCTTGCATTCGTATTTCAGTGAAGTTTATTTGTTTGTATGTAATGACAAAGAAAGAAAATGCTAAACAAATCAAAATAATAAAATGGATATTTATTCTCAGTTCTATTCCACAACTGATGGCTCTTATGATGACTATAGATTTGATTGTGCCTCTGATTCTGAGATTAACGAATCTAGGAAGGTTTCATCGGTGGCCGAATCTGATTGTTCGGTGGATGTCGAAAATGAGGTGGGTGAAATCAAAGTGCATTTGGGGAAATCAGAGAGAGATTGTCGAATCTATCATCTGAGTTTGGAGAGTACTGGTCTTAAGTCTGGGATTGCCATTGAATTGGGTTGTTCCTGTAAGGATGACTTAGCAGCAGCTCATAAGCATTGTGCTGATACTTGGTTCAAGATTAAGAGAAACAAGTAAGTAAAACAAAATCTCAGGCCCTGTTTGTTTAATGTTTTTGTCCCCTGTTTTGTGTTTTTGTTTTTAATTTTTGTCAAAAATAAAAATAAAAATATGTTTGGTAATTGTTTTTGGTTTTGTTTTGTTTTCGGTGTATTGGAGACAAAGACAAAAAAATGGAAACAAAAAATTTTTGTTTCAAAAAACACGCGAAACAAAAACACGCGCTAAAGAGCTTAATGAGATCCGAATTTCGAACTTTCTTAGCAGCAAAAATAGATTTTGTTCTGTTTACCTATTTAAACCCACTCATTTCTCCCTCCTATCACTCACTCTCTCAGTCGCTGGCTCACCGTCACCGACATCTCCTCTCCTCTCTCTCACCGACGAAGGTAAGCCCCTGTTCTTTATCTCTCTTTCTCCCTCTCTCATCTCATCTCATCTCCTCGCTCTCTCTCTATATATACACACACAGATCTGTGCACATATATGTATATATGCACAGATCTCTGCACATCTCTGCTACTTGTATTGCCTTGGAGAAATGTTGTGTGTGTGTATAAGAAGATTTATGGGTTTTCCGTTGGCTTGAAATCGGAAAGAGAGAGGAAGGCCAAACAAGAGGTTGTTCATCAACGAGAGGCCATTGAAGCCGTACACAGGGCTCGAAGCTGCCGATGCCGAACTTAAGGTCATTTTTTTCCCAGCGATTTTGTTTTGATTAACTTTTTGATCAATTCTGGATTAACTTGTTTTTGTCAATTAGGGCTTATGCACTGATGATTTGTTTCTGATATGGAAAAATTTGTTTCTTTTGATTAAATTAGACGATTTTTTTTTTGGTGAATCTATCTGGAATGATGTGTATCCATGAAATTGAACCTGTTAAATTGTTTGGGATGAAATCAAATCATTGATTGCTTGCATAATTTGATTGAAATTTCTTACTAGTGTGTAAAGGAATGTACAGGGGCAAAGCCATGATTTAAGCATATGATTAAGGGTTCATACTGTAATATTGGTACTTTAAAGGGTTGCTAACAATTTCTGAAAACTCAGGATGCAATGGCCCCTTGGTCTCCATGTAGCTTTCTCTGGGAAGTATAGTTAAACTGTATAAGGAATATATAAATGTTTAATAATTTTTTCATGTTGTTTTCTCTAATTACTTGAAAGTTTTGGGTGAAGTTTAGTGTTTTGTGGTAAATTTTAGATACCCATTTGGTAACTACCCGCATTATGCAAATCTTCACGTCATGTGACTCAGTATAATTGCTCAGTCTATGGTCTATTTGTATATTCTCATTATCACGTAGTTGCATGTTATTAATTGTAGGAAGATGTTTTTGCTTCGCTGTCTTGCACCATGCCCGAATTTTGAATTTTGAAACACAATAGCATGTGTGCATGTAGCTTTTGTTTTGTATGTATACTTCAAGGTAACATGTGATTTGACCACATCGGTACGTGTGTACTTGCATAATGTAAAATATGTTTATGTGACATCGAATCGTTTATTTCGTTGTTCTTAATTTTTTTTCAAAATAATGTGGAACTATGTTACGAGGAAATTAATGTGCTCGCACTTGTGTACTTTTGGAAAAATAAAAATCGAATTATTTCGGTATTTCCTCTTGGTGCCACAACTGTTACATTTTTTATGAAATGTAAAAGTGGATAACATGAATAAAATTTCATAGCCAACATTGACTTTGACTTGGATAAGATTAAAGGGTAAAATTGAAAATTCGTGTGAAAGTAAAAAGATTTGACCCACAAAAATAATGGTTTGTCCGTAGACCCATAATATAAGAAATTATTTTCCAAATGAGGGATATGATTGCACCGTTTCATTGATATCCTAGTTATTGGGTTTTCATTGGATTGAAAATTCAAACCAATCCTATCCCCCAAAGCTTTGTCAAATACCCCCTAAGAGGTTAATGGTTGGTAGGGGTGTTACATCCTACCCTATGGGTAAGAAATAGTCTTTCGACCCGATACTTTGCGAAAGAATTTTTTTGACCTATTCTATCCGATCAGGTGTGATATTCTTACCCGACTTCCTACCCGATTAATCGGGTATGAAGTCAGGTAAATACTTTTGTAACTATTAATTTTTGGATCATTTTAATAATTCAATTAAATAACATGTACCAATTTAACAACATAATAAATCAATATTAGTAAAACCTAAAACAGTTACAAGAACAATTACAATAAAATACAAGAAAGCATGAACATCAATTCATTATAATTATTACACAAATACAATAACTATTATTTTAAGTTTAAACCATATGTAATACATTAAAATCATAACTACTCTAATAGATCATCAGTTCATCATAAATCACATAACTTACACAAAAAACAAGTTCATATTTTAGCAACTCAAACATCTATAACAATAACAATGTTATAATATAAATTATGTCACACAAATATTCTTATAATTACTAGAAAAATATATAAAAAAATAAATATATTTTTTGCGGGTACGATAGGGTAAGAATGCAAAAATTGATAGGTATTTCGCATTCCTACCCGATTTAATCAGAAGACCAAAAACGCTTCCGCTCCTACCCAATTTTTGCGACTAACCGTTCAGTAAGATAAGGTAGGATCGGATAGAATAGAAAATTACGATCAATCGAAAATTTGAACACCCTTAATAGTTGGCTAACATAACATTCTCAATGGGACAAGGTAGGCACTGACGTGACACATCTATGAAACTAAAATAGTGGGCCGAGGTTGTTTAGTACTAGACACAAATTATATAATTACACAACCCAGTAATATGAATAGTAATGAACAAGCTCATAGAATCCTGATCAGACATGTTGAACATTTGGTCATGTACCTCACAGAGCCAAGGCAGGGGTGGTTAAGGTTAGAGCCTAGAGGTTTGGTGCAACATGAGGGAAAGTAGCATCTGGTAAATAATCACTGTTCTGAGTCCACAATAACAAGAACTTCAAGTTTAAACACAGAACAAGTTGAAGAATGAAATGCGGTTTTAAGTTTAGCATACAGATAAGTAAACGGAAAGACAGACTACAAAACATTTTGCAACGAAATACAAGGAAGAGATCAATGATGCTAGCTTAGATAGTTTCAACTCCAAGAGACTAATTGAAGATTGAATAGCTGGACTTTTAGCGCAATGTCAAGTCCTACTCGAGCAAGGCATAGGTAGTAAGATCTGAGCCCCCACTGTGAGGATTGGGCTGGTTAGGTTGCAGGCGTAGAGCAAGCATGTGAGGTCCTCCATTCGGGAATCCGAGAACAGAATCGTAATCCCCTCCGTTGTCAACCAACCCATAGTGCGGATCTTCGTCTCTTAAATCCTGAGAAATGATTCATCGTCCAAAGAGTTCCATAATAAGCTCTCTATCTCTTTCCAAATACCAGGCAGATTGAAGATTTAAAGAAACTGAACAAGAATGCTTACAAATTCATGTAGGAGATTCCTGTGTATTTCTTCCACATTCCTCAACTGAAACCAAGTTAAGGAACTTAAGAATACCAGGTGAAACAAAACAATATGAATAAATTTAGTACTTGTACCTTTTTCTTGTAAGTGTCGATCTGATTACTGATCACTTTGTACTGTTTGTCAACATAAAAATCGAAGCTGTTAGTCCGATTCATCATATATATATAAGATAGATCACACTCACCACCCCCAAATAAGCCAAGTTAAACATGCACACGTACACAAACAACTACACGCATGCTGCACAACCAACAGCCATGTTAGTTTCTGTTAAAACATCGGCATTGCAAATCGTGACATCGATGGGTAAGGTCCTGGATCATTGATATTGGTTAGAGGTGACCAATCTGTTATCCGTTAAACATCTAATCCGTTTATTTACCACCTCTAATATTGGAAAATCGATTACCACTTGAAATATTCATCATACAACACTACATGGATAGATTGGACAAGGACAAAAAAAGGATGAAAATGTGAAAAGTAACCCTTCAGAATTAATGTTCGATTAATATGTTGTGCTCAGTAATGTCAAGGATCAATATAATTTTCAATAATGCGATTTTAAGCTTTTTAAACTAAAGTTTGTAATGTATTTTTATATTTTTGGCTTTATTTGCTTGTCGTAATTTCCTCTTTTCCCAAGTACCATATTGTACTTTTGCAAAATAATAATCAAATATGTTTTTTTGACTATAAAAATATTACCAAATTACACATGAATTCATCGAGTCTAAGTTCATCTAAGATTGACTCCACTTCAAATCCCGAAACCCTCGTATTAACATTTGGTTGGCAAAGAGATTACTTCAATTTTTTGGGCTTCATTTGGTTAGTAAGATATTGACATAAAATGCGGTAAATAGATTTTTTTTTTTTTTGGTGTTTGTTTAACATTATAATATTGGAAAAATTAGAAACTAAATTTTCTCGTAAGCTACACTTATTGTTTCCTGCAAATTGTGCATGAAAATAATTCTTTTCCAATAAAAGTTGAAAAGGCATGTATGTTTTCCCACTTTGTCTATATTTTTTTTCATGTTGGTCATTATTTATTGGATATAAATTTCTCTAATAGATAAAGGTATTATTGATATTTAAAAAGACTTTTTAATAACTTTCTTACTTTTTAAATTATAGAATGAAAATTTTTACAATTTTTTTGTATATATTTTATTCTAACTAAATACATGTAAGAAAATTTACTTTTTTTAAAAATTTCTTTTATTTTCTATCATTATTTTCTTCTTATCTAAACAGATCCCAAGAGGGGGGGG
>CM042186.1:42040215-42055815 GCA_023539305.1 Ilex asprella | reverse complement strand
CATATATATATATATATATATATATATATATATATGAGTAGGATAGGATAGGGTAGGTTAAAAATACAAAATTTTTATAGGTATTCTGCATTTCTATCCGACTTTTTTGCATAATATCAAAAAAATACCGTTGGCCTACCCAAATTTATCAGGTTGGGTACCCAATCAATAGAATCGAATAAAGTAAGATAATATCAAAATTTACAAATAATCAAAAATTTGAAGACTCGGCATCACATGCATGACATACTTTTTAAGCAGACAAGGAAGAACCATTGTGCTTCCGTAGAGAATATGGTACTCCTTAATAAAAATTATAATTTTTGAAAATTAAGTTATAATTTTTTTGTGTGTAAGTTATAACAAAAATAGTATGATTGATCCAAAAATATTGTTTTCAATTATAAAAATTATAATTTTGAAAAATCAATTTCACCTGAAAAAAATACTGTTAATTAAAGTAATTCATAAGGGATCAAGAACTACTTTAAACAATGGCAACTTAACATTTACAAGAGGTAACTCGATACCATAGACTAATATAATTATTTTAATCATTTTTAATAATCATTACTAATATCTTGGAATTGTTAAATTCATTTATCTTTATAATATTATTATTAATTAATAATATCACCTGTTACCGACGATATGTATCATGTTGAATATATGCTCACAAAAAGACATAAAAAAGAACAA
Organism: Ilex asprella; assembly: GCA_023539305.1. Classification (NCBI taxonomy): domain Eukaryota; kingdom Viridiplantae; phylum Streptophyta; class Magnoliopsida; order Aquifoliales; family Aquifoliaceae; genus Ilex; species Ilex asprella. The sequence continues at coordinate 42,055,116 of CM042186.1, read as the reverse complement.
GCACCAGTTCAGACAGCTCAGACACTCTTTAATTGCAATCTCGGAACTCTCTCTCTCTCCCTCTCTCTCTCCACACCACCACCCCTATGGTCGCCGGCGGGCCGCCCCATTAAAGACTCCAAGTCCAAGTGAAACACCCCCATCGAAAACTGCCACCAATTTCATTCGCTATTCTGTTGTTTTGTTTCATTGAAACAGGAAAAAAAAACACTCTCTCTTGTTGTCTCTGTCTCTGTGAGAGCCGAATTTGGGTTGCGATGGATGCTTTTCTTTGAAGTTATCGATGTGTTTGAGGCTCAATTCGATCCATTTCTTCCGCGAACTAGCTGCCTGGTTTTACATTTCCCTTCATTTTTTTCTGAATCTGGTGGTCTTGTGATAGGCGTGGGGACACCCATTTGGTCTAAGAAGCGAAAGAAGAGAAAATAAGTACGGCTCTACTCCCATCAGGGTATTTTCTTGATTCTTATGTGGGTTTCTTAAGATTGAATATATACTCTCTTTTCATATTTAATTCACCCTGTGTTCAGGAATCTGGGTGATTATGATAGCGGCTTTCCTTCCGACAAGGTATGTTCTTTAATTGACATTGAGTTAATCTTGTTATAGGTAGTTTCTATATATGTATGACCCTCTTGTCTTATGATGGTAATACTTGGTTTCTTTAAAATCTCATTATGTTTTTGTTGTCGTTTTTTATTCTTCTTGTTCTATCAATTGTTTTTGTTCAATTGATGTTTGTGTAATTTGTTTTTTGGGTGCAACGTATGAAGTGTTGTATTATATGATTGTAAGTGTCCAATTTCACACTTGTATAAGTTGGTTCGGACACCCTAACTGTTGAACTTCCCCCAAAAAAAACTTATGATGAAAATATTCTGGGGTTTCGATATGTTCATCATTCAAATGATGAAAAGCTGGCATTTTTGATAGTGTCATGGTTGTTTTTGTGTCATTATAACATATTCTGATGTTGCTAAATTTAATTTTTTGGTCCCTGGCAATGCATTAGTTTATTTGTTAATCTGTATTTACTTTGCATGATGGTATCATCGTGCCTCATGAATGTATTACAATACTTTGTATTTTTTTTTTTACAATACTTTGTATTGAGTACCCAGTAATTGACAATTTTAATCCATTTTCATTGGTTGATTTTTGTTAATTTTTCGAATTTGTTGATCAAATCTCTTGACCAAAAGATATATGCAAGTTTGTTGTATGCCAGGTTTCTTCTTCTATTTGCAAAAAAAAAACAGCCATTGTTGAGATGTGCGGAGCCAGATAACATTGAACTTAGATTTCAGTGGCTGTGGTTCTAAATATTTGGCCCTAATCCTTCACATGCTATGTTTTCAATTGGTTGCACAAAGTTCTATTGTAAAGTGGATCTCTTATGACATGTTTAATGTTATAACTAAGCTGTAAGTAAGCATGTAAAGGTGTTCATTCGTTGTTCAAAAATGGCCTTTAGCAATATGAATTCCTTCCTGCCGTCTTTATGTTCTGTATTTACCTCATTTAAGATGTATCCACTGTCTATCAGGATTTCTTAAACTTGGCAATGGAAAGAAGAAAATCCTGGTCTGATGATGGATATGAGCTTAATAGAAGGGGAACAGGTGTGTTCCATCCATATATCAAGCTAACTGACATAGTTGATAAAGAAAACAATCATATCCCCATTGATCGGATCCTACCTGATGATCTGCAGGAAAAAATAATCGCCTCTCTCCCATTAGAGTGCATTTTAAAAGCATCTTGTGTTTGTAAAAAGTGGAATGAAATTGTGCACTCGAAAAAATTTATGTTGAACATCTCAAATACCTTAGCACAGAAACCTTGGTACTTCATGTTTACCAGCTCTGACGAACCCATTGGGTATTTCTATGATCCTTTGTTAAGCAAATGGTACAGCTCTGAACTACCTTGTAGTGTAAAGCATAATTATTATATTGCTTCATCTTGTGGTTTAGTGTGCTTCATGGATAATTATAGCAGGAATGAGCTATATGTTTGTAACCCGCTTACTAGGAGCTACAAGAAACTGGAACTTTTGGGACAACCATTTTTGGGTTACACAGCCCTTGCATTTTCAGTGGACTGGCCATCACACAGTTATACTGTTGCCATTGTACGATCGGAGCAAGTTTTTGGTGATGAATGGGCTATTTCAATTCACATATATACTTCAAATAAAATGATTTGGCTATCTCCCATGAAGAAAACTCTCACCAGGTGGAGAGCAGGATACGATAGTATCATTTGTGACGGGGTTTTGTATGTCCTTGTTTATTATACTGGAACAGACGAGACTGAGGATCACCATGCTTTGTTAACTTATAATCTTTATACCCCATCATTCCAGGATATGTCAATTTCTACCAGAGTCCCAGTTCCTTGTTTTGTTACTTGTGGACGGCTGTTGAACCTCGATGACAAGCTTGTAATGGTGGGAGGTATTGGGAGACAAGATCGACCAGGCATAATAAAGGGAATTTGCATTTGGGTTCTTAAAGGGAGGGAATTGGAAGAGGTATCTCGTGTACCTTATAAGTTTTTTCAGGGATTTGGAGAGATAGATGATGTTTTTGCTAGCAGTGGTGCTGGTGACCTTATATACATTCAGAGTTATGGAGCAACAGCTCTTCTTGTGTTTGACATGACCTTGAGACGGTGGAGCTGGTCGCGGAAGTGTCCTGTGATTAAGAAGTTTCCTCTTCAGCTTTTCTCCGGTTTTTGCTTCCAACCGCGGCTTGAACTTTCTTCCTAATTGAGCATCTTCACCTTTTGATTTTACAAGGTGGTGGTGATAATTTTTTGCCAAAGCTCTATTTATTCTCGGCAATAAAGAAAATGTCATTCATCAGATTTTTAGTAACTGTTCTCGTCTGATGATAATCTTAAACTTTCTTCCCAACTGTTTTCATTGCAGATTTAGTAAAAGGGTCACCCTTAGGCTCATACTATACTATCTTTTGCACTCCAATCTACTACTGATTTTGATTTTAGACAGAGAGAAAAAGGACTTAATTATCATTTTATGTGGTTTTCAAACGTTTTTTTTCCAAACTACTGTTGTTTTGATAGTCAAAATCTTTGAAATTGTGTTTTCAAGACACGCCTTTGCATTAAAAAATGTGTTTTGAAAATACTTTTTTTTTATGAAAACAATGGTAGTTTAGTAAATAAATTTGACACAACATTATTTGAAGAAAAAAGTTATAAAAAGACTGGGGAATGATAATAAATGTGTGTGTGTGTGTGTGTGTGAGAGAGAGAGAGAGAGAGAGAGAGAGAGAGAGAGAGAGAGAGTTCGGGTGATTATGTTGTCCCAAGCCGTTTAGTAGGAGAATGTAGCACCAAAAAAAATAATAAATTAACCAAAGGACTGCGTTAGGATCAAAAACAAAAAAGGTGGTGGTTTCGAATCCCCTGAAAAAAACCCCCAAGGACTGCGCTAAGATAAATGTTTTATTAAAAAAATCCCCAAGGACTATAAAACACGATTTCGTGAAATCTCAATTATTAGTTAAAAAGATAAAAGTTTAGGAATTTGTTAAATTGTTGATATAACACGATTTGTCAATACAAGAGAAAAATCTGTAACTTCATTTATTTCTGAGAAAAGGAAAAATAATATATAGTTTGGTTTTTTTTTTTCCTGATTGTCAATACTTTCGTAAATTTTTTAATAAAACATCGTGGCATCAAATTTGTTTCCGGAATCATCATTCTTTCAATGAAATCGTATTTTTTGAAACACAAGTTTTAATATTCTATAATATAAAATAATACAAATTTTAATAAATCAATCTGACAATTTCAAATAAATTTATCTAACGATTACCAATATTTCTTTTAAAACTATTCATATTGAACCATGTCTTCTGGTACCAATTACTTTTTAGTAAAATCGTACTTTTAAAATACACTTTTAAACTCAATATTTTCGACTCACCTATCTACTTTGACAGTCATGCTACAAAAACACTCTTTTATTGAAAGATCAGTAGTCTAATAAATGAATTAAAAATTATAATATTTTTTCTAAAAAAATTGTGAAAAGATGATGGAATGAGAATTAATTTTATTATTTTTTACAACCGTGTAACCAAAATAATAAAATGAAAATTTGTACGAATTACACCTGGGCTACAGCTACACCCCTCCTCTATGAGGAACATATATATCCTCACTAATGATTCAATCGCTTTTATCCTTGAAAATTCTCTAATGACCCTTATCTGACGGCAATAAGGAGTCAAATGGTAATAAAGATAAATTATAAATTTAAACGTCTTAAATTTAAATTTTGATAATTCCTTAAATTTAAGTCATAAGAAATTTAATTCCTCATAAATATCCTAATCTGACCGTCCATGACCTACTTTTGATTAGATTAAAGAGAAGACTAGTCGAGATGCCTGTAAATTGACCCAATCATCCCTAGCCGTTGAATAAAAAACAAAAATAAATAAAGGAAAGATACACCACGAACACAAAATAGTACAAATATCAATGCACAAGAATCTGAAAAAGAAAGAACACGCTTTGAGTGATGGGTCATCTTGAAAAACGATAATGAAATCCAAAAGGAGAAAGCAAGCGTGTATGTTTAGAGAGAGAGAGAGATGAAAAGGGTAGAAAAAAGTGGGGACATATGAGTGTACATGCAGCAAGCAATGCTTTCCACACAGTTGCATCAGGTTCCACAACCATTTCATTGAGTAACTACTTGGCTTCACGCATCTTTCCTGAGCAGCCCAAAAGGTCAATCATACACGCATAGTGATCAGGACCTGGTTTTATCCCATAAACTTTATCCATGGATTCCAAGTAGTGGTGCTCATGTTCAGTAAGACCAGCAAGGCTGCAAGCGAATAGCAATAGCAAGCCAATAAACGTAATAAAGTCAGGTTTTGTGTCACTCGCAAATAATCACTTCATAGAACTGTAGAGACTCCTTCCCTCTACCATTTTGAGCAATGACCAATTATAACAGCAGTCCAGTCCAGTTAACCACATTCTGCATTTGCATCAAGTCAAAAACTTTATTAACGGCTTCTAGGCACCCACAGTTTGCATACATTGTCATGATCGCGTGAATTGTCGACTGATAAGGATGCACCAGAGCCAAGTTTGATAAAACTTGCATGAACTTGTTGCCCAAATTCCAAAACTGTCAGCTCCGCACATGAACTTAATATGCTAGCAATGACAATTTGGTCAGGATCAATCCCTGCAAATCGCATTTCAAAAAACAACTTGAGGGTTTCCTCATGGCAGCTATTGTGGGCATAACCAGTGACAAGATGGGTCCATGAGATCACATCCTTGTCCACTATATCATTGAACACCCCAATTGCGCAATCTAGGTCTCTCAATTTTACATACATACATGTCTACGAGAGCAAAGTTTATGAGCTTGTAACCCTGAAATCCAGTTTTAACAACCAAACAGTGGACACATTTTGCATTTTCCATATCCTTTTTGGAAGCAGAACAGTTTAGAACTGAAGGGTATGTAAAATCATCAATACCCGTATTTTTTTTCACACATTTTTTTTGACAATGACATGCTTCCTCTTCCAATCTCTGTTTCACACACCCAACAATCATGGAGTTCCAAGAAATCACATCATCAACCTCCATGGCCTTCAACACTCTCCTAGCACTATTCAAGTCTCCACATTGTGCACACATGTCCACTAATGCACTTCGAACAATCACATTAGTCCCAAATCCACCCTTAGTGATGCAGCCATGCACCGGCACCTCAAACCCAAAAGCAGAAACGGCTGCACAAGCTGTCAATCCTTTCTGCTCTCATGTCTTGAAAGCAGTTGGTTGTTCTGTGAAAGTCACCATTTTGAGAGTAGCCAGAGATCATTGCAGTCCACGCAATGTGACTTTTCCCATCAGGCATCATCCAAAGAACTACTCAACTTCCTCAATGCGCATACATTTGGCATACATATTGACAAGCCCAGTGACAACAAAAACATTTCCATCAAACTGGATTTTAACAGCATAAACATGAATCTGTTCTCCCCTTGTAAGCAATGTATTCATTGAACACATTCTAAAAACACTAACCAGTTTACAAAATTTATGTACTTGGTAAAACAAAAGTTGAATACTTATACAATATCATTTTTTCGCCATAATTTTATCCATTAAAAAATAACAAAAATACATTTTATTAGCATTTACAGTCAAAGAATTTCTAGTGGTAATGTCCACCTGCTTAATAATCTTTTACCATGCCCCCATGGCAACAAGCAATAAAAAAATCAATCTATTTAATTGAGAAAAAATCTCACTGCATAGAAACACTCCAAGGACCACAATCAAACACTTTACATGCTACATATGCAGATCAACAACTAAAAACAAAACTGTAGTTTTCCTAAAAAAAGGGCATTCACCCACACACCCATGCCTAAATCTATATCAACATCATCATTGAACACACCAAAAATAGAACAAAGAATAAACATTATAATTATCAACTAGGACTTTGGCTTTGGTGTTTGAGCACGTGAATCAACCATTTATTAAATAGAAAAACAGAGAGAACAAAAATTACTTTGGAATTTAGTTTGATAGCCAATAATATTGAACAAATGATAAACAGAAAATGTAACATGGCCCGTACATTAAATAGAGAAAAAAGCAACCAAATAGTAAAAAAATTGTCTTTGGATAACAAGCTAAATCAAACGTTCCTAATTTCCTTGATGCTGAATTTGATCAACCCTTAAAAGCAATAGCAATGGCGTCAGAACAATTCAAGTTAAATCATTTATCATTATGAACGTTGGGCTATTATAGGATGAGTGGCTGGTAGGTTGGACGTGTACATAATTAGACATATCCAAGTAGATGTTTGGCAAAATGAAATCATGTTCAAAAAATATAAGACACTATGAGAGTAAAGATATTTATTCAGCTGATTTAACTCATCCAACATAAAGGAAATAAAAAACAAACAAAAATTATCATTTAGATTAGACTGACAAACGGGGAGATAATAAGTGTCAAACTAGAATATTAATATTTCACCTCAAACTTCTTCTCCCAAACAATTCCTACCAAGTAAGGTATCAACCATGTGGAATAACCCAAATCTTGAAGTTCTAGAGAAACTGACAATAGAAAACATGAAAAAAGCATTACGTCCACCCAGGCCATTGAAGAATGAGTAGATTTGTCCAGAGGCTTAAATAATGTAGTCAGATGTTATTGAGCGAAAGTTGTTTTTCGATCTAATCTCTCACACTTGAAGAAAGAGAGTATCAGCTTTTTTCTTACGAAATTATGAGTTCTTTTTTCAGTAAACTGAATGGCTTACTCCTTCCATTTTCTTCCTTTGGTAGGCCATCCATCAACTCTACCCTACTCTAACTTCACTTTTTTTTTGGTAGTGCTTCTCTCCCCTTATTTAACATAGGGTCCCCAAAAGAACTTTCCCAACTATCTCAAGTCAGGAAAACACTGTCCCCAAAAAAAAGTCAACTGTAGAAGTTGATCTTATTGATAGAAAAGCTTTCAATAAGGTACTCTTGGTTGGATATGGAACTGTTTGCACAATTCAAACTAGTTTGTGGAACTGTCTCATAACTATCAAAGAAAATAACTTTATAGAATTGGAAACAAAATCCAAGGGTTACTATATGAAGTTAGCAACTTATACACTTGAGAGGGGAGAAGATGAAGGAGACTGAGGTGGTGGGGTAGAATTGCTGAACAACTTTTGCCAAGGGCTGGAAATATTGTCATAATATACATAGTTAAATGGAAACATTCCTTTTGGGATACCAGTGTAGTTTTTTGTAAAACTGAAGGTGGAAAGGTTTACTTTCTTTAGTGACTTTCTCGTACCAATCTCTCGCGCACATCATCTATTCCTTTGAGTGAGCAGGATTCGTTAGAGGATCTAAATCAGTAACCTTGATGTGCAATCAAATAGGATTGCATTGTAAGCAGAACAAAGAGAATTATTTCAAGCCTAGACATACTAATAAGCAAAAACCTACAAGGATCTTAGATTAAAGATAACATGCGAATAGAGTTAAAAATACCTCCAGATGTTCAGGAATAAATTTTTGTTTAAGTCAAACCTTTTTTCGCAATTGAGCAAAACCTTATGAACATACAAACAAATGGATGGTGGGTATCTTGGCTTGGGACAGCGGGCAAATGGCAACGAGCATAACAACCACCTTAAAGTAGCTTAAAATGCAGCAAAATCCAAACCTACAAGAAACAGAGACAGAAATCATCAAACGGGAGTACTAAAATTTTGTTTACTCTTCACCCAAATGCATTTACCCCTAGAACTATTTCTCTATATGTTGACAACATTCATATGGTTGAATTTCCTGAATGGAGGAACTATTTTAATGTAGATGTTGCATTTAATGAAATCAAAGACCATTGCAGTCGCAGAGGCCTTAAAGACAACAGAAAATCTGCATCATTGATGAGGACAACTATAAAACTATCAATTCCATAAAACATTACTATGTAATTAAACTTGTGTCTTTTGCTGTCTACCTTGCTCATACCTCATTCATCTCACAGCCAGGGCTATGACATCCAAAAAAATTAAAATTTTTGGCAAAGTTTCCTCTAATAACAAAACACCGAAAACATTTAAACCTGCATACACATTTTTTTTTAGTTTCATAACCACATCCTAAAAGAGAGAATTAATACAATGGTAAGAGTGGAAAAAGGAAGATACTTTTAAGAAACAAAAACAAACACTATCACTTGTTTAATATCATCATCAACCACTGACCAAAAGTGGCAACAAGATTCAACATGTTCAGCAACTTACCCCAAAAAACAGAAACATGAGCTTCAGCTACTAAAAATAAAAAAAAAAATGGCATGAGCTTCACCCACATTAACTCATGTTTCTTCAGTTTCTATCACACGCAGAAAAATTTTCCTGAAATTGAATTGGCATGAATGGTAGAAACATCTTTTTAGGAACTGTTCCATACATAACTACTGGATCAGTTTTGTTCATCCTGTAAGGTTAATAAGAACACAAACAGAATTTTGATGCCATGGTGAGAAGTTAAATTGAGAGAAAAATCAATCCACAACTATGGAGTTATCTTTATTGATATCAAATTCAAAACCAGCAGCATCTTTAAATTCTTCCACAGGTGTACCGAACAAAAGCCTATCTTTCAAATTCTTGAAGGGACTTTCATCTTCTCTACATGTCCCTGTTATGGCTGCAGCACCTTAGACCCATTGTCGTTGAAATGAGAACAAAAAGAGGACAAATCCAAATTCGCTAAAGAAAACACCAAGGAAGAATGGATACGAACACAGGGATACAACAAAATCTCAAAGTATAGGACGGGTATGGTGAGGATGCGGCTAATTAAAATAATATAATATATTTTTATATATATATAATAACATTAATACTAAAATTGAATAATTAATTAATATTTTATAATTGAAAAAATGAGCAAATACTAAATTTGATTAGTGGACTAATATGTTATGGGCAGTGGGCTAAACCAAATTGGGTAGTGGGTGATAACTAATAAGGTATGATTATACTTTAACATAAAAAATAAGAAGTCCAAAGGTTACTTGTAAATTGTAATTTAGCAACTAAAGCAAATACAAGAAGAAAAGAAAACAATACGTGCTGAAAAACAATTAGGGCAAGCCCTTGTTGAAAAGAAAAAGAAAAAAAAAAGACGTTGCTTTGTTGCTTTTTAGCAACTAGCAAGCTGCGGGGGAGCAAACTCACTAGTCGATAAAAATCGCAAAAATCTCATATGCAGGCATTAGAGAGATAAAGAGAGAGAGAGTGGTCAAAAAGAGATCTGAAGACGATATACCTGCTTGAAGAGGTGGAGGTCTGTGGCAGTGACAATGGTTGATCACGTTTGTATTGTCTTCCTCCTTTTTTTTTGGGTTTCAAAATAGATCCATGGTTGTGACCATGTCCCATTGTATTACCCCTGTATCCGAGCCATACCAATCAACAACAAATGATTCTTCACTATTCAAAACACTTGTGAAAGTGTCAGGACACGTGTCTAGCTGTGTCGAACATGTATTCGATAACGTCGACCCCCCAAGGAGTATCTGTGCTTCCTAGGATAACACCTTTTATCCAAATTGAGCATAAAAGGTACAATCATTTTGTCTCTAAATAATGTAAATTTCTTTTTTCCATCTTTGGGCAGCCAAATACGGCTACTAAAATTCTCGAAAATTAAATTCAACAAAAAAATCAACTAAACATTAGGCGTAATTCTAACACACTCACATAACCAACCAATAAATAACAACAACCTCAAAACCATAATACCACACAACAACATAACCCCTAACAATGCTAATATGAAGATGAGACATTCTTACATAAACACAATTATTTTAAAGCTTTAAATCAAGTCAAATGCCAAAAAGTGACATTATTCATTCCATTCAAAAATCCATAAGTTTGTATAGAAAAATATTGAGAGTATTTCCATCATATTGTCACTATGTTATATGGTTGTAATAAGTATATATCTGTAAGGGTATATTAGTCTTTTATGCTTTTATTAGGTAACTATAAATATATAAGTTCAGAGTGAGAGGTAGTTTTCAATGACAAAACTCCTCTCTACCTCTCTCATTATTATTTTTTCTTTATTCTGATCTCAAATTTGCTTTTGGTATTGAATATTTGAGCCCCACACACTTCCGATTTTCTTCCTTTTTTTTTCTTTTTCTTCCTATTTCCTTTTACAGTGTTACTGGTGCAAACCATGGCCATGGTTTTGTGTCTATGAAGTCTTATGCGTAACCAGTGGCCATGGGTGGTTGTTGGATTTGTGGTCGTTGTTCTTGTCTATTCATGGGTTGGAATTGAGGTGTTGATCATCGCAATGTCATCGACTTCAACTGTTTGATGATCGCTTGGTTGTCATTCAATTTTGCGTTTGTGTGACGCCCCAAATTCTCGGGGGTCCTAATACTTGTTAATTCTCATTAATTAACCTAAGGCATTGATCCTAATGGACCAATTCTAATAGAAATCCGGTAGAGTCACCTTTGTAGGGGAAACTCTCCCCAACACATAACCTGCGTTCTAACTAACACAATGATCATTCCAAGGTCCAATACCAATATTTAAGCAATTAAATATTACACAACAAATCTCAATGTAACAATATACATTTCTCATTTGAATAAATACTTCATGTCCCCCAATATTACAAGCCTTTATTCAAAATAATGTACAAGTTTTGTATAGCCAAAATACAAGGCTTAAATAGATACAATAGGGCCTAAGCATCTATAAATTTAAAATGAAATTCCGGGCTTCAACTTTGTCATCAAATCGAACCCATGGGAAGAACCTTTGCGGAAGCACGAGTACTTGAAAAATGTTTCCACAATGGGGTGAGCCGAAGTCCAGTTGGGTATCTTCTATAGATAATACCTCCCAACCCCAATGCATATGATATGAATGCATTTTCATCAAGCCAAGCATATATCACAAATAACATAGAAATGATACTAAGCATACCAACCATGAATGATTCTTCATGAATGTATGTCCAACACCGAACCCCACTCCTAGGTTCCTATGCACGACACATGATACAATACCATATCATGAACCGGACATTCCAAGCCCCCACCATTGGGTTATACATCTCCAATGACTATTTCTCAATTCTTATGTCTTTCTTGGATAGGTAATTTATGAAAATTCCACCAAGGGGCTACCAAACCAACACGGCATTTTAAAGGCTACCCACTTCCGGTTCCGCATACAGCAACACACTTTCATGGACTCATTATACCACCGGCTAGTGTGTGACCGACATAACCAGGCCTTACACCTAAGGATGAATCTAACCCTTCTTGCTATACCTGACACATTTTCCCTACAATGTTCCGTGAGACTCAATTGAAAATTAATCCAATCTTCTTGAATCCCACCCATCAACTCACCTTGGTGGTGATTGACCCAAGCCTATGCAAACTTACACTCATGTTAAATGTAGTTCAACCTATGTGTAAGTAATGCTATGTACAATTGTAATTTCATCTCATCATAATGTTAATTATATTATGTAAGCATATAGTAATATCTCATAAACATCACCAAGCATGTCATAAGCATCATTAACTCAAATAACATACTTGAACATACTTAGGCATTTTATGAAACACCTAAAGAGCATAATATAAACACATAACATGCTCATTCATATCAAACATTCTCCACATGTTCAACTCCCAAAATCAAGTAAAAATTAGTTTATATGTTCATCAATTCACAAACTTCTCACCAATCACACTAGTTACATGGTAGATATGTAAATATTCTACATAACTCTATCAATACCATATACAACTTGAAATTACAAGTAATTCTAGATAGAAAGAAAACCAACACCTCTTGTAGCATAAACAAAAAAGAAAAACCTTCAAGAATGCCCAAAAATTAATTCTTCAACGCCTAGTCCAACCTTTTCTTTTTTCGAAATTTGGGAAAAATGGTAGTTGTTGGTGTTGGCGCGTAACCCTCATCGATTAAAACAACTTTAATTTTTGGTTGATCGAATTCTAACAGTTGGATAAAAAGTTATGATTCAAAGAAAGTGGGAGAGGTTGAAGGATTTTTGAAACTCTTCTCTCTCTTTCCCCAACGTTTTTGACAAGGCAAATGGGTGGAGAAAATTTGATTTTTTCCACTTCTTACTCTTTGTATATACTTGGCCTAGAATGTGCCACCTGTCTCATTTTAATTGGTTAGAAATCTCCAAAGGCCAAGCACAACGCTATGTGTCATAGTGGATAAAATGTGTTGAATGGCCTTTTTAATTATACTATTGGTCCCACAAATAAATTCAAGTTGCTGGGTTTTAATCGCGCATCACCCAATCGTGCGTTTTGCCTCGTTTTGTATCAAAAACCCAACTGTCTCGAAATTTAATAAAAATTAACTGCCTAAATTAATTTCTAGAGAAAAATCCAACAGTGAGATCCGTTTCGTTATCCGAATTATATAAAAAATCAAGTTTTTAAACAAAGCTTAAGCGTCTTAATTACTGTATTAACCCTTTTTATTAAATTTTTAAATTTCTCGGGTTTTACAGGTTGTTTCATCACCAAAGGCTTTGTTGATTGGTGTTGTAGTTGTAGCCAGTACCTTTTATGTGTGTTGTTGTCGTTCCCAGAGTAGCTCAGTCTACTACGCCGCCGGGAGCTAGGGTTTTATTTGCAAACAACGTTGAAAAAAACAAGATTTATTTCTCTTATATAGATCACTCCTCTTTCGAGTTGTAATATCCAATTGGATACGGCTTGAAGCCCAATTGACTCAGCCCAATATCGCATTTAGACCCCCACCATATTCAGTCACTCAAGTCTTCTAGTCTAAAAGCCCATAGGTTTAGTGATCCATATCCACCAATATGAGTCCATCTTGTCCATCCCAAGACCGATTCATATCAATTCTGTTTAGATCATATCGAACCTCATTCGGTGTAGGTCTTTTTATCACTGATTCATCCCTTTTCTTCTACTTCGAAGGCCAATACTCTACCTCTTGACCCAACTCTTTCACCCACCCTTTACTCGAACTTCCTTTTTTAATGCTTCCTTGAGTCCAGTCAAGATTAATAGGGTTAATTACATTCTCTAGTCCTGACCGGTTCAAGGTTTTATTAAAGGCAAAGGTCTTAAAAAGTGTCTAATGAGAACTAAATGAAAGGAAGGTGATGCTGGTTTTGATTATTGGGAACAAGAGGATTCACAGATTATTGTCTTATTGTAGAATAGCATTGAGGCTAGTATCAACTCTACATTACTCTATGTTGATATTGCTAAGGAAATTTGAGATTGTTTGACACATGTATTCTAACACAGATAACTTTACTTGTGTTTATGAGACTTGCAAACAATATTTCCGCTTTGACGACTATTTTTCCAGAGTAATGGATGTTTGTGAGGAATTGAGATCACACCATCCCATCACCACTAAATTTGACCATATAGAGTGCCAATGTGAGGATCTTGATGTTGTTTGTTTTCTTGTTGGCTTAAAACCTGAGTATGATCCTATCCATGCACAAATTTTAGCCAGTCCAACTCTTTCTTATCTTCTAGATGTGTTTTCCCGCTTACAACGTGCTGCTTTGTTGAATGACCATTCTACTTGAGGCATTGATCATTGTTCTTTTGCTGACTACCTTAATTGTCTCTAATGGCAACAAACGTTTTACTCGGGATGGTCGTGGCAATCATGACGGTCATGATTCTAAAAAAGGACGTAGTGGAGGTCATGATGGTTGTAATGGTACTCGTTTATGTACTCATTATGGTCAAACAAACCACATCGTGGATTATTTGTTGAGATTTATATGGCATGTCATCTGGTGTTGCCAATCTCTTATCAGGAGGATATCACCCCATTACTTGCATCATCATCATGTTCAGTCCTCCTAACTTAATTAGTTACAACTTACAATTACATGAAAAGAGTATGCTCAGTTCATATCCCAAAAATAAGCAATACCATCTTCCTCTACTGTTACTTTACCCAGTTAGGTATCTCTTTCACTTGTTCACTATTCTCCACTCGCAGTTCCTGAATCATAAATTTTGGCGCTTCTGATCACGTGACCAATTTATCTAATGCATTTTCTACTTATCATTTCATTATTCCCACTCATAGTGTCTTTAAGGACTACTCAATTGAGTCCTGATATGTCTTTATCATCTGTTTTATTTGTCTCTCAAATTTCTTTCAATTTATTTTCTATTAACAAGATTACTCGTTCACTTAACTACTCAGTAACCGTCAAGGATCAAAATTTCGTGTCGAAACGTCCGAAACGTCCGAAACGT
>CM042186.1:42013502-42035215 GCA_023539305.1 Ilex asprella | reverse complement strand
ATTATATTTAATACTTTACTGTAATTATATTTAGTACCCACTATAATTATATTTAATACACATTACAATTATATTTAATACCTACTGCAATTACTTTTAATACCCCACTAATTTGCAAGTACATACTGTAATTATATTTAATACCTGTAATTATATTTAATATCCTATATAATTACATTTAATTCCCCACCACTCTTGTGCCTTTTAATTTTTTTTTGGTTATAAGTATAACAATTATATTTAATACTTTACTGTAATTATATATAATACCCACTATAATTATATTTAATACTCATTACAATTATATTTAATACCTACTGTAATTACTTTTAATACCCCACTATTTTGCAAGTACATACTGTAATTATATTTAATACCCTATATAATTATATTTAATTCCCCACCACTCTTGTGCCTTTTAATTTTTTAATTTAAAAGTGTTATGCATATCATATTTAATTTGTAGAATGAATATAATGTGTTTGATAATGTAATGACATTTATTGTAGATATGACATCAAAGGGAAAGAATGTGGTTACTGAATCATCCCAAAAAAAGAAAAAAGAACGTGATATTGGATGGAACTACGGGGAACGAATTGGGGATAATCGACAACATGTGATGTGTAATTTTTGCCATAAAAAAATGATGGGTGGCGGTGTGTCACGATTAAAGCAACACTTGGCAGGTGGTTATAATAATGTGGAACAATGTGATAAGTGTCCTATTGAAATTGCGAGAGCTATGAGGGATTACTTGAATCACAACAAGACTGAAAATATAGAAGTGACTGATGAACGGAGAAAAATGAGACAGAATTTAATTGGTGGATCGAGGCGGAGGAGTGGTATCGAAATTTATTCTTCCGATGATAATTCAGATGATGATATGGACATAGAATATAGAGCGGATATTGAGTATGCAAAACAACAATCTATTCGTGATATACATATGGCTGAGCAGGGCTTTAGAAGAGGAAGTTCTAGACCATCTATCCAAAAAGGTGGTACATTCAGGAGTTTTATGCGCTCACATAGTGTGAAGGAATCTTGGGATAAATTCTCAAGAAAATCACAAAAATTGATGGGCAAAGAAAAAGATCTCCCGATAGAAGAAATGGATCCTTCAATGTATCGAAATAGAGAAGTGAAGCAAGCCAAACTAACTCATATGTGGAATCCTAAAAAGTGGGCAAAGTCGGCAAAACATGCTATTGCAAAATATTTCATTTATGAGAATATTCCACCAAGCAAAGCTCAAGGTCATTTTTATCAATTGATGATTGATGAAATTGCTTTAGCTGGAGTGGGTGTGAAAGGGCCAACCCCATATGAGATTGGTGGGCCATTACTAGATAATGAGATAGATGAGCTTAAAGAGTACATTGACCAATTCAAAAAGAAGTGGGAGATTTATGGAGTGACAATCATGTGTGATGGATGGACATCCACCACAAGATTATCTATCATTAACTTCTTGATATATTGTGATGGAAAAGTTGTATTCCACAAGTCAATTGATAGTTCTGGCCATGACAAGGATGCTAACTATATTTTGGGGTTGATGGATGCTGTTGTTGAGGAGATTGGAGAGAAATATGTGGTTCAGATAATTACAGACAATGGCAGTGCGTACAAAAAAGCGGGTGAAATGTTGATGGAAAGAAGACCACACTTATATTGGACTCCTTGTGCTGCCCACTCTCTAGATTTGATTTTGCATGATTTTTCCAAGATTGAAACAGTTCAAAATGTGCTAGAGCAAGCTAAAAGAGTGACCAATTTTATCTATAATCATAATAGAGTCTTGGACATAATGAGAACATTTTGTTCGGGGGAATTGATTCGGCCTGGACAAACAAGATTTGCCACTAATTATATTGCCCTACAAAGTATTTTGGAGCAGAGAAATGGTTTGCAAAGGATGTTTACTTCAGAAGATTGGTCTAGGACTGCAGCAGCAAAGGATCCAGTTGGAAAGCGAGTTCAAGGGACAATTCTAAATCCTAAGTTTTGGGAGACCGCAAAAAATGTGTTGAATATGCATACACCTATTGCAAAAGTTCTAAGAATGGTGGATGAGGAAAGAAAAGCAACAATGCCATATGTACATGAAGCAATGAAACGAGCAAGACAAGCTGTCAAAGACGCGGCTCCTAAATCGTGCAAAAAATATCTTGACATCATTGATGCTCGATGGAAAAAACAAATCATTCAACATATTCATATGGCAGGTAAACTTATTGTTTACCAATTTATATTTTAATTATTGATAAGTGTTATCATTTTGGATGTTATCATTTATAAGTGTTATCATTATTTATATTGTGCAGCTTATTACTTGAATCCCGCATACCATTATGAAGAAGATGTTGGTGTGTTAGAAACTTTTTTGGGTTCGCTTCGGATCGTTGTGTCTAGATTAGAGACAAATCCAAACAAGGCTGCTGAAGCACTTGCAGAGGTAATATTTTAGTATTTCAATCTCAGTTTACAAATGTGCTAAATTAATATATAACATCAACATATCCATAATATTTAGGTAAAAATATTTCGGGAAGCCATGTATTGTTTTGCTGACCAATCTGCAATTAGAGGAAGAACAAAAAGTGATCCAGGTAATTAAGTAGATTATTTACACACTTATATTTTGTTGTCATGATTTTCTATTTATATTTTTTTTAAGGTTTTAATATATTTCTTATTATTAACAGCTGAATGGTGGTTTATGTATGGTACTGATGCTCCAAATTTGAGAAAGATTGCTATGAGAATATTGTCGCAAACAGCCTCATCTAGTGGTTGTGAGAGAAACTGGAGCACATTTGCTCTCATTCATACTAAAGTGCGGAATCGACTCAATTATCAAAAGTTAGAAAGGCTGGTGTTTGCACAATATAACATGAGGTTGAAGTTAAAACACCTTATGAAAGACAAAAAAGGGTATGAATTCAGACCTATAGACTTAACCACTGTTTTTGAGGAAGATGAAGGTATTTCGGAGTGATTAGATGATCCTGGTGATGCACTTTTAGATGAACTTGATGATGATGGGCAACCAACAAGACCAAACACTTTCCTAGCAACGTGGGCAAATCGTTTTTCCGATGACGATGTAGGAGTAGGCCTGAGTCAAGGTGTTGTGCCACCACGAAAATCAAGATCCAAAATAAGTAGAGAAGGATCAAGTAAAGCAATGGATGATGAAGAGTTCGACAGACTAATGAGAGGTCCACCAAGACCACGTAAACAACCTGTCATTGTCACTAGTAGTACTGAGGATGATCATAATGGTGATGGTAGCAATAATGATGGTGGTGAAGATGATGATGAAGATAGTGGTAGTGGTGGTGGTGGTAGTGGAGATGGTGACAGCGGAGGTGGTGATAGCCATGGACATGGAGGCGATGGAGATGGTGGTGATGGAGGTACGGGGAGCCAAAGTCCACATGGAATTGTTTTCACTGTAGAGGAAGGATTTACACATGTTACACAAGATGAAGATCATGGCTCTCGACGAATGCTTCAATATGAACGACGCTCAAAATCAACTCGAGATCGTCAACAAGAGCGCACTCGAAATCCGACCACTCCACATGGTATGGGTGCTATTAGGTATGGAACTGATATGATTAATGATGGTTTTTCTAATATGAGTATAAGTGGAAGTGGAAGTGGAAGTGAACACCATAATTATGGTTCATCGTCTTCATATGGTTATGGTTCTGGGCATGGCATTCCCTCCTATGATTATGGATCGGGGTATGACACACGAGGATACGGATATGGATCCTCAACATATGGTTATGGATCTGGCTATGATTCCCAGACATCCTCCTCGTATAGACAAGATGAAGGTTGGCCACTGACTGATGCATTCGTTCCCCAACAAATTGGATGTAGTGTTGCAGACTATCAGAGGTTTGGGAGAGAATATAATTCACATTATCGTAATAATATGAGTTGGAGTAACTATTGTCATCATATTTATGTCACATATGGAGTTTCTCTAAGTAGCTACCCAGAGCCTACACCGATGTATGAACCTGCTCGACATTCCACAGGGGGATGGATGTAGCCATGTAAGTATGTACTCATTAGTATTTCATGTATATTATGAAACTTTAATATTATATAAAAGTGTGTTTATTTGATAAAAATTAAGCATTTGAAACTAATTTAAGTGATTTTCGCCTCATGTCAAGCCTTTTATTCTCTCCAATTTAAATTTATTCTTGTATAAATGGATGTTAACCCAATAAATATGTTGAATTAATCAATTATTTAGCTTATCTTTATAGATTAATGGATTATATTTGTGTTTCCACGCGTTTCCATATTTTTTCTGCGTTTCCATTGCGTTTCCGAAACGTTTCCGAAACGTTTCCGTTTTTTAGCTGTCCGAAACGGTACTTCGAAACGAAATTTCGATCCTTGGTAACCGTTTATCCCTCTTACGTTATTGTGTTTAGGATCTCTAGACAAAGATGATGATTGGTACAAGACATGAAGCCAGTGGTCTCAATTACTTTGACCTTGATCCATCTCCTCGCGCACTTCAGATCTTATCACCTTTATTTCAGTGGCATTGTTGCCTTGGTCATTTGATGAGAATCGTGTTGGAATTGGATAATTAATATCAATTTTGTTTTAAGATTTATTTTATTATTTGAATATTAGTTAATATTTATCTTTCTAGTGGTAGAGTTATATTAGGAGTCTTTATTTTGAGGTTTTGGTTTCCCTATATAAAGGGATGCATGTAAGAATTTTATGGATACATGAATTATTGAATAACATTGAGAATTGTTTCTCTTGACTTTCTGATTCTCATCCCTTTGTTCCCTTCTCGTACCCTTTCTTCTTTTCTTTTCATCCCCATATACCTTATTCTTGATGTACATAAATTGGTATAGTTTATCAAATCTAATACGATTTGCATCATCATCTATCCCTCCAGAACTTGAAGTTTCAAGTTTCTAGGTGTATCGCCTGTCCCGTGAAGTTTATCAACTTGGTAATCATCGTGTGTCCTTTCGGTCTCGAATCGATTATCGTGTGTCTAGTCTATTTGAGTTAGTTCATTCTAAGATATAGGGTCTAATATTTTATTTAATAAATTTATTTATTTTCTATCACTTATGGATAATTATTCTTGTTTGACTTGATTATTTATATGAAAAAGTTCGTTCTGAATTATTTTCTATATTTGAGATGTTTTGTAAAGAAATCAAAACTCAATAAAATTATTGTATTCACATTTTATGTTCTGATAATGCTCGTGAACATGGTTGTTAGTATTGTCCGATACGCGATACGTATCATACAATACGTCACGATACAAGCCTAAAACAATACGAATCTTAGTTATGTATCGTTTTTGCGTTGTATCGTCCGATATACGATACGTTTTTACGATACGATACGTATCGGTACAATACGCACGATACGCGCAAAAACTATTAATTTTTTTTTTAAAAGGAACGACGTTGTTTTGTGTCAAAGATGACTGATTTTTTTATCCCTATAACCATTGAAATGACGTCGTTTCAGTGGTTAGGGTTTACCAAAAAAAAATCTATCTTTTCTTCGCTGGTCTTCGTCTCTTCGACTCTGTGTCTCCGCGTGTTCTTCAGCCTTGCACAACGACGACGACCGGGTGTTCTTCAGCCTTGGACGACGACAACTGAGGGGTCGTTGGTCGTCGATTGTGGGTGTTCTTCGATCTGGGTCTTCGCTCATCGCTGGGTGCTCGACTCTGGGTGTTCTTCCATCTGACTTTGGGTCTTCGATCATCACTGGTCTTCGAAGATACGTCTCTGTTCTTCCATCTAAGCAACCTTCTTCTTCCTTGTCCAGGTACTCCATCGAAGCTGTAATAAATATTGTGCAATAAATATTAATTTTCAAATGTTTTACATAATAAAAAAATTGCAAATTGTTGATAGAAGTGTAAAAAAATGCTAATTTTTGAATCTTGTATAAAAATTTCTGAATCTTAATTAATATAAATTTTTGGTGGAGTATTAATGAAATGCTATATTTTTCTGAGTATATGATTTTTTTTCAAAGGTATATATATTTTATTATTATTTTTTTAAAATTACACCGTATCTTACGATATACGATACGATACACTATTTTTAAAATACGATACATCTTCCGATACACAATTTGATAACTATGCTCGTGAATATGACTCTAATCACTTTTTTAATTATGTTGGTAAAATTGATATTATTCTTCAAACTTCATGTGTCCACTCTCCAACAAAATAGTGTGGCTGAGTGTAAGAGTCGTCATTTGTTGGAAGTGGCACACACACTGTTATTTCAAATGCATGTCTGTTAATGTTTTCTGAGTGACGACGTACTTTTTGTCTGTCATCTCTTTAACTGTATGCCCTCTTCTGTGTTTAAATAGGAGTCCACATTCTATTATTTTTTCTCTTTTTCTGTTATTTTTCTTACCCCTTAAAGATTTGGTGTGTTTGTTATGTTCACAACTTGGGCCATGACTTTGATAAACTTGCCCCTTATGTTACCAAATGTGTCTTTCTTGGTAATTCTCGCACACAAAAGAGGTATCGTAGCTATAGTCCCACTCATTCCGCATATATTTTTCTAGTATTGATGTCACCTTTACTAAGATGTCTCGTATTTTCAAGCTCCTACCCACCCTCTAGATCTTGACTTTGAGCGGTCACCTTCACCCCTCCCTCTTCCATTACCTTCTGTGATTTACCACCATCGATTACGCCACCTTTAGCTTTACCACCATCGTCCTCTTTAACCTCGCTCTGTTTACAATCTCGTCGTTAGAGAGCATCTAGTGAGGTAACCCCATTGTCTTACTCGCCATATTCCGATCCCAGTTCTTTCGGTACTTCTGACTCTTTACCCCTGCACTTCGTAAAAGTACTCGGTCTTTTGTTACTAATTGTCCTATTAGTAATTTTGTTTTTTATAATGCTTGTCTCTTGCTTTCTTTTGTTTTTATATCTTAGCTCTCTACTATTTCTATTTCTAAGACCTTGTAGGGCTCATTATCTAGTTTAGATTGGCAGAAAGCTATGAAAATGAAAATGGATGTCTTACATCATAATAACACTTAGGACCTTGCTCGCTTACCACCGGTAAAAAAAAAACTATTGGTTGTTAGCAAGTGTATAATATCAAATTTAATTCGATGGTTTTGTTGAATGCCTCACACCTTGACTTGTTGTCAAGGGTTTTACTCAAACATATGACATTGATTATGATGAGACATTCTCTCATGTTGCCAAAATTTCTAGTGTTCGGATGTTGATTTCTTTGGCTATTAATCTTGGTTTTGCCTTTATTATAGTTAGACATGAAAAATGCCTTCCTACACAGTAACTTGGTTGAGGAAGGCTATATGGAGCAGCCACCTGAGTTTATTGTGCAAAAGGAGTACTATAAGAGTGTTTGTCAACTAAAGAAATTTTTTTATGGTTTAAAGTAGTCACCAAGGGTATGGTTTGGTAAGTTTTCTAAGACAGTTTTAGAGTTTGGTCTTCTTAAATATCAGACAGATCATTTTGTTCTTCACATACATACTAATTATACTAGTTATTTATGTAGATAATATTGTAATTAGTGATGATGACAATGAAGGTATTGCAACGTTGAAAGTATTTCAATAGGACCGATTTTACACTAAAGACCTAGACAAACTCAAGTATTTCTTAGGTATTGAAGTTGTTAGATGTAAGCAAAATCTCAGAGAAAATATATATTTGACATGTTAAAGAAAACAAATTTGATGGGTGGTAGACTAATCCATATTTCTATAGATCTAAACCAAAAGTTGTTGATGGTGCACTATTTAAAAATCTAGGTCGGTACCGCAAGTTTGTTAGTAAGCTAAATTATCTCACTATTACCTGACTAGATATTGTATATGCAGTTTTAGTGGTGTAAGTCAATTTATGGGATGCCCTAGAATACCACACTAGGATGTAGTCATTTGCATTCTTCGATACTTTGAACGTGCTCCTGGACTTGGGTTGTTGAGTCAAGTCAATGGCCACCTTAGAGTGAAAGGTTTTACAGATATTGATTAAGCTAATTCTCTCTCAGATCAAAGTTCAACTATTGAATATTATACTTTATTGAAAGGTACCGTGATTACATGAAAGAGTAAGGAACAAACAGTGGTAGCATGGTCTAGTACTAAGGTTGAAACTAAGTAGATAGCGATGAAACATACCACTAGTGAGTTGATACGAATCCTGTACTTTTTTCAAAAAATTGATTTTTCAGTCCAACTTCTCCTACAGTTGTAAAATAATAATCAGACAACTCTTTACATTGCTATCAATCTTGTATTCCATGAGAGCATTAAGCAGATCGAAGTTGATTATTACTTTATTCAAAACAAGATACTAAGATGAGATATTGCAATACCATTTATGAAATCTGATGATCAACTTACAGATATGTTCACAAGCATCGAGTCGTATTCGTCTTACAACTATTTGTTTCAAGATTGAAATATATAATCATAGTTGTTAGTCTTATACGATACGTCACAATACAGGACTAAATCAATACGAATCGTAGTTCTGTATCGTTTTGCGTTATATCGTCCGATACACAATACGTTTTTACGATACGATACGTGTCGTATCGTATTAGTACGATACGAATGATAGTGTAAATGCTTTTTTCTTTTTACGGAACATCGTTTTGGGCTAGGCAGGTACTCCAACAAACATGTGGTCTTGTGCAGTGGAATAAATTATGTCAATTTATTTATAAAGCCAAATTTTTTTTTTTTTGTATCAAAATTTCTGAATCTTGATTAATGTTAATTTTTTAATTTATTTATACAGTCCAGTCTCTTTGGTGTTTCAATTAGTGAACTACGGTTGTGAACTTTGCATTATAATATTAGTGGACTATGTTGATGACTTGAATAGTTGGTCGAGTAGTAATGAAATGTAATGTTTTTATGAGTGTATAATTTTTTTTCAAAAGTATATTTAGTTTATTATTTATTTAAAATTGCACCGTATCTTACGATTCACGATATGATATACGATTTTTAAAAAATGATACGCCTTCCGATATATGATTTAATAACTATGTATATAATATATATATATATATATATATATATTCTAGCTTGAGAGGGAGTGTTGAAAGTATTACTATTATGTTGTCACTATTTTATATGGTTGTGATAAGTATACCTCTCTAAGGGCATACTAGTCTTTTATGTTTTTATTAGTTAATTACAAATATAAGTTGAGAATGAGAGGTAGGTTTTGAATAACAAAACTCCTCTTTGCCCCTCCCATTATTGTTTTCTCTTCATTCTCTAAACTTAACAAAAACCTTAAAAATAATATATTAATTTCACAAACCTCTCTTCTAAATGTCCCTAGGCTTCAGTTTTAGCACAGCCACAACCAACTCTAACCCCTCCTGTGCTTATTCAACACCTTACTCGTAAATTCCCTTTTTAGCTTATTATAACGTTCATCGTACGAAAATGGAGACAGGTTTTCGAGCTACTCTTGAGGCCATCATTACTACATTGCCCATATATCTCACTCAATTCCTATGCAAACCCTTAGCAAATAGAGGAAACAACCTCTTTGTACATCCTTGCATCAAATGGATCAAATCCACAAAAATATTCAATGAAGAACAAGATTTTAGAAATCAGAATCTTATCTTGGATCGATGGAAAAGACTACAAGATCGGGATGATAGGATTGTATTGAGAATCATAAGATACTATAAATCATAGTTATCAAAATCATACGATTCTCGATTCTTTTCGTATAATTTAGTTCGATAAAAATACAAAACGATTCGTATCTTATATGAGAATCATTTTTAGAGTTGAATCGCATCTGAATCGTTCAATTCGTATCACACGCATCGCACGATTCAATCACTTTATTTTAAAACCCAAATTTTTAAAAAAATGACATCGTTTTATCCACTAAACAGTAAAACGGCGTTTTATTTATAGAAAAACCTACACCTTAATTAAAACTCAATCTCTTTACTCGTTATCTCTCTAGTGTCATCTAAAACTCGCCTCATCAGCTAAAGGTATGTTTCATGCTCTTCTTCTTCTTAACAATAAACAAGCCCTAACATGTCTTTTTTTTTACATCAAATTTTTCTATCTCTTGTCATCATATTTTATAATAAACTTTGATTTTTGCTTTTAATTCTTTCATGGATAGTTTGTTAGGTTCTAATTTTTTGTTTCAAAATGTAACCTATATGTTTTCTCCCAATCAATTTCCTTATTTGTTCTTTTTCCATTCATTTTTGTAACCTAATATGTACTAAGTGTCACTATTTTGGTTCTTGAATAAACATTGTTCTTTAATGAATTTTTTTTAAGTTGTTGAATTTAAAAATGGTTAAACAAAATATGAAAATGAAGCAAAAGGCTAGTGTATTTCCATTAAGACAACCTGATTATGTCAATTGATTATTTTTAAAATGCAATAATGTTAAATATTTAATATTTTGCCTATTTTAAATATGTAAATACTATTTTTTTATTTTTGTTCAAAGTTTGTTTTGAATCTTACGAAACACAATTCGATACGATTCTCAAATTTAGGATTTCGATTCACAATATGATGCTATAAATTAAAAAAGCGAGAAAAAAAATATACATAAGCCAAGTATATATGCAAATTGAAATTTTATAAAAAAAAACATATAAAAGATAGAAATATGATTAGAATTTGAAAAACTATAGGAGCATTGAAGATAGTTAAAAATCAAAGGCCGTTTGTTTTTTTTTTTTTTGTGGGATGTTGTGAGGAGTAAAAGAATTAAAGTATTTTGACCTTATCTTTTAAAAGGAGACGAATATAGAGTAGAGATTGGAAAGTTGAGAGACTAATGAACCAACAACTTTAACGGTTCGATATCTAAACAAAATATTAGAAAAGAGTGAAAATGGAAGACTATTTGACAATTATCACTCGTCAGGAGACGAGATCAAACTTAACGGTGGTTTTTAATTTTCAACGACAGAGACAGACAAATGAAGAGTGTTTTTTGTACCACAGAGTTTTATGCATCTTTTTCCATCTGCCAAAATTCAATATGAAACTAAAAATTATAGGAGACAATCACATTAAGATAGAGTTCTAAGTATTGAAATAATAAATATGACTTAAGTCAACTTAATAACTAAATGCGCCTTACAAACAAACCCAACAACTAGGATCAGTAAAATCGCAATTTGGATTGGGTATCTACAATCCTATAAGAATGAGAGAACTACAAGAAAAAGAAGAGTACAAGAAGAATAAGACTACAAGCAGAAGATGACGGCCATAAGAGAGAATATTAGATGAAGACTACAACAAGAAGGCCACAACAAGAAGAGGAAAATGATTACAAGAGGATGACTACAATAAGAAGACGACGACACCTGCTAAAGATAAAGACTACTTAGAAAAAGAAGACTACGAAGAAAAAGAAGACAATTAACAAGAAGAACAAGATCATAGTTGCTAGTATCGTATGATACGCGATACGTATCGTACGATACGTCACGATACGGATCGTAGTTATGTATCGTTTTTGCGTCGTATCGTCCGATATGCGATACATTTTTATGATACGATACATATTGTACCGATACGTACGATATGTTCAAAATCTGTTAAATTTTTTTTTTTGATCAAACGACGTCGTTTTGAGTTAATAACAGTCTATATTTTATCCCTAGCACTAAAACGACGTCGTTTGTGGCTAGGGTTTACAAAAAAAAATTCCTCTTTTCTCTCTTCTTCGAATCGATTGTTGTCTTCTTCCTGCAGACTTCACGATTTCGGTCTTCTACAGACTTCATGGACAACTAAACGAAGAACCCAGTTAACCCCTCGCTCTCTTCTCCGTCTTCTCTCTGTTCTCGATCTTCTCTCTCTTTTCAGTCTTCTCTCTTCTCTCTTTTCTCCGTTTTCTCTCTGTTTTCCGTCGACCAAAGCAGTAAAATTTGAGAAGCCTTCAGCCATCGAAGTCATCATCCATCAGCACTCTGAGAAACCATCTGAGAAGCCATCAGCCATCAAAGTCATCATCCTTCTGCAAACTTCAGCAAAATCACCAGGATCTGCAGCCATCAAGAAGCCATCAGCACTCAGCAGGATCTTCCTCCTCCAGCTACTCCAGGTAAACCTGTGCAGTGTAAAAAATTCTATTAATTTATTTACAAAGCCAAATAAATTTACTTTTTTTTGTATAAAATTTTTTGAATCTATGATTAATTTTAATTTTGTGATACAGTGGCATCACCTGCATCCTATTTTCATATAGAAATGACTAAAAAACTTGCTAATGATCCTACATGGGAACATTGTGACAAAGTAGAAGGATCAAAAGGTTGAAATTAAAATGCATTCATTGTGCAAATGTCTATTGGGGAGGCATTTCAAAAATGAAAAATCATTTGGCTGGTAATCGTAAAGATGTAGCGTCATGTAAGCATTGCCCTGATGAAGTAACTAAATTTATTTTCATATAGAAATGACTAAAAAACTTGCTAATGATCTCACATGGGAACATTGTGACAAAGTAGAAGGATCAAAAGGTGAAATTGAAATGCATTCATTGTGCAAATGTCTATTGGGGAGACATTTCAAGAATGAAAAATCATTTGGCTAGTAATCGTAAACATGTAGCGTCATGTAAACATTGCCCTGATGAAGTAACTGAATTTTTTAAACAATTGTTGGATGATAGGACTTCTAGCAAAAATATGAGTCTTGTGAATTCGAAAAGTAGTGACAGTGTGGGTAGTACTCCTGTAGATAAGATACAACCAACCACCACCATTACTTTGAATACCATGTTGAAGAAAAAGGGTAGAGAAGATATATGCTTGAATATTTGCAGATGTTTTTATGCTAATGCCCTTCCTTTTAATTTGGTAAAGGATCCATATTTTGTAAGAATGTTAGAATCTGTTGCATCGTTTGGCAAGGGATTGAAACATCCATCGTATCATAAGGTAAGATGTTCTTTTTTGAAAAAAGAAACAAATTTGATTAATAGTGGGTTGATGAAAAATTATAAAGCAGAGTGGAGAAAGACAAGTTGTAGTCTTATGTCTGATGGATGGACTGATGTGAAACATCGCTCTATCACTAATTTTTTAGTGAATAGCCCTAGAGGAAGTGTGTTTCTTAAAAGTATTGATACTTCGGGCATTTGTAAGAATGCGGATAATCTTTTTCAGCTTTTAGATTCAATGATAGAAGAGATTGGTGAGGACAATGTTGTTCAAGTTGTGACTAATAGTGCATCGGCTTATGTAAAAGCTGAGGAGTTGTTAATGGAAAATAGGAAAAAAAAATTTTGGTCTCCTTGCGCTGCACATTGTCTAAATCTTATTTTGACGGATATTAGAGACCTTCCTCTGCACAAGGATATAATGGCAAAGGCAAGGAAAATCACAATTTATATTTATAGACATTCTTGGGTGTTAAATCTTATGAGGAAGTATACAAAGAAAAGGAATTTGGTGAGAACTTGTGTGACTAGATTTGCCACCTCATATTTAACTTTAAGGAGTTTATTTGAGAATAAAATTGGGCTTAGAGCAATGTTTGCTTCCGAAGAATGGCAGAGAAGTCAATACTCTAAGAAGGGAGATGGTGTAAAAGTGATGGATATTATACTAGCTGGCCAAATTTTTTGGGGATCAATTAAGTATTGTTTGAAGTGTGTGTTGCCATTGGTGAAGGTGTTGAGGCTTGTAGATGGGGATTTAAAGTCTTTCATGGGATATATTTACGAGGCAATGGACGAGGCAAAAGAACAAATCCAAAAGAATTTTCAAAATGTGAAGAAGCACTATAAGCCCATGTGGACTATTGTTGACACTAGATGGAACTTGCAATTACACAGACCTCTCATGCAGCTGCCTATTATCTCAATCCAGCGTAAGATTTAAATTTATCAATTTTTATATCATTTTATATCTATATATTGTATAGTGATCAGTGATCAATGTAAATCAAAACTATTTCAGGTTTCATTACAACGATAGTGTGGACTATGAGATAAAGATGAGACTTTATCAAACTATTCAGAGAATATGCCCAAGTCCTATTGTTAGAGAAAAAGTTGATAAACAATTAGATATCTTTCACAATACTGATTTGATGTTTGGAATGGACATGGCAATCCAGATGAGGAAGAAAAAACAACCTGGTTAGTGGTAACCTAACCTAAGTTAGTCATTTAATGCAATTGCTTAAGTTAGTTAATGCAATATTCTTTTGTAATTTTTTATAGCCTTATTGGTGGAAATTATTTAGAGGATGTTGTCTAGAGTTGCAACAACTTACTATCCGCGTCCTTAGCTTGACTTGTAGTGCCACAGGATGTGAAAGGAATTGGAGTACATTTGACCAGGTGCACTCTAAGAGGAGAAATCGATTAGAGCAACAAAGATTAAGTGCACATGTGTTTGTGAAGTATAATCTTCGATTGGAGGTAAGACACCAAAAGAGAATACTAGAGGGTGATTCCTATGATCCTATTTCTCTCTCAGATATAAAATCTGATGATGAGTGGATCACTGAAAAAGAAGATGCACTCCTTCCTGAGGACACTACTTAGATGAATGTTGGTGAATGTTTTGAGGTTCAAGAAGGGACTAGCAAAAAGAGAAAGAGAGGTAAATAGTATATAATTAAAATGTAGTGGTTGTTTTGTCTTCTTCTCCATTACTTTGAATTTTTTTTTTATATTTTGTATTGCTTGTTTTCTAGAGTCTAGAAATCTTTCTTTAAACAAGAAAAAAGGGAAGCAAATAGTTCAACTTGAAGGGAAGGATGAACAAATACAAGAAGTTGAAAATGATGAAGGAAGTGAAGACTTGTTGGCATCCGATCACAATGATGATGATGATGATGCATTTTCAATTGAAATTGAAGATTGAGTTCAAAATGGATGTTAGAAATTTGGATTAGAAGTCTCTTTGGTGTTTGAAGTTTGAATTAGTGACCTATGGTTGTGAACTTTGAATTACAATATTAATGGACTATATTGATGACTTGAATATTTGGTGGAGTATTAATTAAATGATATGTTTTTATGAATGTATGATTTTTTTTCAAAGGTATATATATTTTATTATTATTTATTTAAAGTTGTACCGTATCTTACGATACACGATACGATACACTTATTTTAAAAAACGATACGCCTTCCGATACATGATTTGGTAACTATGAACAAGACCACAACGTCGACAACAACAACAGAAAGAGTACAAGAAGAAGAAGAACAAGACTATTACAAGATGAAGAAGAAGAAAAAGAAAAAGTCTATAACAAGAACAAGAATAAGAACAAGGAAGAAGACTAGAAGAAGAAGAAGAAGACAAAAAACACACAAAAAAAAAAAACAAAAGAAAAAAGCCTACTAAAAGGAGAAGAATAAGAAGACTACAAGTAACAGAAAAAGAAAAGAACAATAGAACAAAAAAGAAGAAGAATACAACAACAAAAACAAGATAAATATTACAAGAAGAATACAAGAACACTACAAGAAGAAGAAGACAAACTGCAACAATAAGAAGAAGAAGATTGCATGAGAACGACAAAAAAAATTAGAATAAGATTACAAGAAGGACAACAACAAGAAGAAAAAGTAGAAGACTAAAAAAAGATGAAAAAGAAAAAAAGAGAAGACTGTAACAACAACAATAAGACTACAAGACGAAGAAAAAACAAAAAGAAAAATAAGACAAAATGGAAGAAGAAAAAGAACATTGCAAAAAGAAGAGAACAACAATAAGAAGAAGAAAAAAAAGAAGACTACAACAAAAAAAACCACAAGAAGAAAAAAGATAAATACTACTAGAAGGAGAAGAAGAAGAATAAAAAAACAACAAGACAAAGAAGAAGAAGACTATAAAAAGAAGAAAAAAATACTACCAGAAGGTGAAAAAAGAATAAGTTGAAGACTACAAGAAGATCACAAAGAGGAAGAAGCAGAAAAAGATGACTAAAAGAATAAGAATAAGACTACAAGCAGAAAAAATAGAAAACTACAAGAGTGAACTACTAAGAAGAAAAAAAAGAAGACGACTACAAGAACAAAAAGAAGAAGAGGACAACAAGAAGAAGACTAAAATAACAAGATGAAGACAACTACAACAAGAAGAAGAAAAACAAGACTATAGAAATAAGAAGATTAAAACAAGAACAAGAACAAGAACAAGAAGAAGAAAAAGACTACCAAGAAAAAGAAGACAACAAAAACAAGAAGCTAGAGACTACAACAATAACAAAAAAAAAGAAGCCCACAACAACAAGAAGCCCACAACACCAACAAGACCACAAGAAGAAGAGGAGATATTCTAAGAACCATGAAGACTACAAGAAAAAAAAAAAAAAGAAGGAAGACTACAAGAACAAGAAAACTATAGAAAGAAGAAAAAAGAAAGAAGAAAAAGAAAAAGAAAATTGCAAGAAAAACAAGTAAACTACTGTTAAAGTATTGAGGGGTAGTTTAATTGCTTGCTTTATTCTATATTGTGCTACTATATAGAGACTTTTGTTATATATTTTAGGTTAAGTTGTTGCACAGACTAATTGTGTCATAACTCAACAATATTTTCTCTATTTTTCTCTTATCTCTTCTTTCTTTGATCTAATCTAGCAACTACAAGAAGAAAAGAAAAAGAAGACATATATAAAAAAAAGAAGAAAAAAATATTACTAGAAGGAGAAGAAGGATACACGAAGAAGAATGAAAGAAAAGAAGAATACAACAATAAGAAAAAAAAGATAGAGAAGAATATTACACGAAGAAGAACAAGACTATAAAAAGAAGAAGAAATATAAGAAGAGCAAGACTAAAATATGAAAAATGAGACTCTAAGAAGAAGAAAACTACAAGAAACAAAAGAAAAATAGGAAGACCAACAACACAGGAAAAATAAGAACACAACTACAAGAAGAAGTAGAAGATTATCAGAAGAAAAAGAAGATTTCAACAAGAAGTTATTCAAAAAGAAGAGGACTAAAAACAAAAATAAGCAAAAAAACTACAATGACAAGAAGCAGAAGGCTGCAACAAGAAAATAAGAGTACTACAACAACGACAAGAAGAAGAAGGAGACTACAACAAAATAAGAAAAAGACCACAAGAAGAAGAATAAGACTCCAACAAGTACAAGAAAAAAGAAGAAAACCACTACAGGAAGAAGAAGAATTTGAAAAAGACTACTTGAAAGAGAACAAGAAGCAGAAGAAAAAGAAAAAAAAACCTATTAGAAGTAGAAGAAGACAACTACAACAAGAATAAGAACTATAGCAGCAAGAAGAAGAATGCAAGAATAAAAAGAAAAAGACTAGAAGAAGGAAGTATAAGAAGAAGACTACAAAAGAAAGAAGAAGTGAATAAAGAATACAAAAAGAAGACTAGGAAAAAAAAACACTCCGAGAAAAAGAAGTATACTACAAGAAAAATGACACCAGAAGACTACAAGGAAGAGAAAAAGGAGTAAGAAAAAAAAATTCAAAAAGAAGACTACTACAACGAAAAAAAAAAGACTACAAGAAGAAGGCTGCAACAACAATAACAAGAATATCAGAAGAAAAAAAATAACACTACAAAATGAAGAAAGCAATAATAAACAAGAGAAGAAAAAGGCTACAAGAACGAGAAGTGGATGACGAATAAGAGGAAGAAGAAAAAGATGAAGACTACTAGAAGGAGAAGAAGCAAAATAAAAGTACAAGACAAAGAAGGAGGAGGAGAAGAAAAAGGACTACAAAAAGAATAAAATAAGAAGAAAGACTACGGGAAGAAGAAGAAAAAGAATATACTACAAAAAGTAGAAGACTACATAAGAAGAAGATTACAAAAAGGAAAAAGAAGAAAAAAACGACTACAAGAAGAAAAGGCACAAAACTACAAAAAGGAACTGCTAATAAGAAGAAAAAGAAGAGTAGAAAACTACAAGAAAAAAAAAAGGACGACAAGAAGAAGACTAAAATAATAAGAAGAAGACAACTGCAACAACAAGAAAAAGAATACTGCAAGAAGAACAAAACTAGAGGAAGAAGAAGAAGAAAATAGGATGAATAAGACTATAAAAAGAAAAAGACTAAAACAAGAACAAAAAGAAAAATAAGACTATGCCAAGAATAAGAAGAAGAAGAAGAAAACTACAACAAGAAGAAAAAGAAAAGCCTACAACAACAACAAGAAGACTACAACACCAACAAGGCCACAATAAGAAGAAGAGACTAGAAAAATTATAAAAAGACTACAACAACAACAAAAAGAAGGCCACAATAAGAAAAAGAAGAAGAAGCCCATAAGAAAAAGACGAAGAAAAAGAATGCGGCAACAACAAAAAGAAAAAGAAGCAGATTACAAGAAAAAAAAAGAATAAGACTACTAGTAGAAAAAAAAAAGAGAAGATTACTAGAAGGATAAGAAAAAGGCTATAAGTAGAAAAGGGCTACCAAAAGAAGAAAAGGAAGACTGTCAACAAGAAAGAAAAAATAAGTAATAAAAAGAAGACTACGAGAAAAATAAGCTAAAAAAAGAAGAAGAGTGCAAGAATAAGAAGATGAAGCATATACATAAAGAAGAAGAAGACTACACGAAGAAAAAAAAAAGACTAGAAAAAGAAGACAATGACTAGTAGAAGAAGAGTACTAGTAGAAGAAATAGAAGAAGAAGAAGAAGACAATGACTAGTAGAAGAAAACGATGACAAAGAAGATTACAAGGAAAAGAAAACGATGACTGCAAAAATAAAAAGATGAAGAAGGTCGCTAAAAGGAGAAGAGGAAGATGAAAAATACAATAAGAAGAAATAGACTAGAAGAAAAAGAAGAATACTACAAAGAAGAAGAAGAAGAAGAAAAAGAAAAAGAAAAAGAAGACCACTAAGAAGAAAAAGAAGACGACGACTACTACAACAAAAAGAAAAAAAATCAAGAGATCATCTTGAGAATCAACTAACTGACTCATCCGCAGCCCAGATGACTCCACAATCTTGCTCTTGCACAACTAAAATGGGATGAATCAAATCAATAAGCTTATTCATTGATTCAGGGCACATTTTTAAATTCAATCAAGGCAAGGGGGCTTACTTTTCCTGAAATTGAGTCATCCTATTCCAATTAAGACGATGACTTCAACAACAAGAAGAAAATGACCACAACAATAAGAAGAAGAAAGAAGCTAAAGAAAAAGAAAACTACAAAGAAGAGAAGAAGAAATCGACCACAAGGAACAGAAGATGGAGACTACAACAAGAACAAGAAGAATAGAAAAAGAAGATTACCAGATGAATAAGAATACAATAATAAGAAGAAGAAACGATGACTAAAAGTAGAAGAATAAAACTACAACAAAAACATGAAGACGACTATAAGAAGAAAAAGAGGGCTATAACAAGAAGAGGAGGACTACAAGAAAAAAAATATAGACTTCAAAGAAGAAAAAGACTACATAAAGAATAATAAGACAATTATAAGTAATAGACTACAATGACAATAACAAGACGACTACAACAAAAAAAGAAGACTACAATAGAAAGAAGGAAAAAAAGAGAGGATAAAGAATACGAAAAGAAAAAAACTATAAGAAAAAGAAGAAAACTACTAGAAGAAGAAAGAGTGGAATAAAATTACTATAAGAAGAAGAAGAAGAAGACAACGACAAGAAGGAAAAGGCTAAATAAGAAAAAGATGAAAAAGAATAAGACTACAAAGAAGAAGAAAATTATAATAAGAGGAAGGAGAAGACTATAAAAAGAAGAAAACCAAGAAGACTACAACAGGCACAAAAAGACTACAAGATGAAGAAGAAAAGGATTAAATTAGAAGCATACAAAAAGAAGAAGACTACAAGAAGAACAAAAAAAAAAAAAAGAAGAAGAAGAACACTATAAGAAGAATACAAGAAAAAGAAGAATAAGAGTATACAAGGAAGAAAAAGAATAAGAAGACATCAAGAAGACTAGAAGAAGAACAAGAAAAAAAAATAAAAGAAGAAGAACAATGCAAGAAGAATACAAGAAACAGAAGAATAAGAGTATAAGGGAGAAAAGGAACAAGACTAGAAGAAGAACAAGAAGTAATCAAGAAGAAGAAGACTAGAAGAAGAACAAGAAGACATCAAAAAGAAGTTGAAGACTATAAGAAGAAGAAAAAGACCGCAAGAAAAAGAAGGATACAAGAAGAATAAGACTACTAAAAAGAAAAAGAAGAACAAGAACAAGAAGAAAAAGAAAAAAGAAGAACGAGAACAAGAAGACTAGTAGAAGAGGAAGAAGAATAAAACTACAAGAATAAGGATATAAAAAAAAAACTACCAGGAGTATAAGAAGTATAAGAAGACTACAAGAATAAGAAGAAGGAGAAGGAGAAAACTACAAGAAGGAGAAGGAGAAGGAGAAGATGAAGACTGCAAGAAGAAGTAGACTAGAAGAAACCAAAGAACAAGACTACTACGCAGATGAATAAGAAGAACACTAAGAAAACTATAAGAAGAAAAAGGTGATGAAAAAGGAGACAACAATAAGAAGAAAAAGACTACAACAAGAAACTGACTAAAAGAAAAAAAACAAAAACAAGACTAGATGAAGAAGAAAACAACAATAAGAAGAAGGCTACTAAGATTGACAGTACATTACAACATAGTAGGATAGCAATTATCACGAACTACAATATATAAAAAAATAGTGGCATAATTGTCATTAGACACTAATTAAATGCAAGAGTAATGATGGAAATAACATAACAAGTGGAAGTGGCCAAGCAATTTTTAAGAAAAATAATATATAAAAAGTAGTGGCATAACTGTCATTAGACACTAATATTATGGGCAAGAACAGCACTGAGAATATTGTAACATCAATCTAAATTAAGTTCAGAAATAAAAAAAATTGTGGCAAATGGCATATGAGTTTAATATAGGTCATAAAGAAGTTTGAGTCAAATTGCATCACTATATAAGTTGAACGGTATAGAGGGAATAAAATAAGTGAAGCAATATACACAAGGTGTCATGAGACAACTTCAATAAATTGATCCGACCTAACAGTTTAGCCCATACTACATAAAAGATTATATATCGACACATCATACCATCCGGCCGAGGTAAGGTTCATTAGTTATTATAATCAACAAGAATTTCATATAGTTTCACCAAGTAAAATGCTAAAGCCTCATATATCTTCTTGGTTTCCAAAATTATTTAACCACAAAAAAATTTGATTTGACTATCGCAACCTTAAAGTAGCCTCAATTCTTTATGTAATTTATAGATATTAACAGCGTCGCAACCTTAAAGCACCCTTACTTCTTTTTTTAGTTTATAGATATCAACCAAAATCAGATGAATAGAATATTTGGAAGCATACATAATTGAGATCTCATCCGCGTTTTGCCACCAATTTCGTAGGCGTGTTCTTCACCATCGAAGGAGCGAGAGAGAGGGGCAAAGAGAAGAGCGGAGAAAAAGAGCAAAGAGAGGAACAGAGAGAAGAAAGAGGCAAAAGCAGAAGGAACAAAGGATTGAGTAAATAAAGAGGAGAGAGAGATACAGAGAGAAAGAGATGCAAAAATAAGTAAAAAAAAAATTAGTCTTCTTATATCTTTATTCTTGTAGTTTTCTTCTTCTTATAGTCATCGTCTTGTTCTTCTTATTCTTCTTCTTA
>CM042186.1:41995376-42013492 GCA_023539305.1 Ilex asprella | reverse complement strand
TCTTGTTCTTCTTATTCTTCTTCTTATAGTCATCTTCTTGTTCTTCTCTTCAGTAGTCTTCTTCTTGCATTTTTCTTTTCTTTTTTCTTCTTTTCTTGGAGAGAGAGATACAGAGAGAAAGAGATGCAAAAATAAGTAAAAAAAAATTAGTCTTCTTATAGCTTTATGCTTGTAGTTTTCTTCTTCTTGTTGATTTTTTCTTTTTCTTGTAGTCATCTTCTTGTTCTTCTCTTCAGTAGTCTTCTTCTTGTATTTTTCTTTTCCTTTTTCTTCTTGTAGGCTACTTCTTTTTCTTTAAGCCTTTTTCCTCTTCTTTAGGCTATGCACCGACTTCGACGAAGTTGGAAAGCAAATATATGACCTTTGACTTGAACTTCAGTCATAACAAATATTTCCTCTAACTCCAACTCTGAATGACTATAACTCTAGTTCCAACTTCGCCTTGTCAGAGGTAGAGTGAAGGCGAAGCAGCGTGTCAAAGTGACATATACCACACACACACACATATAGAGAGAGAGAGAATTACCGTCTAAATGAGTTCCGAGTTATGAGATTTGCAGGAAAGACCATCGCATGTGAGATCAAAGTTCTTGAATCTGGAATTTGCACCTCTTCCATTGTTGATATCTGATATCTCTGAGTTTTTCGCTGAAATCTGAGATCATAAATCTCATTTATGAGTTTTGCCACCAATTTCGCATGTGTTCTTTTGCCATCAAAATAGCAAAAAGGAGAGAAAAGAGACAGAGAGAGGAATGGAAGGAAGAGAGATGCAAAGAGAGAGAATAATGAAGTAGAAGAATAGAGAAGTAGAAGGGGAAAGAGTGAGAGATGCAAAGAGAGACGAAAATAAGTAAAAGGACATTAGTTTTCTTATATCCTTATTCTTGAATTTTTCTTCTTCTAGTTGTCTTTTTCATCTTCTTCTACTTAGAGTCTTCTTGTTCTTTTTTCTTCTTTTTCTTCTCATAGTCAACGTCTTATTCTTGTTATTATTCTTCTTCTTCTTTTAGTCATCTTCTAGTTCTTCTTTTTAATAGTCTACTTCTTGTATTCTTATTTTTTTTCTTTTCCTTCTTGTAGACTATTTCTTCATGTCGGAGTCTTCTTCTTTAGTCTTTTTCTTCTCCTTTAGGGCTGGGCTCCAACTTTGACGAACTTGGAAACCACACATACGACCTCCAAATCCAATTTTAATCGGAATGAATTTCCTTCCAACTTCGAATGACTATAACTTCAATTTCGACTTCGCCTTGTTGAAAACGGAGCGAAAACAAAGTAGCTTGTCAAAAATGTACACAACCCAAAAATAAATACTATGAGAAATATACATATACCATCAGGCATACACACACACACATATAGAGAAAAAAAGAGACAATTACTGTTTGAGTGAGTTCTTAGATCTAAAATTTGCAGGGAAGGTGAGATCTGAGTTCTTAGATCTAGAATTTGCACCTCCTCCATCGTTGAGATATAAGATCTCTAAGTTTTTCATTGAAATCTCAAATCTTATATCTGAGTTTTGCCATCAATTTTGCATGTGTTCTTCCCATTGAAGGAGCGAGAGAGAGATAAACAGGGAGAAAAACGAAGAGAAAAAAACAGAGGAAGAGAGAGAAGAGAAAAGCGTAAGTAAGAGCAAGAGATAGAGGGAATAAAGAGAGAGATGCAGAGAGAAGAACAGAGCATAGTGGCACAGAGAAAGATCAAAATAAGTAAAAGAAAATTAGTTTCCTTATACCCTCATTCTTGTAGTTTTCTTCATCTTGTTGTTTTTTCCTTTTTCTTCTTCTTGTAGTCTTCTTGTTCTTTGTTTCTCCTACTTCTTATAGTCATCATCCTGTTCTTCTTATTCTTCTTCTTGTAGTCAATCTTCTTGTTCTTCTTTTTAATAGTCTTCTTATTGTATTTTCTTTTTTTTCTTCTCCTTCTTGTAGACTACTTCATGTTGGAGTCTTCTTCTTCTTTATGGCTAGACTTCGACTTCGACTTCGACGAAGTCGGAAAAGCACACATACGACCTCCGACTCCGACTTCAATCCGAATGAATTTTTCCCTCTGATTCCAGCTCTGAAATACTACAACTTCAATTTCGACTCTTTCTTGTCAGGATGGAACAAAGGCATAGCAATGTGTCGAAAATGTACACAACCCAAAAAAAGTACTATAAAAAATATACATATACCATCAAACACACACACACACACACACATATATTTATAGAGAAAGAATGAGAGAATTACTGTCTGAATGAGTTCTTGGATTTTAGATTTATAGGGAAGCCATTGTAGTTGAGATATGGGTTCTTGGATCTAGGATTTACACCTCCTCCAATGTTGAGATCTAAGATTTCTGAGTTTTTCGCTGAGATCTGATATTTCAAATCTTATATTTGAGTTTTGCTACCAATTTCACTAGTGTGTTCTTCGTTATCGAATGAGAGAAAGAGAGAGGAACGGAGAGAGAGTAGAAGAGAAAGAAGAGAGAAATAGAGAGAAGAGAGAAGCTGAAAGAGAGAGATGCAGAGAAAGAAAGAAGAATACAAACAGAGAGAAAGAGATAGACATAAGTAAAAAGAAGTTTTCTTATATTTTTATTGTCATAGTTTTCTTCTTCTTCTTTTCTTTTTCTTCTTTTTTTGTTGTTCTTTTTTATTCTTCTTATAGGTCATCGTTTTGTTCTTCTTTTTAGTAGTCTTCTTCTTGTATTTTTTTTTCTTCTTCTTCTTATAGGCCACTTCATGTTGGAGTCTTTTTTTTTTTTTTTTTTGTCTTTTTCTTCTTCTTTATGATTGGGCTCCTAATTCAACGAAGTCAGAAAGCACATATACGACCTCCGACTCTGACTCCAAATGACTATAACTCATAGTTCTAACGTTGCCTTGTCAAATACGGAGCAAAGATAGTACAGCGTGTCAGAAATGTACACAATCCAAAAAAAAATAGTAGAAATATATATATACCATCACACACACACTCATAGACAAAAAGAGAGAAAAAGTTAGAATTATTGTCTGAGTGAGTTCATGGATTTGAGATTTGTTGGGAAGACCATCGCAGGTGAGATCTGAATTCTTGGATTTGGGATTTGCACCTCCTCCATCATTGTGATTTGAGATCTCTAAGTTTTTCGTTGAGATCTAAGATCTCATATCTCATATTTAAGTTTTGCCACCAATTTCACACTCTTCACCATGGAAAGAGTAAGTGAAAGAAATGCAAAGAGAAGAACGGAGAAAAGAGTTAGAGAGAGAAACGATGAGAAGAGAGATGTAGAAGTAGAAGTTGTGAGACTGAGAGAATAGAAAGGTAGAAGGGAAAGGAGAGAGAGAGATGCAGAGTGAGGAACAAAGAATAGAGGACCTCTAGGGGTGTTCAAATTTCCGACTGACCGCAAGTTCTTACCCTACCCGACCCTACCCGACCCTACAAATCGGCTAGCAAAAATCGATGTTTCTCTATTAGAGTAGAGAAACATCGAAATAAGTAAAAGAAAATTGGCTATCGCTGAGATCTGAGATCTCAAATCAGATATTTGGGTTTTGTTACCAATTTTGCATGTGTGTTCTTCGCCATCAAAGGAGTGAGAGAATGAGAGATAGAGAAAAAAACGGAGAGAAATAAGCAGAGAGAGGAACAAAGAGAAGAGAGATGCACAAGCAAGAGCGAGAGACAAAAAGAATAGAGAAACCGGAGGGAGAGAGAGAGATGCAGAGAGAGACAAATAAGTAAAAGGAAATTAATTTTCTTATAACCTTATTCTTGTAGTTTTCTTCTTGTAGTCTTCTTGTTCTTTTTTTCTTCTTCTTCTTGTAGTCATTGTCTTGTTCTTCTTATTCTTTTTCTGCTAGTGGTCGTCACCTGGTTCTTCTTTTAAGTAATCTTCTTCTTCTTGTATTTTTATTTTTTTTCTTCTCCTTCTTGTAGACTACTTCATGTTGGAGCCTTTTTCTTCTTTTAGTACTTTTCTTCTCCTTTAGGGCTGGGCTCCGACCTCGACATAGTCGAAAAGCACACATACAACCTCTGAATCTGATTTCAATCAAAATGATTTTTTCCTTCGACTCCGACTCCCAGTCCAAATAACAATAACTTTGGTTTCAACTCCGCCTTGTTGGAAACGGACCGAAGGCATAGAAACATCAGATTCTACAGAAGAAAAAATATAAATGCTGAGATTTCCAAATTAATAAATAGTTCAAAAAAAAAACAATTCAAGCCATTCACACGTATACATGGCATCTGACAATGTTGTAAATAGATCCACATCCTCAGTATCTTCAATCATATAATTTACAATATTAAACTGACTATATTATACAAACACAAAAGCTTTTTGTTTCAATGAAAAAAACAATCCTTTCAAGGATTTAATTGCCATGGTTTATTTTATAGTTCAATCCAGTATCATGTTCCCATTATGAAAGCATTAACTTTTAGAGAACTCAATAAAGCAGAAACCCTACGGTATAAGTGTGTGCATTTTGAATCCCATCAAATTCATCAAAGTTAGGCAGTCACTAACCAAAGAAGATTTTTTTTTTTTTCAAATAAGAAATAGAGCAAGCAAATCTTACCCGGAGAAACTGCAACACTAATTTGCCTGGCCGAGTATATGTGCTTAACAAATGGCATTTGTTTACAATCCACCATCCAATCCAGAAAACGGTAACACCCATCTATGATGACACAAAAACACCAACAAAAAACACAAAAACTAAAGATGTGACAAACCCAAAGGGTGCATCACAATGAACCGCCTGTAAGAGACATAGTTACAAAGGTAGAAGAGAAAAGATAGAATTCAAGGCAAGAAGCTGGAAATATGGCATAATAACATGCAACAAATAATAAAAACACTGATCATTTCCACATGTATTCTTAATCATTAAACTAAAAGGATTTTGAGATAAATATAAAAGCCTATAAAATTTTCAGATAAATAAGACAAAGCAAGAACAAAGCATAGGATTGTCCAGTGCCTCAAATCCCAGCTACTAACCATAGCCATTTCCTTAAAAAAGTCAACAATCTTGGAAACCCACCACAATCATTGCATTATCAAAGGTACATGCTTCAACAGTCAAGGTCCTATGAAATGACTAAAAACAAGCACATGTTATTAAGAGGATATTTAATTACCATAAGTTTATTTTATAGTTCCATCCTGTATCATATTTCAATTATGAAGGTATTAACTTTTAGAAAACTCAATAAAACAGAAATCCCACGGCATAAGTAGGAGCATTTTGAACCCAGTCAATTCATAAAAGTTAGGCAGTCACTAAGCAAAGAGGATATTTTTTTCAAATAAGACAGACTAAGCAAATCTTACATGCAAAAATTGCAGAAATAAATTGCTTAGAGTCACCAATCTCCAATCCACTCTCCGATCCAGAAAACAGTAACACCCATCCATGAGGAGCCAAAAACAACATCAAAAAACACAAAAACTAAAGATGTGACAAACCCAAGGCGTGCATCACAATTAACTGCCTTTAAGAGACATAGCTACAACGGTAG
The DNA here is from genome assembly GCA_023539305.1 of Ilex asprella. Lineage (NCBI taxonomy): Eukaryota > Viridiplantae > Streptophyta > Magnoliopsida > Aquifoliales > Aquifoliaceae > Ilex > Ilex asprella. The sequence continues at coordinate 42,007,967 of CM042186.1, read as the reverse complement.
AAGAGAAAAAATAGAATTCAAAGCATGAAGCTGGAAATATGGCATAATAACATACAGTAAACAATAAAAGCGTTGATCATTTCCACATGTATTCTTAATCAATAAACTAAAAGAATTTTGAGATAAATATACAAGCCTATAAAAATTTCATATAAGTAAGACAAAAACAAAGCAAGAACAAAACATAACATTGTCCAGTGCCTCAAATCCCAACTGCTAACCATAGCTATTTCCTAAAAAATGTCAACAACCTTACAAACCCACAATCATTGGATTATCAAAGATACATGCTTCAAAGGCCCAGGTCCTTAATATGAAATGACTAAAAATAAAACACATACTATTAAGAGGATATTTAATTGATGGGGACTTATTTTATAGTTCTCATTATGAAGGTATTAACTTTTAGAGAACTCAATAAAGCAGAAATCCTAGGGTATAAGTGTGTGCATTTTGAATCCCATCATTCATCAAAGTTAGGCAGTCACTAAGCAAAGAGCATATATTTTCTCAAATAAGAGAATCTTACCTAGAGAAACTGCACTACTAATTTGCTTGGAGGCTGAGTATATGTGCTTAACAAATGGCATTCCTTTTATAATCCTCTCCAATCCAGAAAACAGTAGCACACATCCATGACGAGACAAAAACACCAACAAAAAACACAAAAACTTAAGATGTGACAAACCCAAGGCGTGCATCACAATGAACTGCCTTTAAGAGACATAGCTACAAAGGTAGAAGAGAAAATATAGAAATTAAGACATGAAGCTGGAAATATGGCATAATAAAATGCAGCAAACGATAAAAGCATTGATCATTTTCACAAGTATTCTTAAGCATTAAACTAAAAGGATTTTTAGATAAATATACAAGCCTATAAAAATTTTAGATAAATAAAACAAAAACAAAGCAAGAACAACCCATAGCATTGTCAACCTCAAATCCCAGCTACTAACCATAGCCATTTCCTTAAAAAAGTCAACAATCTTGCAAACCCACAATCATTGGATTATTAAAGATACATGCTTCAAAGGTCAAGGTCCTGAATATGAAATGACTAAAAAACAAACACAAACTATTAAGAGGATATTTAATTGTCATGGGTTTATTTTATAGTTCAATCTTGTATTATATTCTCATTATGAAGGTATTAAATTTTAGGGAACTCAATAAAGCAGAAATCCTACAGTATAATTGTGTGCATTTTGAATTCCGCCAATTCATCAAAGTTAGGCAGTCACCAAGCAAAGAGGATATATTTTTTCAAATAAGAAACAGACAAAGCAAATCTTACCTGCAGAAGCTGCTGCACTAATTTGCTTGGAAGTTGACTATATATACTTAATAAATGGAATTCGCTTTATAATCCACTCTCCAATCCAAAAAACAGTAGCACCCATCCATGATGAGTCAAAAACATCAACAAAAAAAAAACTAAAGATGTGACAAACCCATGGCGTGCATCAAAATGAACAGCCTTTAAGAGTCATAAATACAAAGGTAGAAGAGAAAAGATAGAATTCAAGGCATGAAGCTGAAAATAGGACATAATAACATGCAGCAAACTAAAAAACATTTTTCATTTCCACATGTATTCTTAATCTTTAAAATAAAAGAATTTTGAGATAAATATACAGGCTATAAAAATTTCAGATAAGTAAGACAAAAACAAAGCAAGAACAAAGTATAGTGTTGTCCGGTGTCTCGAATCCCAGCTACTAACCATAGACATTTCCTAAAAAAGTCAACAATCTTGAAAACCCAAAGTCATTGGATTATAAGATACATGCTTCAAAGGTCAAGGTCCTTAATATGAAATGACTAAAAAACAAGCACAGGGAGATATTTAATTGCCATTGGTTTATTTTATAGTTCAATCCAGTATCATATTCCCATTATGAAGGTATTAAATTTTAGAGAACTCAATGAAGCAGAAATCCCACGGTATAAGTGTGTGCATTTTGAATCCCGTCAATTCATCAAAGTTAGGCAGTCACCAAGTAAAAGCATTTTTTTTGTCCAAAAAAGAAAACAAACTAAGCAAATCTTACCTTGAGAAACTAGAACACTAATTTGCTTGGAGGCTGAGTATATGCGCTTAACAAATTGCATTCGTTTTACAATCCACTATCCAATCCAGAAAACAAACAATAGCACCCATCCATGATGAGACAAAAACACCAACAAAAAACACAACAACTAAAGATGTGACAAACCCAAAGGGTGAATCACAATGAACCACCTTTAAGAGACATATTTACAAAGGTAGAAGAGAAAAGAAGAATTCAAGGCATGAAGATGGAAATATAGCATAATAACATGCAACAAAAAATAAAAAACATTGATAATTCAAATGTATTCTTAATGATTAAACTAAAAGGATTTTGAAATAAATATACAAGTTTATAAAAATTCCAGATAAATAAGAGAAAAACAAAGCATAGGATTGTCCGGTGCCTCAAATCCCAACTCCTAATCATAGCCATTTCCAAAGTCAAGAATCTTGCAAACCCACAATCATTGGATTATCAAAGATACATGGTTCAAAAGTCAAGGTCCTTTATATGAAATGACTAAAAAAACAAGCACATGCTATTAAGAGGATATTTAATTGCCATAGGTTTATTTTATAGTTCAATCTTGTATCATATTCCCATTATGAAGCTATTAACTTTTAGAGAACTCAATAAAGCAAAAATCCTACGGTATAAGTGTGTGCATTCTGAATGTCGTCAATTCATCAAAGTTAGGCAGTCAGTAAACAAAGAGGATATTTTTTTTCAAAATAAGACACAGACTAAACAAATCTTACCTGGAGAAACTACAGCACTAATTTGGTTGGAGGTTGAGTATATGTGTTTAACAAATGGCATTCGCTTTACAAACCATTCTCCAATCAAGAAAACAGTAGCACCCATCCATGATGAGCCAAAAGCACCAACAAAAAACACAAAAACTAAAGATGTGACAAACCCTAGGTGTGTCCGAATTAACTTCCTTTAAGAGACATAGCTACAAAGGTAGAAGAGAAATAATAGAATTCAAAGCATGAAGCTGGAAATATGGCATAATAACATGCAGTAAACAATAAAAGCATTGTTCGTTTCGACATGTATTCTTAATCATTAAACTAAATGGATTTTGAAATAAATATACAAGTATATAAAAACTTCAGATAAGTAAGACAAAAACAAAGCATAGCATTGTCTAGTGGCTCAAATCTCTACTACTAACCATAGCCATTTCCTAAGAAAGTCAACACTCTTGCAAATCCAGAATCATTGAATTATCAAAGATATATGAATCAAAGATCAAGGTCCTCAATATGAAATGACTAAAAAACAAGCACATGTTATTAAGAGGACATTTAATTGCCATAGGTTTATTTTATAGTTCAATCCTGTATCATATTCCCATTATGAAGGTATTAACTTTTAGAGAACTCAATAAAGCAGAAATCCTACGGAATAAATGTATGCAATTTAAATCCCGTCAATTCATTAAAGTTAGGCAGTCACTAAGCAAAGAGGATTTTTTTTTTTCAAATAAAAAACCGACTAAGCAAATCTTACCTAGAGAAACTGTGGCATTAATTTGCTTAGAAGCTAAGTATATGTGCTTAACAAATGGCATTTGCTTTATAATCCACTCTCCAATCCATGATGAGACAAAAACACCAACAAAAAACTAAAGATGTGACAAAACCAATGCATGCATCACAATGAACTTCCTTTAAGAGACAAAGCCACAAAGGTAGAAGAGAAAAGATAGAATTCAATGCATGCAGCTGGAAACATCGCATAATAACATGCAGCAAACAATAAAAGCATTGATCATTTCCACAAATATTCTTAATCATTAAACTAAGTATTTTGATATAAATATACAAGCCTATAAAAATTTCAGAGAAGTAAGACCAAAAAAAAAAAGCAAGACCAAAGCATATCCAGTGCCTCAAATCCAAGCTACTAACCATACCCATTTCCTAAAAAAAGTCAACAATCTTGCAAACCCACAATCACTGAATTATCAAAGATACATGCTTCAAAGGTAAAGGTCCTTAATATGAAATGACTGAAAAACAAGCTCATGCTATTAAGAGGATATTTAATTGCCATGGGTTTATTTTATAATTCAATCCTGTATAATATTCCCAATATGATCATATTAACATTTGGAAAACGCAATATATCAGAAATCCAAAGGTATAAATGTGTGCATTTTGAATCCCTTCAATTCATCAAAGTTAGGCAGTCACTAAACAAAGAGGATATTTTTTTTCAAATAAGAACCAAACAAACCAAATCTTACCTGGAGAAGCTGTTGCACTAATTTTCTTGGAAGCTGAGTATATGTGCTTAATAAATGGAATTCACTTTATAATCCACTCTCCAATCCAAAAAACAGTAGCACCCATCCATGATGAGACAAAAACACCAACAAAAAACACATAAAAACTCAAGGCGTGCATCACAATGAACAGCCTTTAAGAGACATAGCCACAAAGGTAGAAGAGAAAAGATAGAATTCAAGGCATGAAGCTGGAAATATGGCATAATAACATGCAGCAAACAATAAAAGCATTGATCATTTCCACATGTATCCTTAATCAATAAACTAAAAGGATTTTGAGATAAATATACAAGCCTATAAAAATTTCAGATAAGTAAGACAAAAACAAAACAAGAACAAAGCATAACATTTTCCAGTGCCTCAAATCCCAACTACTAACCATAGCCATTTCCTTAAAAAGTCAACAATCTTACAAACCCACAATCATTGGATTATCAAAGATACATGCTTCAAAGGCCAAGGTCCTTAATATGAAATGACTAAAAATAAAGCACATGCTATTAAGAGGATATTTCATTGCCATGGGTATATTTTATAGTTCAATCCGGTATCATATTCCAATTATGAAGGTATTAACTTTTAGAGAACTCAATAAAGCAGAAATTCTAGGTATAAGTGTGTGCATTTTGAATCCCGTCAATTCATCAAAGTTAGGCAGTCACCAAGCAAAGAGCATATTTTTTTTTCAAATAAGAAAATCTTACCTGGAGAAACTACACCACTAATTTGATTCGATGCAGAGTATATGTGCTTATCAAATTGCATTCGCTTTATAATCCTCTCCAATCCAGAAAACAGTAGCACAAATTCATGATGAGACAAAAACACCAACAACAAACACAAAAACCAAAGATGTGACAAACCCAAGGCATGCATCACAATGAACTGCCTTTAAGAGACATAGTTACAAAGGTATAAGAGAAAAAATAGAATTTAAGGCATGAAGCTGGAAATATGGCATAATAACATGCAGTAAATAATAAAAGCATTGATTATTTTCACATGTATTCTTAAGTAAAAATTTCAAATAAGTAAGACAAAAACAAAGCAAGAACAAAGCATAGCATTGTCCAATGCCTCAAATCCCAGTACTAACCATAGCCATTTCCTAAAAAGAGTCAACAATCTTTCAAACCCACAATCATTGGATTATTAAAGATACATGCTTCAAAGGTCAAGGTCCTTAATATGAAATGACTGAAAAACAAACACATTATATTAAGAGGATATTTAATTGTCATGGATTTATTTTATAGTTCAATCAATCTTGTATTTTATATTTCCACTATGAAGGTATTAACTTTTAGAGAACTCAATAAAGCAGAAATCTTAAGCTATAAGTGTGTGCATTTGGAATCCCGTCAATTCATCAAAGTTAGGCAATCACCACGCAAAGGGGATATTTTTCTCAAATAAGAAACAGACTAAGCAAATCTTACCTGAAGAAACTGCTGCACTAATTTGCTTGGAGGCTGAATATATATACTTAACAAATGGCATTCGCTTTATAATCCACTCTCCAATCCAGAAAACAGTAGCACCACCCAAATCTCATATTTGAAATCTCAAATCTCAAAGTGTTTAGTGACTCTCCAATCTCAAATATCATATCTGACGCAGGTGTGTTCTTCGCCATCGAAGGAGCGAGAAAGATAGGCATAGAGAAGAATGGAGAGAAAAGAGGTAGAGAGGGGAACGGAGAGAAGAGAGAGGCAGAGGCAGAAGCAGAAGCAGAAGCAAAAGGAGCGAGAGAGAGAGAATAGAGGCAGACAGAGCAACGATGAAGCAGCGTGTCAAAAATGTACACAACCCAAAAAAAATTTACTATCAGAAATACACACACACACACACACAAAATAACCAACACATATAACATCTATCAGAAATACACATACACACACACACACAATAACCAACACAAATAACATCGACAATTTGGGTACTAGAAGAGAAATTCAGCCATAAAATACTTCAGAAAGTATCTAAGAAAAGTCTACAGAACCAGTACCAGATAATCCAATAATCCAACCTGTGAAATCTTTTGAGTATCCTGTTAATTGCTTAATAATTGAAGGTGGCTGCGAGACAATGCAGAATGCCAAGGTTCCATCTGATGCCCCATATACAAGTAAATCTGAACTCAGTGCCCGAACTTTATAAATGTAACTGGAAATAACAATATGTATGTTACATCAATAAACAACTGAAGGATGGAACGAAACCGTAGCAGATTGATCATCTAACAAAAGTACCCATCGCTTTGCATTGGTCGAAGATGCAATGCATCCCCACAAATGAATACGCAGGTTCAGACCTTCTACGTGGGTAATCACTATCACTACCATTTGAGCTGAAGTTCAGACTGACTCAATGTTTGACTGCCACTTTTTAGCTCTTGAAAAGAAAACAAGCATGCAACATATTATAATTACATGGAAAGAAGAAAGACACAGGAATTACAACCATATATAATAACGAATACAGTTATTATAACCATATATAATTATTTGTTTAGAACCATATATAATAACGAATACAGTTCAAAAAATGAAAAGGCAAGGTAACAAACAAGACAAAAGACACAGGAATTACATGCCAATAATCCACATGAATATGCAAGAGTAATAAATAAATGCCCAAGAATAACGATTCAACGAGTAAATCAACTCGATAAAGCCTGCAGTCCCTAGTTAGTTAAGCAGGCACAACAATAAGTAATCAAGTGCAAATATCAAGAAATAAACTAGTATAGATTAAATTAACATAACAAGGATAATATATTCAGGATGTCACATGTGCGTTCTCAATATAGAGTTGCATGATGAACCATTTGAGACTTATGATGCAAAAGATTTGAACAAACAACTTCCTCTTGGGCGGGGCATCAAGTACATGTATTTTTACTGATTAATCAATTTCAAAACACTGGAGTGTGGCGCGCACACACACACACACACAGATATCCAGCAAAAAATAGGAAATAGGAGTCTGACATTGAATCAAGCAAAAAATAACAGTAAAGACTCCATTAGAAAACACAGATATAGATACACACAAGGATATACACAGATCCAATGCCCTTCAAGAAATTAAACGTGCAAAACTTTTATCCATTAAGCAGTAGTGGTAAAATGTCAGGGCTATAAACCACAACTTATTAGAGGGCAGTCCCTTTGTCTAAATGATTCTAAAGGTTACATACATAACAGTTTACCTCTCTCAGTACCTTCGATTGATGAGTACCCAATTAGGAAATAACGTTTTTTTTTTTGGTAATATAGCTTTATACTCAAATCCCTTTATTGGAGTCATCTCATATAAACGAACTCCCACTTGTTTCACCAGCCAATATTAAAAATCAGCAGATAGTTCTAAATCAAAATTTGTCAGCTCTAAGAATCAAAATATGTACCACGGAAAAGCATCTGAAGTTTTTGCCATTTTTTTATTATCCATTCTATATGTTCAAGGGTCTAGGTTTTGGTCCGTGAAGCATTTTGATAGTGCCAACAACTCCTTTACTCATTTGCTGCCATGTGGCACAATATGGGAAATGTATTGATGACTACTTATGTTTCAATAGGTCCCACTTGATACAATTTTGGAAGAATTAAAAAATATTACAAAGAAGGGGAGTACAACTCAGAACACGTGCATATTGCATGGCCACGGTTGGTTTTCCATTTTATAGCCACTCAAATATGTGGCATAGATTCCTGAAAGCTATACAACATGGTATTCAAGGTGAAAACACAATGTCTAGTAAATAATTATCAAAAAGAATCGCACATACCTGGCTAGTGCTCCAGCCGTCCACATCTAACAAAAAGGAGAGTGGACTTGAAGATGGCATCCATCGCCCACTGATGCATCAACCAGTAAATTACCCTGATGTCAGAATTGTATGGAAACATAAATTCAAATAATACTCATCAATCACAAAGCTGCAGAGTGTAATCATAAGAGTTCTTCACAATAGCAGTATTTCCAAATAAAGAAAACAAGGTCAAAGCTTTCATGTACTGATATAAGCCATTAGTCAAGTAACCGTAGGTGATAGACTGTGACAAAAAGATCTCTTCCTCTCTCTACCACGAGTTTGTAATCCTATGACTTTTTATTTCCATTGAATTTGAACTTATCATAAATCAGCCATTGTTCATAGACAAAAGGCGAATATTTGCCCAGGCATGCGCACGCAGGTGCGAACATTCTCGCTTCATGATGTAAAATCAAGTAAATAGATTTGTTCAAAATTCAACATGAGTTCAAGTAAAGACAGTATACTCGTTGAAATCAAGTAAAAATCTCTGCGACCTATGTCCAGGAGTGCTTGAATGGCTGGGTGTGTGTAAACTTTCCAATTCCTCGGCCTGTTAATGTAATTACGATAAGCGACATATCCTTTTCCATTGCATCTCCAGTCCTTCAACACACAAATTAGTACACTAAGTCACTGCTTATACAGAACAAAAACAAAAATTCCAGTGATGCTTCCAAACAATACAGTTGAAAGTATAAATACAAAAATATACAAAATGAAAATATCATAGCATTGATGCTCAGGCAATAATTTCTTCCCAAGTTAAGGTAAAATTACTGATCCAATCATACACACACATGCCTTAATGCGTGAATATAACACGAGTATATAAGCGTACCTTGCGGTGAAGAACACCAGACTCAGCTTTACGAGAGAGGAGAAGATGGCGAATTCCAATGTCATTGGGATTAGTGTCCGCAGGCGAAGGCTGAAGCAGACAGCTGAAGAATTCTGGATCGTTCGTAAGAGCATCTCCAAGGGGCTAGCTATTTGGCATTTGTTAGCTAAAATAAAGAGCAAAACCACAAAATTGTTCTCCAGGGGCTAGCTATTTGGCTATCTATTTTACATTTGAGTTAAATGGCTCTCTACATTTGACTAGCCTCCTTGGCTAACTATTTTATATTTGGAGAGTCAAATAATTATTTTTGCACTCCAAGGGGATAGCTATTTTACATTTTGATGACGTGTCAAGCTATGCAATATTTTGACTTAAAATATTAATAGTAGTTAGCTAAAATAGAGAGTATGGTTGGAGTAACTTTGTATAAATAACTCTTTAAAATAAAGAATATAATATTTTAATATATTTTGAATAGCTATTTTAGAGAGTGACTTTGGAGATGCTCTAACGTCTTCTTTCTTCGCAATGCCCTTCGGATCATCATCTTCAAACGACTTCTTCTCAATCACCTGCTCTGCCATTCTATGGAACTTCCGATTGATTCTTCATCAGAAAGTACCAATGGCTTGTGTGAGTGTTTTCAGAAGATTTCAAGAAAGATTGATCATGAAACTGAATCTTTGAAATCAGAGATTTGATTTTTGGCTTTGAAGATGAGTATTGTTGAGTGTTTTTCAGCAGATTTCAAGAAGGATTGATCCTGGAACTGAACCTTCGAAAATCAGAGGTTTGGACTTGAAGCCGAGTATGGAGTGTTTTTCAGATGAAGGTCGCTCTGAATCTTCAGCGGCAAAAATAGAGTTCCTCAGTGTACTTATAGCCGATGGTTCGACGGTTTTGGGCTGACAAAGCATGTGAACTGCCCAGTTATCCAATGTCGGTTAGTGTGAGAACTGGGTTGTGTTTGGTCACGGTACATTTTAAATTCCGGATTTTAAGGAAGAAATTAGATTAACTCCCATCAAAATCATCTAGTGCTGATACCATCATCTTGGGCTAATAATGGAATACAACTATTAGAACCCGACTTAACTTTGCCTTGAATCAAATTTGAATATTTTTTTAAATTCGTTTAAAAAAAAAAATTGACACGTTCGACTCATTTATATGTCTCAACTCAATTTTGTTCGTTTTTAAATAAATAGTATTTAAATAATTTTTTAAATTTATTTAAAAAAACAAACTCGAGAAATTCAACTTAAACTCGTTTAATTATCTAATAAAGAAAACATTCACTTCTCTAAAATAACAATTACAACTTATGCAATATCCAAGCATAACACTACAAGATAAGATGTATAAGAACGTACAATGTAATGAGATATAAGCATTGAATCCAAAAAGATGTTTTATTGATTTCCAACGATAATAACACATCAAAAAAGAAGAGGAGGCTTCCTGTCAACATATTTTAAAAAAATTGTTCTCTTCCGAAAAAAGGCAAAAATAAAATTAATGCAGAAAACTTTGTTTAACAAAATCTTTCCATATCAAATATGGCCGCATTCTCACACAGCAAACAACAACAGAGTTCTACATGAATTCATTAAAATGAAAAACATTTAGAAAACAGGCAAAGGCGGATAAAGAGATTTTAAGCCACCCACCTCCAAAACCCATCACACACGCACATATATATATACATATATATATATATATATGATAGAGTAGTTTACAATTTAAATTTCAAAAGATAAATAAAATAACTTTTGGTATTCTCTGTTAAAATCGTTTTGAATTTTACTTTAAAGTTAATGTAATGATTAATATTAACACTTAAAAATTAATAGAAGAAACAAGTCCCAAGATATGTTTAGAGTAATTTTTTAAAAATACTTCTAAAACTTATTTTTTATAAATAATTTTAAAAAAAATAATAGTATTTGAAACTGCTCTACCACTATTACCATCACCACTATCATCGACGCCGCCATTCCTTCAAGCTTTTTAATGAAAACCAAAAAAACCACACACAGTTCAACCGTTATAAATATGCATGTTTATATACATCCAACCAAAAAAATCGATAACAGAAAGAGAGAACAACCAGTTGCAGCAATCTTTTTAAAAGACAAATCATATGAAAAACACACGCAAAGCAATTGGGGAGAGCTCATATAAAAGAAAAGGAGAGAGAACGAATTATAGGGTTGAGCTCTTTATACCTGAGTAATTTGTATCTATCGTTTTCCGTTCGTTTAATCCCATGCTCGTTTTGTTTAACGCATTGTCAGCTTCTTTAGATTGATCCCCACAACATCTTCTCGTTTCCTCTCTCTATAAAAAAATCCAGACAGAGATAGAGAGACAATATAGTGGTGAAAAAAATAGAGAGTGAGATAGAGAAAAGGGGCTCAAATAATGTGGTAACCCATGAAACAATTTTCTATGCATAAAAGAAAGATACCTTGATAATCTGCTGTAAAATGTGGATCTTCCTCTCCTTCGGCGAAAACTCACTTCCTGCGGCGAAATTAATTTGGGGGAGGGAAGAAGACAATGGAGGGAGATGAAGAAGAAAAGGAGGGAAAAGTGAAAGAGACAAGAGAGAGTTTCTTTGTTTCTTTCCTTACTGTGCAAGTCTTCACCCCCTAGACTTTATATAAAACGGGGCCAAGCAACTGTGCGCGCACATTAGCTCGTAGCCAGAAAATTAATTGTTTCCTAAATCGTCTAAATCAACAATCGACCGTTGAGAATACTGGAGATACTATTTTCAGCAACTCTAGCCCGTGGGCCAAGACTTACAGCCCATAAAATTGTTGGGAAAATAAAATTGGGCCTTGCCACCCTAAGGTTGTTGGCTCTGCTCAGTCTACTCTATTAAATTTAGGGTGATTTAAAAGTCGGTATAATTTTTTATATTTATTTAGGCAAAAGTACAAGTCAAAAATTTATTTGGGATAAAGTGCATATTTTTTGGAAATGCCACTATTGTCATCGGTAAACAATATATGGATGGAAACCCTTTTGTATTCTATCCTTTTTTTTTTGCTACAATCAAGTAATGAGAGATAAAATATGAACATATTTTTTTTTAACAATTTTTATCTCTTTCTCTCTCCCTCCACCTATTTTCTCTTTCTATATTTATATTAATATTACAACAACATAAAATAAACCAAACAGTTACACCCATTAATAAACAGTTACACTCATTAAAAAAATAGTTACACTCATTCAAAAACAGTGACACCCATTAAAAAAAAAGTTACACCCGTTCAAAAACAGTTACACCCATTAAAAAAAGAGTTACACCCATTTAAAAAATAGTTACACCCATTAAAAAGACAAAAAAATTTTCCTACATCCCAACAACGACCAATACATAATATCTAACAAAACATCTTGACCGATTCTTCCCCATGACATGGGGACGACATATATTTACGTGTGTGTGTGTGATCATTTTGTTTCACTTTCACAATTTGTTTCATTTTATATATACACAGTTTATATATATATATATATGTGTGTGTGTGTGTGTGTGTGTGTGTGTGTGTGTGTG
>CM042186.1:41972070-41994976 GCA_023539305.1 Ilex asprella | reverse complement strand
CTGTCAATCATGACTGCATAAAATAAGGAAGGGTGTTTAAGTAAAAAGGATTTTAATTCATTTGAATTTTGTACCTAAACATAATTTTTTTTATAAAAAATGTATCTAATAGAATAAACCACTTATCCATACACTTTTGCCTAAATAAGTCTAAAAAATTGTACCCACACCTAAAAAACCCTTAAATTTATGTGCTGAACTAATTTCTTGACCCGGGAAATTAGGTCCGATAATCGTGTCGAATCTTAACGGATTCGAATAAAAAATCATTCAATTCGTATACAATTACAACTTATATTAAATAGGTATAAATTATAAAATTTAACACAATTCATCTATAAAAAGAGTACACACCCAACATGTGTTACCCATTAATTTTACAATGCAATTTTTTTTAATTAAAAGCCCTAATTTTACAATAAATAGAGTCATTTGTTAAACAAGTAATCATGTGATAAATTAGTAATCAAGTGATAAAATAGGTTATCGGTGATAACCGGGTTAAGGTACTTTACTCAAATTCAACTTGTTTATTATGTGCATAGGCGGAGGGAAGGCTGGGCCAGGGTGGGCACGTGCCCCCCCTCAAAAAAAAATTTTTTTTTTTAGTAAGGTATATGTATTATATATTTATATAATATATTATGTGTGCCCCCCTCATTTATATTAAGTCCACATTATTTACTCAAAAGAATTAAAAAATTAAGTCCAATTAAAATAAAAAAATTTGAGCCCAATATTATCTACCCAAATTTATTAAAATCTACCTAAACCTATTATAAAAACTTTTGGCCCAATATTAAAAAAATAAAACTTTTGGCCCAATATTAAAAACAAAATTTTTTGGCCCATTTAAAAATTAGTGTTTGACTCCCTCGTGCTTGCACAGCCGTGCACTTTACAAAGAGCACTTTACTCTTTGTCAAAGAGTAAAGTGCACAGTGCACTGTTTGCTTCTTCTCACAGAGTCACAGTAGGACCACCTCCACCATCAAAGCATCAGCATTCAACATAGCAGAGCCTGTGTGGACGGGACCACCGCGATATCAATGGTTAACGAAACAAAGTAAATATACTGCCTTTTTTTTTTTTTTTTTCTCTCTCTCTCTCTCTCTCGAAAAACACACACACGCGCATAGTGAAAACACACACACACACACACTCACACTATACTCACACGTACAGTTGTGTGCATACAGTGCACACAACACACAAAAAATAAATTAATTTTTTATTTTTAAATTTTGAATTAATTAGTCATTTTAATTTTTTGATTTTTTGTGCATTTTAATTTTTAACCCTAATTTATATTTTTGTGCATTTTGCCATTATTTGAATTTTTAAGCATTTTTTTAATTTATTTTTTTGTGCATTTTGCCCTAATTATTTTCTTGATTTGTTATAGATCGGATTACTAATTGGGGATGCGTCGAAGACCTTGAATTGCAGTTATTGAATCGACAGTGAAAAGTATTTTTTGGTAACTCTCAATCCGTACCTATTTTTAATACTTTGAATGATATTGCTTGGATTTATTAAAATTATGAATTGGATACTTTTATGCATTTGTACTCGTATTTGCTTCCTCATACAATATATTATTTAGAATGATAGTAATAAAATTAACAAAATAGTTTGTTTAATTAATTGTAAAAGTGTATGTATAAACCCATTTTCTTGAATAATTTTTTGAAACAGTCATGGAGAAGTACTTCAAGAGAAAGTCTGAGTTAGAGTTATCACCTCCTCCAAACAGAGGTGGTGATTCTTTAAAGAAAAGTCATGTAGATATTAATTTGGCAGATCTTCCATCAGATCCCGGACTACGGCCTCAGATTATGGATTATAATCCTAACGATCGAGACCAAATTCGTAGAGCTTATCTACAAAAAGGTCCTTGTCAACCCCGCGACCATAATTTTCCACAAAAAGAATTTGGTGTTAAACTACGACGGTTTAACAAAGCTTGGTTTTCTCAGTTTGGTAACTGGCTTGAGTATAGTGTAGCAAAAGATGCAGCATTTTGTTTGTGCTGTTATCTTTTTAAATCAGATATGGGAGAACAATCGGGTGGTGAAACCTTTGTTACCTCGGGCTTTTCAAATTGGAAGAAAATAGAGAAGTTCCAAATGCATGTTGGAGGAGTTAATAGTTCTCATAACCAAGCTTGGAGAAAATGTCAAGATTTATTAAATCCTAAGCAAAGTATCGAAGCTATTTTCTTCAAACAGTCAGACCAAGCTCGAAGTGAGTACAGAACCCGGTTGAATGCATCCATTGATTGTATTCGATTTCTTCTAAGGCAAGGGCTTGCATTTCGTGGTCACAATGAATCTGAGAATTCAAGTAATCAAGGAAACTTCCTTGAGCTACTTAGATTTCTTGCGGATCACAATGAGGATATTAAAGCTGTTGTGTTGAAAAATGCTCCTGAGAATCTCAAGTTGACTTCGCCCGAAATTCAAAAAGACATTGTAACTGCAGCTTCTATTGAAACGTGTAATGCTATTGTGACCCGCCTTGGTGATGCACTTTTT
Organism: Ilex asprella; assembly: GCA_023539305.1. Lineage (NCBI taxonomy): Eukaryota > Viridiplantae > Streptophyta > Magnoliopsida > Aquifoliales > Aquifoliaceae > Ilex > Ilex asprella. The sequence continues at coordinate 41,992,439 of CM042186.1, read as the reverse complement.
TCTGTTCTTATTGATGAATCACGTGACATATCAACAAAGGAGCAAATGGCTGTTGTGTTGCGATTTGTGGACAAAAAGGGACATGTAGTTGAACACCTTTTAGGTTTTGAACATGTTACTAATACTAGTGCTATCTCACTTAAGGCAGCTGTAGAAGATTTATTTGCTAGACATGGGTTGAGCTTGTCAAGATTGCGCGGCCAAGGTTATGATGGGGCTAGTAATATGCGAGGTGAGTTCAATGGTCTCAAGACACTTATAATGAAAGAGAATGAATATGCATATTATGTCCATTGTTTTTCGCATCAATTACAATTAGCTCTTGTGGCCGTTGCAAAAAATCATATTCAAATTGCAACTCTTTTCAACTTGGTTACTAATATTGTGAATGTTGTGGGAGCCTCATGTAAACGGCGAGATATTCTTAGGGAAAAACAAGCGACTAAAGTTATTGAGTTACTCGATAATGGAGAGCTTTCAAGTGGACGAGGCCTAAATCAGGAAACTAATCTTACACGTGCTTGTGATACACGCTGGGGTTCACACTATTATTCTTTGATCAGCTTGATTGATATGTTCTCATCAGTGGTTGATGTGCTTGATATGGTTTCAGAAGATGGTATAAATGCAGAACAAAGAGGGGAAGCAAATGTTCTTTTGGATTTGCTACAATCTTTTGAATTTGTATTCAATCTTCATTTGATGAGAAGCATTTTGGGAATCACAAATGAGTTGTCGCAGGCATTACAAAGGAAAGATCAAGATATTGTGAATGCCATGACATTAGTTCATGTATCTAAGCAACGACTTCAAATGATGAGGGAAAGTGGTTGGAGTTGTTTTCTTGATGATGTCACGTCTTTTTGTGAAAAACATGAGATAGTTGTTCCAAAGATGGATGATATCTTTAAAGCTCGAGGGAGGTCAAGACGTACTCAAGAAAAGACAAATTTGCATCGCTACCAAGTTGAGTTATTTTATACCGTCATAGATATGCAACTTCAAGAGCTAAATAGTCGTTTTACCGAGTCAAACACTAATTTACTTCTTTGTGTGACATGTTTGAGTCCTTCTAATTCCTTCTTAGCTTTTGACAAAGAAAAATTGGTTCGTCTTGCTCAATTTTATCCAAAAGAATTTTCTTCAGTAGAGCTCATGATACTTTCTGATCAGCTGGATAGTTATATTATTGATATGCGCTCTAGTATTGAGTTTTCAAATTTGTTAGGGATTGGAGATCTTGCTCAAAAAATGGTTGAGACGAAAAAACACGTGGTATATCCATTGGTCTACTTACTTGTGACATTGGCATTGATCTTGCCAGTTGCGACTGCCACAGTAGAGAGAGCATTTTCAGCTATGAAGATTGTAAAGAATCGATTGCGTAATCGAATGGGCGATCAATGGATGACAAATAACTTGATTGTATACATAGAGAAGGACATTTTTGATTGCATTGATAATGATGTTATCATGCAACGCTTTCAAAATATGAAATCACGTCGTGGTCAATTGTAAAAGACTATAGTTGGTATCATTTTTTGTAAAGGGGTCTAATTAGAGCCTTATTTTGTAGATTTTTTGTTGTTGTTTTTGTACCCCATGTATATCTATTTTTAACTCTTTTGTCAATGAAATTTTAGGTATTAAACTTATAGGTAGTGCCCCCCCACGTATAAATTCCTGGCTCCGCCCCTGATTATGTGGGTTAGTTAATAAAAGTGTGTGTGACAATGTAGGATAATGTAGCACCAAAAAAAAAAACCCCAGGGGAAGGACCATGCACCAAGAGCTAATAACAAGGGTGATGTAATGGGGTTATTCTGAAAATTGACCGTCTTTGGATTCTTGTTGGAGTTGTGCACCTACACCGAAAGCTGTTGTTTGTATTTCCTTTTAGGGGCAGATCTTAGCATCTTGTGATTTACTTGGGAGAAAAACCCGCAACAAAATACTTTCCTCTTTTTTTATGAGTTTTTTGTGGGTTGGGGAGGAGGGGGAAGAAGAGCATCTTCATATCTTATGATTCTTAATACTTGAAATGTTATGCATTCAATTAATACTTAGGGTTATCTATTAATGCAGTGACTTTAAAGTTGTCTATCTCATATCTATTTAAGATATAAGATAAATAATTTACTACTATCCCCCAAAATAGGCAAATTTGTAATGAATGCCTACACTAAGTGCAATTCAAGGAAAACATTATTTTGATACTAATTATTAAGAAAATACAACAGTTCATGTGTAAGATCTTTCTAATCAATTATAGATGAAGAATCACACGCTAGACCTATAATTATATCAACCGTTTAATGCCTCATATAAAGGTGTGTTTGATAATAGACTATTTTCATTTTTTATCAACAATTTAAGTCAGTAGGATATTATATTAAATCTGTACTTAATGCTTGACAAGTGAGACTAAACGAAATCACAATTATTAAAAAAATAATATTTTATATCTCAAATTTATATCTCAAATGTGCGTCCCAAATCAATGAGAATCATTGAATGAGTGGATCCCAATGAAAAAAGTTGATGTGATCCACTCATCTAATGATTTTCATTGATTTTGGATGAATATTTGAGATACAAATTTGAGATTTATAGCATTGCTCTTATTAAACAGATAAAATATTGGGAATTTATATAGTAACCTCATTTATTTCTTAAAAAAGATAAAAATATATAAGCCAATTGCATATTCTTTGTTTTTTTTAATGATTTTCAATACTTTTGTAAATTTTTTAATAAAACATCAAAATCATCATTCTTTCAACAAAATCGTGTTTTTTGAAACACAACTTTCAATATAAAAGCATATTTTGAGAATACACTTATAGTATAAAAACTTGAAATCGTATTTTCGTAATACAATTCTACATTGAAAGTCATGCTACAAAAAAACTGTTTCATTGAAAAATCAGTAGTCTAAAATATGAATTAAAAATTAAAATATTTTTCTAAAAAAAATGTGAAAAGATGTGGGAATTAATTTTATTATTTTTTTACGGTAACCAAAATAATAAAAAAAGAACAAAATAAAATGAAAATTTGTAAAAACTACACCTGGGCTACACCTACACCCCTCCCCTATGAGGAATAAGTGTCCCCACTAATGATTCAATCGCTTCCATCCTTGAACCTTCTCTCGTGAAGACAGTAAAGATGGAAGGATATACCACGAACACAAATAGTACAAAAATTCAATGTATAAGACGACTGAAGAAGAAAGAAGAGCACGCAAAGAGTGATGGGTCATACTGAAAAACAATATTGAAATCCAGAGGAGAAAGCAAACGTGTATGTTGAGAGAGAGAGAGAGAGAGAGAGATGAAAAGGGAAGAAAAAAGTGGGGAAGGGCCAGCAGAAAAGCAAGAATATTTGGGGGAAAAGTTGAAGAGAGTGGGGAAAAGAGGGGGACAAACCACTCCAACACTACCCCCGTGGAGACTACAACTACTAGCGGCTCCTGGTGTGCAAGATGGCATCATTGATGTCTCTCCTTTACAATTGCCCACTGTTTCTGCTAGAAAACTTGCTGCAACCCTTTGGGAACTTCATCACTACAAGCTACCACTCTCTAAAATGCACCAGGGTGTCACTGGTCCGCCTCCCAGACTCCGCCGCCTTCACCACCACCACCACCACCATCTCTACAAGGACAAGGGTCTTGAACTCCCCGATCCTTCGCCTAATTCCCCCGACCTGGTACAAATTTGAACCTCTTTCATGCATATATGTATACGTGCATAAATATTGATTCTTTTTATTATGTGATGATTGATTGGCTTGTTTGTGATTTGTGGTTGTCCAATTATGGCTTTGAGTGGCTTTGTTCTTGATTTGCCTCGTGTTTTCATCTGGGTAGGTGTATTATTTGCTTGTGTGTGGATTTGGGTGTCTGATAATTGGGTCCACACATATTTCATTTTATTTTTTTCCCATTGGTGGGTTGTTTTGGATTTGGTGGCTGCTGGTTTGATTAGGCTCGTTTTAAGTTTTCAGGTGGTTTGATTCGTTCGTATGCTTTTTTCAGGAAGACAGGCACATACTTCATGTTTGTGTTTGATTGGGGTTTATCCCGTTCATCTCATGCTTGTAGCTCTTGTTGATCTAACGGCACGATTTGGTAGCTCGTATGCATTCTGTTGCTGAAATTATAAGATTCGACCTCCCTCATGTTGAAATCATTGAATTTGATTCAACCATAGCTATGGGTTTGTTGTATCTCATTGCTTTTATTCTTCTCTGTTCTCATAATTGGTTGTTATAGGTTTCTTGGAGTTCAGTTAGCATGGGGCATTAATCATTGGATGCTAATTGTCTTCTAGCTTCTGAATTTGGATTGGTGTTCTAATTTCTTAGGATGGTTTTGGAGTCGATTTTTATTCTGTGAAAGCACCATCTTAATCTCAGTTTGTTACTGTGCCTTTGAATGTAGGTTCCACTTATCTCTAACCATGATATCGGGATTTGCCCAACTATGATGTAACAAGAGTCTATCCAACCTTGTCTATGGGTGCGCTTCATCTCATATATATGCCCGCTTCATAATTGAATGTTAGCCTTTCTTGGGTGTCCAATGAGACCAGAGTTGAACCTAATTGTTGAGCCCAAGGGTTGTGTATGTACCCCACCGAGTAAAACAAATGGTCATAGTTAAGCATTAAGAGAGAAGGGATATAAGCCTTTGAGCAGGTAGAACGTCAATCCGGTTAGCATGCTAACTATAGCATTCGACCTTCCTTGAATAATTGTTGAACTTTTGTACAAGTCACATAAGAGAAATAGTGTGAAAGGTTTAGTTGTCATGTTCAAGCCCGTGCTCTGTGGATGATGCTTGAGAAATTCCTTCTGTGAATTTTATGGTGGATTTGTAATATTAATTTTTCAGTTGTCCTTAATAACATATAGGGCATGGAAGCTAACAAAGTGCAAAGTTATAATTCATTGATAATCACTTTCTGATTTCTGATGGCAGCCTGGAAGTGCAAGCAGTTTGAGGAGGCATGTTGCTGCATCATTGATGCAACATCATCAATTGATTGAAAGGAACAGTCATGCTATACAACCAGTATCTCCTGCAAGCTATGGTAGTTCCATGGAGGTATACATAGTACATCAAGGCCTTCTGTTCGCTTTTGTCCTGGTGCACACTTTTATTTGATGGCATGGATAATATGAATTAACATAAGAGACCCTAATTTCCTTTTTAATTCTAACTTGCTTGCTTCTTAGCTGTTTTTGAGTGGATTCTAGTTAATTCAGTTGGGCCACCTAGGGCCACTGCATTGATTTTTCTTATCCAAGTTAATGATAAACAGAAATATGTAATAGCTTGCCTAAGAGCATGTTCTTGACGAGCTAGTGTTGTTTGATGTTCCTATTTGCATTTATGGCTTTGTTCCCTAACTGGTATGTTAAGGACACTATAACCATTCAAATTTCCCACTATGCCCTGGCAGAATGTTACAGCTGATGCATATTTTGAAGTCACATAAGTGTTGCTCTTGTGCTGTAAATCTTTTTGACAAACACTTCCTGCTATTAAAACTCCCAGGTAGCTTCATTTGCTTCCTTCTTGCAGGTAGCACGTTATCACCCTGCTGTTACACCTACCAGTTCTGTGGACTTCAAGGGAAAGATTGGTGAGACGAGTTATAGCCTCAAAACATCTTCAGAACTGCTAAAAGTATTGAATCGAATCTGGAGCCTGGAAGAGCAGCATGCATCCAATATTTCACTGGTGAAAGCATTGAAAAAGGAGCTAGACCATGCACGTGCCAGGATCAAAGAGTTGGTTCAAGATCAGCGAGCCGATCGATGTGAAATAGATGAATTGATGAAGCAGATTGCAGAAGACAAAGTAGTTAGGAAGAGCAAAGAACATGATCGGATTAGTGCTGCAATTCAATCTGTAAAGGATGAACTGGAAGATGAAAGGAAGTTAAGAAAACGCTCAGAAATCCTGCACAGGAAGTTAGCTCGGGAGCTTTATGATGTAAAAATATCTCTTGCTAATTCCTTAAAGGAGCAGGAAAAAGAGAAAAAATCACGAAAGCTGTTGGAAGACCTTTGTGATGAGTTTGCTTGGGGAATAAGAGACTATGAACGAGAAGTGCATACTTTAAAACAGAAATCTGACAAGGATTGGACTGCCAAAGCAGATCATGATAGGTTAATTCTCCATATATCTGAATCATGGCTAGATGAACGAATGCAGATGAAAATGGAACCTCTGTTAGGAGAGAAGAATTCAATAGTGGATAAGGTGAGTTCTGAAATAGAGAACTTTCTTCAAGCAAGACGGAATAATAATGGGAATAATAATGGCAAGAGTAAGGACAATTTGGTGCCACGGGAGCCCAATTTCCGCCGAAGTTCTCTGGAATCCATCCCTTTGAATGTGGCTGTTAGTGCTTCCCATGAAGAGGGTGATGAAGATGATTCTGCAGGCAGTGATTCACATTGTTTTGAGCTAAACCAAGCCGGTGCTGGTGACTTGAAACAGGTAGGAGACGAAGCTGGAGGTCATATTGATGAAATCGTGAAGCCAAATCATACAAAGAAAAACTTCACATCTCATGGAAGGATTAAAGGTCGTAATCCATCCAGCTTGCAGTTGAAGTTTGAAGAACATATGGCTCGGGCCATATCACATAATGAGAGTAAGAACCAAGTTGAGGAAACGGAAGGACCAAGTGGGGAGGGGAACCCTATTGAAATAAGCATTTCCAGAAAGTCTGAAATTTGTGAAGCCACAGAAGAAGGTAATTCGGAAAGCAAGAATAAAGTTGTTGGAACTCCTGGATCGAACTCAAATTACATAATTGATGAGTTAATTAGAAACCATTATTTAATGTCAGAAAGTGGGAATTTGCCACCTGATAGGCAAAATGGTCAGGGGATAGCTTCTTCTGGTAATTCTGCATGGAGTCATCCGAGTCCAGTACGACAGTGGACAACAAGGCTTCCATCTCAAGATGTTGGCGTATCTGAGTCGGCCTCAAAATTGCCTGCAGATTCAAAGGATAATACTTTGAAGGCAAAGCTACTTGAAGCAAGGACACGAGGTCAGCATTCACGCACACGCTTAAAAGCCTCTAAGATTTCCTAGGTCGTGACATGTTTATCTGAAAGCTTCATAAGTTCCTATCAGGCTTGTGGGATTGGTTGAGGTCGGACTTCTGGTTTGAGAACTTGTGCTTTGTGAATATCAGCTGATGCAATAATACAGAAATTTGGGTTAATTCCCATTATGTTACTCCTGTTGCTGCTTGCGTTATTTTTAACCGGAGAGGTGACCCACAACATCAGTTTGTTCAGCTTCTCTAGAATTCTTTGATGGTATCAACAAGCAATCTTTTTCATCTCCTTGCGTTTTCCCCATAGCACCAAGTATAACCCGCATACCATAATCATAGTGCGCATAAATTCGTACAAGTAAAACTAGTTAACATTGAGATAAGCTATTTGGATCACAGCTTAGAGAAATGATCGAAGTGCAAATAAGGGTTCATGTTGTAAGCCCTGTAAGTTAGAGAACAAACAATCATGATAGATTTTCGGGCTTACCAAGTTCAAAAACTAGATAAAATAGAAATAGAATAGAGCTTTAGGTGCATATAACTTAGCTCGAGACACTAGAAAAATGCTAAGCCTTTGCAATGGTATTTGCCAAGCTATCCTTCAGGACATTGGGTAGACATAAGACGCTACTGCTTCCTTTGGGTTTCCTTCGATAATTGAGAGAGTTCGTTCATCTAAATCAATCACAGTTGTGCAAAGAGTGTACATTGTTGGACCTGACAGTAGAGTGAAGAATATAAATAACAGAGTACAGGAGAGGAAGAATGTTCAAGTTCCTTTGAGTTACCTGTCATATAGATGGGGTATTTTTCATCATCCATGTCTCCCAAGAGTGATAGAAAATCATTTTTTGATCCTTTCGGCAGTAGAGCTGCTCTTTTTTGCCTACTCAGTGAGTTTTCATCATCTGCCTTCATCACAAAAAACTCGAAAAATGATACTATATTCAATACTCATGGACTACCTCAAGGCTATATTCATGAGCAATTATGTGGTTCTCAAAGCGAAAAAAGGTGGCATGTTATTATTTTTATGGTCCACGAAGGAGTATGGCGGCTTCCTCAGCATGGAACACTCGTGCTCAAAAGTGACGTGATGTCAATGTTCTTATTTATTTTCACTTTCTATCTAGATAAGCTATGTTACCTACCTGCCTGCTGAATTTGAAGATGAAGGTATGCATTGGCATGGAAGAATGGTGTTGCCCCAACCTCATGAACTGAAACCCGATTCTTTGATGCAGTTTCAACATTCAAAATCCTTCGTGTTTTTACGTCGATCAGATTATAACTATGTCCGACAGAAGTTTCTGATGAATGAATTCTCTGAAAACAGACAAAGCATCTACAATATCAAACCCATATCATTCTTCGAAATAAGTTTAAAGGAGGTGTCAGCATTAAAAGAAAGCGCTTACGGTTAAAGCATCATCAATGCTTGTTGCTTCAAGCAAGTCCCTGGAGATAAAGTTCCGACCAATGGCACCAGCCACCACCTCATCTTTGGAAGGCGGTACTGAATTCAGCGTAAATGCCTGAAGAATAGCATTTCAATTTTCAAGTAATGAGCAAAATTATTCTATTCGTGTCAAAATTACCTCATCTTTCCACACCAGTTAAATAGATTCATTGCTGTCAAAATTATTTTATTCATTATTCATGTTTCCACTAATTTTAAATATAAACGAGTTGTAAATTCAGATGTCCTAAGTTTGAATCTTGACAATTCTTTAAGACCGGGTCATGAAAGATTTATCCTTTATAAATCTCTTAATCCCGTGGATGACCTGCCTTTAACCAGACTAGAGACCAGACTAGAGAGGGGGAGGGGATTAATTAACGTAAACGTAAGTTGGCTCGAACCATTAAAGCCAAAAAAAAAAAAAAAATCCACCCCAATTAGGGGGGGGGGGAGGGGAAATCCCACCCCTATTCCTCTGCCTTGGATTGACTTAGGAAAGATGTTGAGAATATACCAGTCCATGAGTATTAAACCCAAACGCACAGCTTGGAAGCTCTCCTGCATAGGTGTATGCAGTGAAGGATAGTCCATTAGACAAAGTTCCCCTAATCAGATACCTGCAATTTCAAATTAAAAACGGTAAGTTGTACTAATTTAATTAAGTTCCCTTATCAAAGAGCTGCTAAATCAAATGCAGATTAAATTCATCAGAAATGAGCTCAAGTTGGGTACATATAGTTGAAGAACAAGCTTACGTGTGGCCAACAAGAGCAAAATTGGCGTCCTCGTTATGAGCTACAAAAGCCATTGAATCACTAACAACAAGAATATCCGAGCAATCTTCATCAGTTTCGTCCTTCGAATTTGTTTCTGTCTTGGGAATAAATGGAAGTATTTCCTTCCTGAAGTTGAGCAGTATAATCTGGAATATGACAAGAAGAAAACTGAGACTAATTCCATCAAAATAAAAAGAAAGCCCAATATACGAGATTCTCGTCACGCGTAGTTATAGCCGTGTAAAGAGAGACCATTTGGGTAACTAATGGTTTTTATAGAATTGAGGGTTTGAAGATTATACATCAAGAAGAGGAACGCCACTCCCTTCAGCAGTCCCCAAGAGTTCATCCCAGTACCTCGGAAACTTTTTCCGGCTGGTGTCGGAGAGAGCTCCGATGAGTGGCTGAGACTGGGGGTGTCGAGCAAATGGGAGGAGCTGGTGTTGGAGAATAAGGTCTGTGACCAACCTGCTTCTTATCTGTTTGCAGAACCTTTGCCCTATCAAGAAACCCATTTGATGAGCGTTGTCACAGGGCCCAACTTCAAACATCTCCAACCTTTCCCCATCCAAGCTTGAGCTCTCCATATAAGCCTCGGTGTGTGTGGTTGTATTGTATGAGGATAAATTCTTTCATATTTATCCATGTCCCGCTAGAAAATTTTTATGTCCCAATAGAAGAGCAAAAGGGGATACCTAGTGCCTTAAAAAGGCATCCATTTTTAAGAAATTGAGTTAGTATGATTGTTAAATTCTTTTGCTTGTCAAAAAAAAAAAAAGGGAATACCTAGTGCTAACACCTTAAAGTTGAAGTGATCTGGGTAAATCCAAACCAAACTCACGAGTAAATATTAAATGTAACTATGATATAATGTCATTATTAATAAGGTCGTATTACCAATCAATAATAAAATATCAAATAAGAAAGATAAATCTCATTTGGGCTTATTTGGTAGAAGGATAGAGAGTTATTTATTTACATGACAGGTTAGTTATTGATTTTTGTGAGATTCATCTTCTTATTTATTTTAATATTATTAATTAGTAAATCACATCACTCTGTTACGTAATATCACCGTTATAATGAATATTTTATCCTATCTCACACCCTCTTTTTCTCTCAATCAGAGACCAGATTCCCCATCCTCCTACCCAACGTCGAAACACTCCTCCCCCACCTCGCAACAGCGTAGCCCACCACTCCACCTGCACCTTTTGGCAGTGCAACCCCAACCATATCAACCTTCTTTATATTTTTGCCCTTTCTCGAATATAATCCTAGCACCGCCCCAAATCACAAGCCTGTGTTGAAAGTTTATAATTAATAAAATTTTATAATTGGTTGGTGATATCATATCATCAATAGTGACATAGTATCACTGTCGTATTCAATATTTACTCATAAGTGAGGTTAGTATGAGGTTATGACTTAACCATAGTTAGACCATTGTCGATTTTTTTTAAAAAAAAAGATTTCGTGTTTAACAAGACCCAAGGGTTGATGTCATTTGGTCCTTTATAAGAATTTTGATCATCAAGAGTGGCTCAAGGTAAATTGAGGCTTACAGCGGTAATATTAAATGAGGTATTTTTATTTTTAGTATTATTTTTTTAAAAAAATATTTTATTTATTTTTAAAGTGAGAAAGGATGATGAGATACTTTGTTTTTGTTTTTAAGAGAGAGAGAGAGAGAGATATTTTATTTATTTATTTATTAAATTTTTTATTTTTGAGTTTGTAATATTATGGATTGAATTGTAGGCCCAAATTATTGAAATTATAATTTTTTGATTGGACTTAAATTTTTTAAGTCCTTTTGTAAGGCCTAAAATTTACATGGATTTAAATTTTTTATATGAACTACTTATGTATTTACAACTATGAGGCTTTCTAAAAATTTGAGGCCTAAAGCCTAGGCTTTTTTTTAACACTATTGGCCCGGCCCTTTTGATTATGCCTTTCTATTTTTTGGGTAAGTAGAAATTTAATCTTCCGATGTTAAAATCATGCCTCATGCTATTTATACTATAAATAAAAGTATCTTAATATTGAAAATTTTTGATTCATTATTTTACTCTTATAAAAAACTACCAAGGCTAACAAGTCATTTTATATTTACATATTTAAATTACCATTATATCCCTTTTTATTTAAATAGCAAACTAATATCTAATATATCATGTAAATCTCTTTATCTTTACAAAACTTTTGAATAGTTATGTTATGCATGAACAAGATATATAAAAATAATATTATTATTTTTTAAACCCCATTATTAATATACGATGACAACTCTATTGAAATAATATTATCTCTAATGCCTAAAAGAGGCTATATTTATCTTATCTATTCATTCACAATTAGGATAATTTAGCAAAAAATTATTGATGCACAAAATAAAAACAAAAAAAGACAAAAATCGAGAAAAGAAAAATATATAAACCTTATTATTTGGTAGTTTGAATGAATGAATCATGAAAAATGAGTTTTATTGGATGCTTATAATTATGAAAAAAATACAAATAATTTAAGTACGATAAATATGATATAATATCTAATGTAGTTACATAATTAGACTTTTTTTTATGTATTTTACCAAATGTTTCAACAAAATTTTTCACGTGTTAGCATTAAACAAAATGTTTCAACAAAATTACTAGTTAGCATTAAAAAGACAAAAAATACTCTATATCAATAAAGCACTGTTTGGTCTATAATGGGTATTTGTGTCATTTTAGACATTAAAACCCGACCATGTTTAATTTAATATCACCTGAAAGTTCATAAAAAGAATGTAGTGATAAATGATATTATACCATCGGGACCATTACTATGAAAGTTATTAAGAATGAGTTCTATAAATCAATTATAAATGAGTAATTAAGTTGCTACTTCGATTGGTTTGGCCTAATTCCATTCCCAAAATATATAACCACACCAAACACACCCTTAAATGTTGATTGGATTTGGACCTTTGGGAAGATGTTATGGTACATCCTCAACCCCGCATACTAGAGCCAAATTGTGATTATATAAGGGCCAAAACTTTTGGGCTTATGGAAGCTCGCATGGCCCTATTTGACTTCAAAGCAGCGTATTCATTTGGGCTACAAGGACCAGGACTAATTTGCGAAACCAGGCCAGTGTAATTGGGTGCGGAGAGCCAAAACCAAGTATAATAGTGGTCGAAAGGTTGCTTTGCCATAGAAAAATAGTTTTAATGGGTGGAGCTCCATCCTCTGTTGTACAGTATGGCCATATGGGTGTTGTTTTTAAAAATGATACTAATTTACACATAAAACATCATTTTACCTATAAATTGACCTTTGTTTAACGGAACACTACGCATATTGTACAGCGGAGGAGCAGTGCTCGTTTGGGAGAGTGTTTGTACCACCCATTTCCAAAAAGCTAGATGAGACCATGGGTAAGATAAAGTATGCTTATACATGAGTAAGGTTCATCTTAAAATAGTTTATGAAATTATTTAATCACTAGCAACTAGTTAACGACATCAATAGTCGTGGAAAGTAAGGTCATAATACTTGTTATGCACCTCAAATCTGTGTGCATTTTTGTATCGTATTTTGTGATATAAAGCAGACACTACGGGTGGGAAATTATTGCAACAAGAATGTAGTTATTCTTTGTTAATTTTTTCGTCAGGTCATTGGCAACACATTTGTTCAGTCTTCTCATCCATATAACGTCCGAGTCCATGATATTTTAGGGTTCTCTCTCTCTCTCTCTCTCACACACACACACACACACCGGCAGAGCAGATTGGCCACTTTGCAACAATCACGACTATACTTGGCTGTAGGGTTAAGACGAGTCAAACAACAGAGAAAAGATGCACAGACCAGGCCTCGGTTGGAAAGACAACGGGCTGTGCGGGCTGTGTCTAGAACAAGATCTTAAGATATCTTCCCCGGTAGCTTTCCAGGTTTTTAAAATCCGATGTCAAATTAATAATTGTGATATACTAAATTAATAAATAAAATCAACAAATTATGTCCAAATAACACTTTTTAAGCTAACAAGGCATCAAGACGTAACAAATTAAGTAATGATATTATTGAATAGAAGTATTTGAACATGAACATCACTCATTCATCAGGCATCTGGACAGCAATCAGAATATAATTCGGTAATTGCACGGACTGGAAGACCAGTCTTAAGGAATTCGTTGACAAAGACCCAAGAGCTATTGAGGCCCGTCATGGAGTGTAAGAGCTAAAGAAACTGCTCATATAAGTTTCCTTCACAGACATGGAAGTCTGAACACCACCAAGAAAATACAAGAGAGATGAGAAAACTCCTATCTCGGATGGTAAACACAGCTTTGATGCCAAGAGAAAGTGATCCATGTTGAACTAATCCCCCTGCACAGAAAATGAAAGATAAAGAAACAATCCAGAATGCCAGACATAAAATGGCATCTGATAAAAAAAATAAAAAACTGGTTTTAGAGAGATGATTACCTTGAACGATTCCAAATCAAAAATGATGATCAGTTTGCTATAATAACTGAACAAACTACTACTGATACTGAAAATTCTTAAACAGAAAAATCTTTACAGCTTACAAGTAGCTAATTAACATCAACATATTCTTTCTACATCTTTCTCTAGAAAGATAACAAAATGAGATTCATACCATGCAATCTTTGAATCTTTAATTTGGTGAAGTATATGATATGTATATATATAGAAAACAGTGAAGGGAGCTCCCTTCAGTCCAAGTGCAGGAAGCTTAAGATTCAACTTGTCTCCCGCATCATTCACTCAGTTACTGGGTCACATTTAACTCAGTATTTGGATGAATGAGTCGGCAGCTAATTGAACCCTACTGCCACCCATAAGTGGACTAAAGAAAGCTCTCTTCATGAATTAATCATCTATCAACACTGTAATAATAATATGCACAACTGATGAACAAGACGATCAAATAGCCATGCGGAGTCACTAGTCGAGATCCATAGAATCTCTTGTAGAAGATCATCAGCCTCAAACAATGCATACAGGAAAGGAGAGAGAGGTAGACAGAGAGTTGTTGGAAGGTATCTTTCTACTACCACTGCTTCAAGGAAGCTGCTTATGGGTTATTGGGAGAAAGAACGTTGTTATATAAGCCAAGAAAAAGGCGTGATTAGACAACATAATGGTTAATATATAGCAATAATAAAAATGAAAGGGTTTTATTCATATTCCTCCTTTATTTTGCGTTGCCACACTAATCTTCTTGCATTCTGGAAAGCCAATTCGCATATGCTACTTTCGCTTTTCTAAAATTTTTATATTTCTAGTAGGAGATAACAATAAGCTTGTACTATTCTGACACCCAGACCAAACCACTTTGCACCGTGATACATTTTAAGTAAGTCAACATTAATTTAAAAGGTAATATATTTCTACAATTCTTGCATTTACTTGCCATGTTTTGTTTGTTTTTTTTTTTTTTTGTGTATGATCTTCAGTATATCAAATTCAACTTTGATTTACATTTCTCAAATTAAGGGAAATGTTAGGTATCATACTAAAAATTATAATTTTTTAAAGTTATATTATAAATTTTTTAATGTGTAAATTATAATTTTAAAAAATATAATTGGCTATAGAAAATTGAAATCGATACTGAAAATTTATGATCAATTATGGGTATTTATGATAGATCATATTTTTTATTAAACAAGTATTTTTTTTAAATTATAATTTTATCATAAAACTTAATAATTAATGATACTTGTACCAAAAAAAAAAATTATGTCCTATAGTTTCCCCAAAATTAAAAGGCTACATTTCAAAAGAAAGGTAGCTGAAATCACATGTATTTTTGGACTTTTATTGAACTAGTAAAAAATTGCTACAGAAATTTTAAGAATTCAGTGAAAACTAATTAGACTCAGAATAGGTTTTCTAGAGTTCTTTTCATGCTCAGAATACCCATTTCTTTTCAGCACCAGGTACAAACATATTCCGGTAGCTAGTCTTTTTGCTTTTGATACAATATTATATGTTCTTGTATGATCTACTGGTATTTTTTATTGTATTTGTGTCGCAACCAAAGTTAGAGAAAACAGACAAATGCATATGAATGTGGCTAATACTAACATACTTATAACATAAAGTTGTAACACTAATTTTTGAAATATATTAGTGGACTTCCGATCATTACTTAAATTTTGATTGAAATTTAAATTTAAATAAAAATAAATTAAAAATATTTTTTTACTTAAACTCGTACCAAATGATAAAAAATTAAATTTGTATTTAAATTTTTAATGGTCAAATTTTGCTCTATTGTAAAATTTTAATTATCATATTTTATCTTTTTTTAATTTGAGTTTTTTCTTTTCAAAATTAAAATTAAAGTTTATCAATTAAAATATTTTTATTACATTAAGTTTTTTATTTATATATTAACTCTACTTTAAATAAAAGTTTGAATCATGATCTAGTTGAGTCATATTATATGCATCAAAAACCAGTAGAACAAGTTCACCCAAACGGAGGGATAGGAAACGGACACCGGAGGGACGAAGGGAACGAGAAAAGAGCCAAGGATAAAACTAATGATGGCTGTGAGGAAAATAAGTGTGTGTATGTGTTTTATGGAGGAAGATCACATCAGATTCTCAGTGTCATTCATTGTCTTGTCCACCTAAAAAAGCTGCCTGCGAAACCCTACTTTCACTCCTCCGTCCCAAGGCACCCATTCGCATTACCATTTCATTTCATGCCATTATTTGTCCAATCACTTTTTTTTTTCCCTCTCATCCATCCATCCATCCGATCATCGTCTATTATTTTCTGAAGGAAAAATTTATAGTATAAAAAAAAATTGATATTAATATTTATCTTTTATGGTAAAATTATAATTTTAAAAGAAAAAATTATAACTGTTCAAAAGAAAGTCATGATTGATCATAAAAATTTCGATATTAATATTAATCTTCTATGATTGATTATGTTCTTTGAGGATATAAATTATATCTTAAAAAAATTATAATTTAACCTTAAAAAATTATAAATTTTAATACCTGTTGACAATCAGGAGTAATTATCTCCAAGTTGGTTCTCCAATATTCTATTCCCTAATTTGTCTCTACTACTAGTTATACAGATAGACTAGAATTCTTGTAAATATATGATTGTATTTTAATAGCTATAGTTTCCTTATAGTTAGTCAATTAGTCCTAAACTATAGGATCTAAAGTTTTGTATAGTGGCTATTTATGATAGAAAAAATTATAGGAGTATTCTCCTCAACTATAGGATCTAAAGTTTTGTATAGTGGCTATTTATGATAGAAAAAATCATAGGAGTATTCTCCTCACAAACTCTATATTTTTGACTTGGTATTAGAGCAGGTATTATTATCCGTTCTATATCATCAGAGCCTGAATTCTCATATATCCCCCGCACCATGCTAATGACAAACCCAAATCATCCTTTGTACCAATTATCCATGTTCAATCAGAAAACCCCAATTTTACAACTAATGTCATCCTTACTGAAACCAATTATGATGTTTGATCTCAAATCATGAAAATGCAAATTGCATGGCGTGAGAAGCTTGAATATCTTACGAGTAAAACATCTTCGAAGGTTACTGATACTTCCTATGCGAAGTGGTATGCTGAGAATCAAAAGGTCAAAGGATGGTTATTGGCCTCTATGTCATAGGAGATTATGAAACACTATCTTAGATTGTCTACTGCACGTGAAATCTGGACTGCTCTTACCAAAGCATTCTCTGTCGTCACGATGTACCAGCTAACCAATTGTCTTCTCCAGTTGATTCCATGCTCGAGTCTCATGAAAATTCTGAATCTGAACCTCACCTAAAAGTTTTACCCAATCCAGTCACAAGAGGGGAAACTCAAAGTTAGCTATGAACTTGTCCTCAACTCTAAATCTAAATCTCTCATAAATAACTTTGTATCCTACCATAGATTGTCAAAGGAAAGTATAACATTTGTGAACCAATTATCTGTTGTATCAATTCCTAACAATGTGCAGGAAGCCTTGAAAGATCCCAAATGGTGGGAGACAATGAATGAAGAAATGAAAGCCCTTCAAAATAACTCAACGTGGGAAGTTGTTGACTTGCCTAAAGGGAAGATACCTATTGGATGTAGGTGAGTATTCACCATTAAATACAAAGTCGATGAAATTATTGAACGGTGCAAAGCAAGACTTGTCGTCAAGGGATACACTCAGAGATATAGAATTAATTATATGGAGACATTTGCACCAGTGGCCAAAATTAATATTGTTCGTATTCTATTATCTCTAGTGGTGAATCTTGACTGGCATTTACACTAGTTTAATGTAAAGAATGCATTTCTGCATGAAAATCTCCAAGAAGAAGCGTATATGAAGTTGCCTCCTAGCTGTAATCTACATACTGAAGGTAATAAACAAGTTTGTAGGTTGAGAAAATCCCTATATGGTTTGAAGCAATCTCCTAGAGCATGATTTGGAAGGTTCACAAGTTTTATGGAGTTTTATTGGTTACAAGCAAAAGTAACTCATATCACACTCTATTCTTGAAGCATGATGAAGAACAAATCACAGCCCTTATTGTGTACGTTGATCATATGATAGTGATTGAAAATGATCTTGAAGAAAGGAAAACACTACAGGAGCATCTTTCCCGTGAGTTTGAGATGAAGGACCTTGGTGAATTGAAGTGTCAAGATCGAAGAAAGGTATATTTCTGTCACAAAGAAAATATACCTTAGACTTACTAAATGAAATTGGTATGATAGTATGTAGTCCAGCTAACACTCCTGTGGAAGAAAATCTGAAACTATGTGTGCATTCAAATCAAGTTCCTACTAACAAAGAACGTTATTAGAGACTAGTTGGAAGATTAATGTATCTTGCACATACTCGGCCTGATTTAGTTTATGCGCTTAGTGTGGTTAATCAATTCAGGCACTCCCCAAGCGAAGAACATATGAATGTTGTCATCCGTATCTTACGTTACTTGAAGTCATCTCCAGGAAAAGGAATTTTATTTACAAAAGGAGACAATTTGGATATTAACGGCTATACAAATGCAAATTAGGCTGGATCAGTTCAAGACAAACATTCTACATCTGGCTATTTCACGTTTATAGGAGGAAATTTGGTTACTTGGCGAAGTAAAAAACAAGAGGCAATTGCGAGATCTGGTGCTGAAGCCGAATACAGAGGAATGACTAAGGTAATATGCGAACTATTGTGGATCAAAAATATGATGCATGATTTACATATTAAACAAGTCAGCCCTATAAAATTATATTGTGATAACAAGACAACGTGTGATATTGCCCATAATCCTGTCCAACATGATCAAATTAAACATGTTGAGGTTGATAGGCATTTTATCAAGGAGAAACCGAAAGAAAAATTAATTGAAGTTTCTCATGTTCAATCTCAAGACTAACTTGCAAATGTGCTGACCAATGCAATGTCAAACCAAGCATTTAATGACTGTCTCAACAAACTAAACATAAGCAACATCTACGCACTAATTTGAAGGGAAGTGTTGACAATCAAGAGTAATTATTTTTAAGTTGATTCACCAATATTCTAGTACCTAATTTGTCTCTACTACTAGCTGCATAGATAGACTAGAATTATTAGAATTCCTGTAAATATGTTATTGTATCTTGATAGCTATAGTTTCTTTATAGTTAGTCAATTAGTCATTAACTATAGGATCTAAAGCTTTGTACAGTGGCTATTTATGCCCAGCCAGCAATAGAAAAAAATTATAGGAGTATTCTCCTCACAAACTATATATTTTTTACTATACCAATGCTGCCAACGGCTCAGGAACATTTATCTTTTCTTAATTACTTATATGTCTTATTTGATAAATAATTAAATGAAGAATTTCTTTATAAGTAAATTTTATTTTTGATTTTATTTCAATAAATGATACAATAGAACATAAATTTTAATTGTAAAATTTAAAATATTTAATATTTCATCTTTGATTGAAGTATTTTTGGTTTAAGTATAATATTTTAAACTTAAAAATAGTTTAAATATTATGTACTTATAAACTTGAGAAATTTGGAGGTCGGTCATTCTATATGGACTTGTTTGGACTTAAGTCCGTCAAAAAAACTTATTTGTTATGAAGTCTGTTTTTTGTCAATTTTACCATACTATCAATTCCCTTTAAAAGTGAAATAAAACTAAAAATTAAAAATTCATAAATCTTAGTAGTTTGACAAACATTAAAATCTTTTTTCTCTCATATCTATCTATATCCATATATAGGTTAAAAGTTTGACTAACATTAAAATTTTCTCCCTCTCTCTCTCTCTTATCTATCGATATTCGTATATAGGTTAGGTGTATATATATATATATATATATAGAGAGAGAGAGAGAGAGAGTAACATTAAAAATAAAAAATAGTAACATTCAAAATAATAGTAGTAACATGCTCAAAATAATAGTAACATGAACAGTAACATACTCAACAAAAACAGTAATATAATAAAGTAACATGAACAATAACATAATCAACAAAAACAGTAACATAATAAAAAAAAAATAACATGAATTTGAATATATAAGTTAGGTATATATATATGACCAATAAAAAATCTTAACCATATATATTTTAACCATTAAAATCTTTTATCTCTCATATGTATTTATATCCATATATACGTTAAAAGTTTGACTAACATTAATTTTTTTTTCTCTCTCTTATCTATCTATCTATCTATATATATATTAACATTCAAAATAAAAAGTAATAACATTCAAAATAATAGTGATAACATGCTCAACAAAAATAGTAACATGCTCAAAATGATAGTAACATGAACAATAACATAAATTTGAATATATAGGTTATGTATATATATACATACATATATTACTGAAATAATATATTTATATACACATATATATATTTGGCTACATATATATGTACCGTGGTAGTGATATGGTGAAGAAAGAGATAGTCGAATATATATATATATATATATATATATAGAGAGAGAGAGAGAGAGAGAGAGAG
>CM042186.1:41905401-41952070 GCA_023539305.1 Ilex asprella | reverse complement strand
GAAAAACTGAGGTTGTGTAGAATTGACTCTCTTGGCTAGAATCACCAGCAATTTCCTACAGTTATTTCTACATGTGCAGCAGTTTGGGGAAGTGTCACATGCCACCAACTTTGGCATGATGAAAAAACCATTTTTTTATTTGTTTTGGGTGGGGGGGAGGAAGGAGGGAGGGTTGGCTCTGTTTAACAAACTTTGGATTTAGACCTGCCCTCAGGCCTAATAACCACAATCAGGGATTTAGTTAAGATTGGGATTTTTGCATCTTTTACCAGGTTCCAGGACGAGGTGATGAACTTGCCTCTGAACGCAATTGAGGCAGTACTATCCAGTGATGAACTTCAGGTAGCTTCAGAGGATGCTGTTTATGATATTATGCTTCAGTGGGCCCGAACCCATTACCTGAGACCAGCTGAGCGTCGAGAAATCATAGGGACCCGCCTTGCTCGCCTTATTCGTTTCCCATACATGACCTGTGGCAAACTGAAGAAAGTGCTAACATGCAATGACTTTGATCCTGAAATTGCATCCAGGGTCATGGTTGAGGCTCTATTTTTCAAGGCTGAGGCACCATACAGGCGGCGCTCAAATGCTGCAGAGGAAGCCAATGCCTTGTATCGTGGCTTTGTGGAGCGGGTATACAAATACCGGCCAGTTAAGGTGGTGGAGTTTGAAATGCCCGATAAGCAGTGTGTCGTGTACCTGGATCTTAAGCGGGAAGAGTGTGCACATTTGGTTCCAGCTGGTAGGGTAAACTCAGAGGCTTTCCATTTTGGTGGGGAACGATATTTCCTGTCTGCCCAATGCAACATGGACCCAATGAGCTCTTGCAATTACTTTGGGCTATTTTTGGGTATGCAAGAGAACGGGTCAGGATATTATGCATTGGTGGAGTATGTGTTTGAGGCAAGGTCAGAAATCAGTGGGGAGTATATGATTGTGTATAGAGGGACTTCCTACTTCAGTGGAGGGACGACTGCTGGGCGTCAGAAATTGTTTGGTACAACTTTTTCTGCATTTATGGCCGATGACCATTATTTCATCAATGAGATCCTTCATCTTAGGGCTGAACTCACCATCAGGCAGTCATCTTATGAACGTGACTAGTCTTTAGTTTTTTGTTTTTTTTTCAGCTCTTCCAACTTTTCTGATGTTGGGCAAAGCTAAATACAATTTTGGTTTGTAAGGCTGAATGCTGAATGTTCTATGGATTCGGTCAAGTCTCTCTGGGACTGAAAAGAGTTTTCTTGGGGATTAGTTGAAGCGACATTAGTTGAGCTAGTTGAGAAACAGTTTTGCATTGGTTGGTATGTGCATATACAGTTCTCTTTCTTTCACTTCTCCCTTTCGAGTATTTATTCTCCCATTCCCCTCTAGATTGGAAATATGGGCCAAGAAAAGTGGCTCCTGATAGCTGAATACAAAAAGGTGCGCACCAAAGCTCAAAAGATGAACTTAGAATTCAATAATACTTAACAAGTATCTAGAAGTCTCTTTGGAATCCAACTACTCATCTCACTATTACCATATATGATGAGTGGTTAAGCTATGAGGCCTTTCCACTGATTACTTCAGGGTTCCCCCTCCCCCCCCCAATCTAGAATATGTATGTATATATAGTGCAAGTCAAAAACTGATTTAGTATTTTGTTGCAGTAAATGTTCCACGTCAGTTAAACAAGTTGAATGAGCCCTCTAGTTCTCTTTTGAAGACGGAATATTGGCAACCCGGATTCAGGATGATGATGAGGAATACTATGCCCCCTAGGAATACTATAGACTATCTGATAAAAACTGAACTATAGAAGAAGTGAAACAGGAAAGAAGAACAGTTGTGAGACGCTTTTGTAGTGAGAGCAAGAGAGCTGAAGGTGGGTGGGGTTTCCTGTGATGAGGAAAGAGAGAGAGAGAGAGAGAGAGAGTGGCAGGGGGAATTGAAGCTAAAAGGGAGGAATCTCTTGTTTGCTAGTTTTTTTTTTTTGTTTCGGCGGTCCGTGTGTCTGGATCCCCGTGCATTTCTACTAATTTACTCCCAATTAAGTCAAAGACTGACAAGACTAGGATATTCAATTCTCTCATGACCTAGTTCCAAAGAGTTCCCAAAATTTGAACTTATGAACGTTTGAGTTCAAAGTCTGTCTCGGTTACCACTTGAGGTACACTTGAAATTAAATCTCTTATTTTCGAGAGAGATGAAATGCTTATTATGTAAATCACTTGAGCTACATTTGCCTCCTACACAGTTTCTCTGATATAGACAATCTGTTGGCACCTCCCCTTTTGTCTCCTCCCTACTGTCTGTTTCTACCATCAATAGGCCTCCATTCTCTTCTCGATGGTTTAGCTCTTTCATTTCCTTCCTCCACAAGTCTAGCTGTCCTCTACCCAATGTTGCTAGACAATTCTCTGGTCCATCTCTTTTTAAGTGTGCTTCAACATAATTAGGTTTTTAGCCAAAAAAACTGGCCGCTTGACAATTGTAGCCATCCGACCATCCTCTTACTAGATCCAGAAACCACCTCCTCCCTCAGCCACTTGTTTCTGAATCGGAGATGGGTTCTTCCCTTGTTCATTCAACCAGTTTCAATAACTTTTGGACTTGATCAGGTGTGACCTAAGGAAGAAAAGGCTGCTCGATATCAGGGGAGGGCTTTCCATTCTGTAAATACCGAGCATCTATCATTTCCCATAGAAGTGTTGATGTTGGTCTTAGCTTATTTCTCTCTGGGTTTTACAAGGTATTTCTTTTCTCTGTTGGTTTCCCACTGAGAACAGAGCTTTCTCCAACTTTTTGATTACCGGTCTAGACGCGTGGCCCGCCTTCTGGCAAGTGTTGTAAAGATATGGATGGATATATATAGCTTTGACTCCCATATTATTTTGCTGACTTAGACGGAATTTCTTTTGTACCCTTAGCTGTGGATGTGGTCGTGCACCTTGATGAGCAAATTTCAAACTGTAACATGCCTGATACAGAGGATGGCGTTCCCTATCAAATTCAAAATGAGGAAGCTGTGGCAATGATTGAGGAATCACATTCAGGTCCTGGAATGAATATGCATCTCGTTGTATATAACCCCATTTGTGTGAACCTTATTCTTTCTTTTCTTTTTTTTCTCAATTCGAACTTGAGATCCTTCTGTCTCCCATGAGAATTTGGTTGATCTTGATTCTCAATGTTAACGACAAAACATTAATTAGAGCAGGTTTTAGCATTATCTCTTCCGATTTTTTATCTTATTCCTGAAAATTTGATGTTCATAATTTTGCCATAGCTAAATTTCATTTGACAGTAATGGTTTATATTGTGTATTCGAGATATTAGTTGATCTTGGTACATTTTATAGTGTACTACATACTTTAGCAGGTGATGAATCTGTTCAGAGCAATGATTCATCAAGGAGCGGGGATGGCTCAACAATTCTTCAAGTAAAGACGATACACATTGGCTCTCCAATTTTGGCAGCCAAGAGATCCATTTTTTTATAAGGTAAGGAGTCTGCATTTCGATCTTTGGTATCTTAACATGCTTGCTGATACTGCATTTATGGCCGATGACTGCCGTTATTTCATCAATGGGATCCTTCATCTTAGGCCTGAGCTCACTATCAGGGAATGAGTCATTGCAAGGAGACTAGTCTTTTGCTTATTTTTCTTTGCTAACAGCTCTTCTGTCCTTTTAGATGATGGGTAGAGCTAGATACAGATTGGTTTGAAGGGCTGAATGCTTAATGTTCCACGGATTCTGCCAAGTCTCTCTGGGACTATAAAGAGTTTTAGTGTGGATTAGTTTAAGGGACATTAGTTGAGCTACTTGAGCAACAGTTATTTTGTATTGGTTGTTAAACGTGCATCACTACAGTTCTCTGTCTTCACTTCTTCCCTGTTTGAGTGTTTATTCTCCCATTCTCCTCCAGACTGGAAATAGGGACCAAGCAAAGCAGTTCCTGATTGCTGAATATATAGCTCCTCATTGCAGTTTAGTGATTGGGATGAAGCCAGAGTCCAGAAGAACTCCTCGTGGGCTGGCTCATAACTTTGATTCTACGCCAATCAAACCTTTTGAATAGAGCTGGATCTTGGGCACATGTAGTCAAATTTACAGTCCATCTTTGTTTGTTGGTCTGAATTACCAAGAGCTAGAGCAGGGGTTTTCCAATGGGTCAGCTGAGGCCCTGCCAGCTTTGTGCTACATTTAATCGCTTTGGGAAGGTTTCTCTTAGTAACAGTACGAGTCGCAGCCATTTCTCAATAGTTGCTCTGTCCAGGAGGAAGCAGAGTATGGGATTTGTGGGTTATTGAATATGTTCTGGATTTCATGGCCAAATTGTGGTGGGTGTTGTTGGAATGGTCCTTGTTAGACTGTTGACAGTAAAGAAAACTCAGGAACTGGAAAGATAAACCGATGAAGGAATGGTTCTTGAGACAATTTGGATTATTAACAGTAAAATACACACTGCAACAGTAACAAGAACTCATCCAATCCTTGAGCATATGAGCCTTCGAAAGTTGTTCTAGCTTCCATTTCTTGTGTTACATTAGTATCTCATATTTCTTTACAGGTGCATTACATGTTGGTTACTTATGATTAGAAGTGAATCAAGATGCCTGAAAAATATCCTATTGAGGACTTTAACAGTAAACAACAAAGAAACAGACGAAAAACAAACAAAGACTTTAAAAACTCTAATTAATATGCAGGCCATGGCAGAAATAAACAATAACAATAAAACCTGGAGCCAACATTTGATAAGCTTTTGACTGGAGATTCTCCCCACCTACCAAGGCATACCTTATTCCTGTTGGATTAAAAATGCATCATCGTTGACCTCTGAACATTTTTGCAACTAAATGCAATACATTAAACCTGCCAAAACAGGGGCAAACCCTTGGTTCATTCAAAGTATAAGAAGGAGCACCAAGGCACAACAGATGATCCCAGAAATTTGAGCTTCATTTTTTCTTTCCTCCCAAAACCCCATCAAAACAATTCAATAAAATTTAACACATATCGACCAAGTCTGTTTCGAATTCAAGAACTCATCTCACTCTTAAGCTTCAAGATTTTCCACTAAGTTCTTCAAGGTTTCTTCTATCTAGTCTAGAACATATATGCAAGTCAAAAAATGATTGTCTTTTGTTGCTGGACATGTTCCACCTAAGTTTAACCGGTGTCATATTGAACAAGCCCACTAGCTCTTGTTTGAAGATAGAAACGTCAGCAACATGGATGAGAATGACTGCTCGGAATACCTAGCAAATCCAAGGTGACTTGTATTGGAGGTAATGGCTATCTATACTTTTTAGCCTGAGAGGGAGAAGGCTTCCCTACAAAGGCAGGTTAGCAATCCCTATGTTCTTGTAACCCATAGGCGGATAGAACCAGGCTTCACAGTCCTTTCAAGAGTGAACTCAGGTATAGATGAGAATACGATCTTAATTCCTAAATTGAATAAATCACTAATGGGGGAAGAGGGATAAATAACAAGAAGCAGAATCAAATACCATTCAAAAAGATCAGAGAAATTTTATCTTCTCGGCTGTCATAAAAGCATAGATATGAAGATATTAAATCGAAGAAACCCTCAAAAGGCATGACCTACTTATTCCCAGCAAAAATATAACGCAAAGGCTAAAGAACAATTGCTATGTCTAAGCAGTAATTCCTCAACATGAGATACAATCAGTCAAATAGAAGCCTCAAAAAGCCCAATGACAACAATGAAATGAGCCAATGATACCAGATCTCCATTGAAATCTTTCTACTTCTGAGCAAGCTTCGACCACTCAGTATGAAAAGATCCAGGACGATCAATCCTCTCATAGGTATGTGCCCCAAAATAGTCCCTCTGAGCCTGAACAAGATTTGCGGGAAGCCTGGCACGCCTATATGTATCGAAATACTGAAGACTAGCACTCATACCCGGAGTGCTAATCCCTCTGAGTATCGCCAACCTCACAACTCTCCTCCAAGCCGCCTGCCTCTGCACCATCTCCCTGGCAAACTCTGGATCCACCACCAAATTTGCCAAGTTTGGATTCCGTTGATACGCCTTCTTAATCCGATCCAAAAAGACCGCCCTTATAATACACCCACCTTTCCAAATCCTTGCCAATTCACCCAAATTCAAATTCCACCCTTTTTCTGCACTCTTCGCCCTCAGCAAATTCATCCCCTGAGCATAACTACAAATCTTCGACGCATACAACGCCTGCCTCACATCATCAATCAACATCTTCTTGTCTCCCTTCACATTTTCAACCTCCTCAACCAAACCCGCCTCCTTAAAAACCTTGGAAGCCGCCTCTCTCTCTTCCTTCAACCCACTCATATACCTGATATCCAAGGAGGCTGCAATGGTGGGCGCGGCCACTGATAACTCCGCCGCCTGCTGAACAGTCCACTTTCCGGTCCCTTTCATCCCAGTCTTATCCAAAATCTTATCCACCAATTCATCACCCTCGTCTTCATCCTTCACTCTGAAAATATCAGCTGTGATTTCGATCAAGAAACTCTCTAACTCCCCCTTATTCCACTCAGTAAAAATCTCCGCCAATTCGCCATTGGAAAGCCCTCCAACATTCTTCAACACATCATAGGCCTCAGAAATTAGCTGCATATCACCATATTCAATTCCATTATGTACCATCTTCACGAAATTGCCCGACCCACCTTCTCCAATATAGGTAACACAAGGCCCATCTTCAACTTGAGCAGCGACTCTCTCTACAATGTCTTTGATGTTCATGTACGCTTGGTATGACCCACCTGGCATTAAAGACGGGCCGTGACGAGCACCATCTTCGCCACCCGAAACGCCCATACCCAGATAAAGAAGGCCTTTGGATTGGGCCTCTTGGATGCGGCGCTCGGTGTTCTCGTACCACTCATTGCCACCGTCGATGATGGTGTCGCCGGCGTCCATGTGGGCCGCAAGGGCGGCGATAGTCTGATCAACGGGAGCACCGGCCTTAACGAGGATGATAATAGACCGAGGCTTCTCGATAGAGAGGACAAAATCACGGGGCGTGTACTGACCGATTAATGGTAGTTTGCCTTCCCTTTGGGCTCGATCTAGGGTTTCGTCGACTTTGGAAATTGTTCGATTGTAGACGGAGATTGGGAAGCCCTTTTCGGCGATGTTCAGGGCGAGGTTTTGGCCCATCACGGCTAGACCTGCCAGACCAATCCGGGAGAGAGTTGGAGAGGCAGCTTCCATGGCGATGGTGGTAGGTTTAGAGAAAGAATGATGGGTTTGGAAATGGGAGAGAGAGAAGAGAGAGAGAGAGAGGGGGGGTTCAGTATATAGGAGTTTTTATAGGAATAACAATATAGTTGCAGATCGCAAAGGTCGTGGTAGAGGGTGAGAGTGACGGACTCGTCGAGGGAGCGAAGAGGATATTGACGACGATTCCTAAGCCTTAAACGACAAAACTACAGTTCTAAACACGACTAGATCCTTTTAATGAATGAGTTACAAAAAATTAGTACAACTCCGTTTACATGGAAAGCCACCCCATTCCAGCTCCGGTAACTTGACTTGGGTCTGTGCGTTGCATCATTAAATCGAATCCATTTACAATTGCGTATGCTCGATTTGTCTTATATCGATTTTCATGTGGATAAATATAATTTGTTAGTTTGTATAATATTTATTTAATGAGTTAAACAAATTTAGTCATTTATCACCCAACAATTACCATAAATAAACATAAAAATCATTAATTTTATATCAATTTCACGTGCTATTAAATTCTAGACTTACTGAAGACACAGATAGAAAAAATAACTTCACTACAAATCTTCTGAGAGCCCGCTAGCATTTCTGGAATGAGACCAGTACTCCTTCACAAGTTGCCCAAATAGTGAGCCCTCCCTATTCAATAGTTTCATTGGTTTGTCATACTCCTCTAATCTTCCTGTTAATGCAAAAAAAAAAACTCTACCAATGTTATGCAAGTTTTTTTAAAAAGATAACTCAACATTTTTCATTTTTCTTCTTAACACAACCTTTTGAACAGAGAACTCACCATCGCTAATAGCAAGAATCATAGTGCAGTCCATCACAGTTGGTATTCTGTGAGCTACTGTAATTACAGTACAGTTTGCAAATTCTGTCTTTAAGGTTTTCTGGATGATTGAATCTGTTGCATTGTCAATTGATGCAGTAGCTTCATCCAACACTAATATCTTCCTCCTCTTCAGCAGGGCTCGTCCTAGGCAAAATAATTGCCGTTCTCCCATACTCCAATTTGATCCATCTTGTACCACTACAATGTCGCGTTTTTAGTAATATTAGAACATGATTTCTAAAGGCTTGCATTTCTATACACAATCCTACTTACCTAAGGAATTTAGGCCCTCCTCTTTCTCTTGAACAGCTTCTCGTAGCTGATATTTTTTTGAGAACCTTTCATTGACAGAGATTACAGTAAGCTTCTTATGGTAAATTGTAGAGTAATTTTTTTCTCTCTAATTAATGTTACACACAGAAACCTTACCTCCCATATTTCATGGTCAGTATGCTTGGATAAGGGGTCCAAATTGTATCTTACAGATCCACTAAAAAGGGTTGGATCTTGTGGAATGATCCCAAAGTGTGATCTAAGGTCATGGAGACCGATTGTAGATACATTTATGTCATCAATGATGATCTTTCCATCTGTAGGCTCTACCAGCCGAAACAAAGCACTAATCAGAGTTGTCTTCCCACTACCAGT
Source organism: Ilex asprella (assembly GCA_023539305.1). Classification (NCBI taxonomy): domain Eukaryota; kingdom Viridiplantae; phylum Streptophyta; class Magnoliopsida; order Aquifoliales; family Aquifoliaceae; genus Ilex; species Ilex asprella. The sequence continues at coordinate 41,943,353 of CM042186.1, read as the reverse complement.
CCGGCCAACAATTCCAATTTTGTGCCCACCTTCAATAATGCAGCTGATTCCGCGAAGAACTAGAGGAGCATTGGGCCGATATTTGACCTGTTTTATGTAATTTGTTGGCACATTGATATCCGTAAGTCTGGAACTTGCAAAATAGACAGAAGAAAAATGGTTATGTGATGCTCTATTTACCTTCAAATCATGGATCTCCACCCTACCAATAGTTGGCCAGTTGAGCGATGGCCTGTGGCCTTCTATGGTTTCAGGAGCTTCACTGGGAATATGCATGTATTGTTCTAACCTTTCCACAGAAACAATCAAATTTGATAGCATGCACTGGCTTTGAACAGAAATAACGACGAACACATTCAATGAAAGACCATATGACAGAGCCATTCCGATTAACCCTGCCATCACAACATTGATGACCCAAAAGTTTAAAAGGAAATTATTGAAATGATAAATGTATCTTTTAATTGTTCTCTTTTAAGTCACTCGATCAAGTTAAGTCACTTTCGTCTTATGTGAAGCACGCAGCAGACAATAAAAATAACTGAGCAGCAAGAAAATATGAGAGAATTTTGTACAGGTCAAGATAGAGATCAGTAACCTGAGTCAGAAGCTTGAAAAGGAAGCAGAGTCATGGCAAGGGCTGAGGATGAGAGAACGATTGCACATAGTACTTCCAGGCGCCGGATCAACCACTCGTTTGCTGAAAATTTATGGAAAAATGGACTAGCATTTGCATCGATAAGGTGCAAATGCTCTGTGGAGAATCGTTTTTCCTCTCCAAAAGCTCGGATGGTCATTGCTCCCGCCATGGATTCAGCTAGATGGCTTGCAACTGAAGACCGTGTTGTGCCATCAATTCGCATCAACTCTTTTGCAGAAGCAAAGTAAAATTTCTGTTTGTTATAACAGATAAACCATCCTATTCGTTAGGAAGGGTAGAGAACTACAAGACATCATGTGGATGAAAAAATACACGCACAAAAACACACAAATAACAAACAATTAACTGGAGATGAGGAAATGAATTCCTTTTTGTTAAGTGTGGAGGATTAACATAGTATATTAGAGAGGAACCAAGAGGTCAAAAGCTTGACCTAGTTCACATATATCATTGTATTTATAGTTAACTTACAATACTAAGAATTACACATACTACCCTAACACTATTAACAATTTACACATTCAACCCAAATACTCTTAACACTTTCCCTCAAGCTGGACTATATATATCATACAATCCAAGCTTGAAATAAATCATTGTAAGACGTGTACGACTCAACGCTTTGGTAAACATATCTGCAAGCTGATTTTCAGATTTCACAAATGGAGTCGTAATCTCCCCAGCTACTATCTTATCCCGAATAAAATGACAATCAACCTTAATATGATTGGTTCTCTCGTGAAACATCGGATTGACAGTGATATGGATAGCTGTCTGGTTGTCACAGAACAACTGTAGTGGAAGTTGAACTGGAAACTCAATTTCCTGGAGGAAGTGTAGTAGCCAAGTCAACTCACTCGTCGTATGCGCTATTGCCCTATACTCAGCCTCAGCACTGGACCTTGTTACCACAGATTGTTTCTTACTTTTCCATGAGACAACGTTACCTCCTAAGAAAGTATAATAACCAGTGGTTGATCTCCGATCAGACGGAGAGCCAGCCCAATCAGCATCTGAGAAACCTTCTACTCTAAGATGTCCATTAGCTCAATATAACAGTCCAAGTCTAGGAGCACGTTTGAGATATCGCAGAATACGAGTAACAGCCTCCCAATGTGGGACTCTAAGACACCCCATGAATTGACTTACTATACTGACTACATAGGAAATTTTCGGTCGAGTAATAGTGAGATAATTGAACTTCCCGACCAATCTGCGATACCGACCCGGATTCTCAAAGAGTGTACCATCATCCATAAAAAATTTCTAATTCGGATCCATAGGGACATCAATAGGTCTGCCACCCAGCAAACCTACTTCCTCTAGCATGTCAAGTACATATTTCCTCTGGGATAAGCAAATACCCTGTTTAGATCGAGCCACTTCAATACCCAAAAAATACCTGAACTTTCCCAAGTCCTTAGTATGAAATCGATCTTGCAAGAATATTTTTAACTTGGCAATCCCTTCAGAATCATTTCCAGTAATCACAATATCATCTATATATACCACTAATAGAACATATCCAGCATCTGTCTGTCTATGAAACACAGAATGATCTGTCTGACATCGAAGAAGACCAAACTCTAAAACTGCATCTGAAAACTTACCAAACCAGACCCTCGGTGATTGCTTCAAACTATACAAAGATTTCTTTAACCGACATACACTCTTACCATACTCCCCCTGAGCAGTAAACCCAGGTGGCTGCTCCATATATACCTCTTTAATCAAGTCACCATGTAGGAAGACATTCTTGACGTCTAACTGAAACAATGGCCAACCAAGATTAGCAGCAAAATAAATCAAGATACGAACAAAAGAAATTTTGACAATAGGAGAGAAAGTCTCCTCATAATCAACACCATAGGTCTGAGTAAAGCCTTTTGCAACTAGTCGGGCTTTGAGACACTCCACAGAATCATGCGGATGAAATTTAACAGTGTACACCCAGCGACAACCAACAGTTCGTTTACCAGGAGATAAAGGAACGAGATCCCAAGTTCCATTAGAATGTAAGACATCCATCTCATCCTTCATAGCTTTCCTCCAATCAGAGTCAGATAATGCATCCTGTAAACGCTTAGGAATAGATATAGTAGATAATTGAGAGGTAAAACAAGAGAAGACAGGAGACAAGACATCATATGAAACAAAATGAGCAATTGGATGATTAGTAACACACGAATGACTGCCTTTGCAAAGAGCAATAGGTAGAGAGTTTAAATTACCTGATGGACTAGGATTAGCAGACGGTGAGGAAGACGATACGGGCACCACAGTCGATGGTCGAGGACGGTGAGAATATACACGAAGAGGTAAAGTAGATGGTGACACAGTGGGCAGCGGAATATCTAAAGATGATGGAAGAGATGGTGGTACAAGAGATGACCCAAAGTCCAAATCCAAAGGCTGAGAAGGTGCTGAAAAATATGGAACAGATTCCTCAAATGTGACATCAGCACTAGTAAAGTATCGTCGCAGAGAGAGACTGTAGCGACGATACCCCTTCTGTGTACAAGAATAACCAAGAAACACACATTTGGTAGCTCGAGGATCAAGTTTATCAAACCTATGACCCAAATTGTGAACAAAACAAACACATCCAAAAACCCTAGGAGTGAAGGAAAATAAGGGCTTATCAGGAAACATGACAGAATATGGACTTTGTCCATTTAACACAGAGGATGACATATGATTAATAAGGTGACAAACAGTAAGAACGACATCACTCCAAAAATACCGGAAAATATTCATCTGAAATAACAGGGCACGGGTAACTTCCAACAAATGACGATTTTTGCGTTCAGCAACACCATTCTGTTGAGATGTGTAAGCACATGAAGTCTGATGTATAATGTCAGTTTTACTAAGATAAGCTGAAAAATGATTAGATTCATATTCTCGAGCATTATCAGAACGTAAAATACGTATACGACAACCATACTGAGTTTTTATTTCCTTACGGAAGGTCTCGAATATAGAGAATAATTCAGACCGAGCTCGCACAAAAAATAACTAAGTCACACGAGAATAGTCATCCACAAAGGACATAAAATAAGGATATTTATTAAATAAAATATTCTTGATTAAACCCCATACATCAGAATATATCAACTCAAAAGGACTAGACACACGACTGTGGACTCTAGACTGAAATGACTAACAGTGATGCTTACTAAGTTGACAAACTTCACAAGATAAAGACGACACAAAACTTAGACTTGAAACTTGACGCTTCAGATTTTGGAGAGAAGGGTGTCCAAGACGACAATGTCATTCAAAAGGAGACAACGAGGTCTGCAGGACCCGAGTAGGGAATCAAAATCAAAGTAATATAAACCACCAGCTTCATGTCCCGTACCAATCTTCCTCTTCGTCTTGAGATCCTGAAAGACACAATAAGAGGGATAAAATATTACAGAACAATTGAGAGAACGTGCAATCTTACTAATGGAAAGTAAACTAAAGGGAAACTGAGGAACAAATAACACGGAAGATAGGGACACATCAGGACTCAAATGAGTAGTCCCGAGACCTAAAACTTTAGAATAAGTACCATTAGCAAGAGTAACATTATGTGTGAAAGTAGCAGACTGGTAAGTAAAAAAAATATCGGACGCACCAGTCATGTGATCAGAAGCGCCAGAGTCTATGATCCAGGGATTGCGAGTGGAGGACAGTAAACAAGTGGAAGCAATACCTGACTGGACAAAAGTAGCAATGGAGGGAAATGGGGTAGCCTGTTGCTGGGATAGGAACTGAGCATACTCCTCTCGTGTAATAGTAACCGATTCAGTATCTGGTGGAACCGACCGAAGTATGGAAGTAACAACAGAGGTATCATCCTGATAGGAAGCCTGATTCGCAACACTAGAAGGTTTTTCATGTAGATCTCAGCAGAAGTCAATAGAGTGCCCTCTACGGCCACAATGAGTACAGGAACGAGGTCCACTACGGCCACCACTACGACCACCTGCACGACCTCCACTACGACCACTACGGCCACCACGACCACCACGACCAACATCACTATGACTACTAGGAACTACAAGGGCTGAGCGATCGGTGGAGACACCCTGATTGATGCCTGAATGAGATAAAGTAGCACGCTGTACACGAGAGAAAACCTCAAGTAGTGAGGGAAGACTGGAACCGCCCAAAATCTGAGAACGAATAGCCTCATATTCAGGTTTCAGTCCTACCAAAAATCTAACAACATTCATGTCCTCATGTTGTTTTTTTCAAACTGCTGCATCAGTAGTAAACGGATGGTAGGTCTTCATTTCCTCACAGACTCCCCGAACTTGAGAGTAATAATCCTCAACACTCAAAGTACTCTGTTCCAGCCGGAAATACTCCTTGCACACCTTATAAGCTCGGGTAAAATTACCGGTACCAGAATACATAGTGGACAAGTGATCCCATATCTCCTTGGCAGTGTTAAGATAGAGTAATGTAGAACTAATACTAGGCTCAATACTATTCAATAATAAAGAAATAATCTGAGCGTCCTCTTGTTCCCACTGGTCATACCCAGGAGTATCTTCCTTGGGTTTCGAGTTCACCAAATACTTTTTTAAAACCTTTGCCTCGAAGAAAAACTTGAGCGAATCAGGACCATAAAGTATAGTTGGTCCCATTGAGTTTAACAAAGGTCATGGGACCATTGATAATAGTCGGAGGAGTAGAGGTGGGTGGTAAAGATGGAGTAAGGAACCCGGTATCTTGCTTGGGGTTCATAACAGTGCAACAATGGACAAAATAAGTCTGCTAAAATACTGAACCGGACCGGATGAGCCCCCTGTACCACTGAACCGGGTCAAAAATGGGGGCTGAACCGCTAAACCGGGTAAAAATGGGGGCTGGACCACTGAACCGGGTTGGAAGTAGGGACTGGACCGCTGAACCGGACCGGTTTAGCTCTCTGGACCACTGAACCGGACCGATTTTGTTTTAAAATCCTGGCTTGACCTGATTAGATCTGACCCGTGGAGCTCCTGCTCCTGTTCTTCTTCTTCGCATTCGTTGATTAGGGTGTACTGAAACCCTAATCCTCGGCTGCCCCTCACCACCACCACAAACACCAAACGACAGCAACAACTGCACCTCCACCACCACCAGCAACGAGACACCTCTTCGACGACACCAACACGACTGTGCCACCACGACTGTGCGAGCACTACACGCGACACCACATCAACTACTCCACCACCACAGCTTTGGCCCAGCAAAAACTGCGCCTCCACCACCACCAGCAACGACTGTGCTACCAGCAGCTGCAGCAACAACTATGCCACTACCACAAATAAAGTGTTAATTTATTTAGAATATATTTAGGATTGTAAATGCTCTGATACCATGTTAAGTGTGGAGGATTAACATAGTATATTGGAGAGGAACCAAGAGGTCAAAAGCTTGACCTAGTTACATATATCATTGTATTTATAGTTAACTTACAATACTAAGAATTACACATACTACCCTAACACTATTAACAATTTACACATTCAACTCGAATACTCTTAACACTTTTTAATTCAACTTTCTTATATTAAATATAAAAAAATACAGAATCAGTAGAATTATTGCATTACCTGTAAGATAAGGGTTGCATAAATCATTGGTGCAATGATAAAAGCGATTGGCCATGTAATAGCAGCCAATACTACAAAGCTGAAAAACATGTTCATTGTTGTCCCTAGAGAAAGGCTGAATTTGAATGCCAATTCAAGATCCACAGTACTCAGATCAGAAGATATCTACAGTAGAAAGCAGAAATATGAGTCCTATGAAATGCATTGAAGCATGATTCCGACTTCCATGAAATATTCTTACCTGACTGATTATCCTACCCAGAGGTGTTGAGTCGTAAAAGGACACTGGTGCTCGAAAAAGAGAGATCATTAACTTTGAAAACGTAGATTTTGATGTTGTAAAACCTAAAATAACAACATAATAAGATCTAAGGAGCAAGAAGAGTGACATGCTACAGCCGATCAGCGTGTACATTAAGATCAGGCTCAACATACTTGTACTAGAATCCTGTACATCAGCAGCCAACCAAAGATTTTGAACCAACTGTCCTACTATATATATGAGGTGGGAAATAACTACCAGGGAGAGATATAAGAATCCTTTGCTCTGATTCTGATACTGTATATAAGGTTTTAGACCAGTGTCTCCTGTTTCTCTCTCTTCTTCTTTAATCAACTGGTCTCCTAAAGATGCTCCTATCTATTCCTCAACAGATAATTTCTGAATCTCTTCTTTGGAGGTTTTTCGTCTTTGTTGCAATCCATACTCGGTCCCTCCCTCAGAACCAACAGTGTCATTATGTGCGATGATAAGATTTTGAAATTCTTGACTGGAAGCCATCAACTGATCATAGGTAGCCTCCTTGAGGATTTTCCCTTCAGACATTAACTGTCAACAAAACAAAATTTGTTGGGTAAGTTTTTTACCAACAATAAAGGCTAACTTACTTAAAAAGTGGGATTTCTAAGGAAAAATCATTCTGAAAAAGCAAGTAAGATCACTAACCAAAACCAAACCAAAAGCAGGAAGGAAATCGACTTGGTGGGTCACAAGTAAGACTGTCTTCCTCAACAGAGCTCCCATGATAAATTCCTGGCCAAAATTATAGTATCTTTCAGTTAGAAAGCAGTTTCATAAGAAGCACAAATTTTAGTTAGATAGGAATTACGATTACCTTAAACAAACTGCCAGCAGTTTGTGCATCAACTGCACTGAACAGATCATCCAAGAGATATACATCTGCATCTTGATGTAGTGCGCGTGCAAATTGAACTCGCTGCTTTTGCCCGCCGCTGAGATTAACACCTCTTTCTCCAATTACAGTGCGATCACCAAATGGAAGTATTTCGAGGTCCTTTACTAGTGAACACTTTTCAAGTACTTCTTGGTACCTATGTTGATCCATGGAGGACCCAAATAGTAGATTGCCTTGTATGGTGCCTGTTTGGATCCATGCTAACTGAGAAACATAAGCTATCCTTCCATAAACTTGAACCTGGAAAATGGAGCAGAAAATCATTCATATTCATAGATCACATGTTCAAATAACATAATATTTATGCCCCATTTTTAATTTCTCAGCTTTAGAACACACAAGTCCTCAATGTTGAAAACAAATTGTATTGAAATCCATGATTTAAAATTGATTTTACAAGCAACTGATGGTGCTGCTTGTCGCGAATGAGCAGAGGGTATGTAAACCGTGATGATCGAGATGGATCTGAGCTATATGGCTCTCGTGATTTGCAGTAGAGTATTCAAGGGAGTCTGGGGGGACGTGAACAATAAGAAATATAGTAGTTCACCGGCTCTAGAGCTCGGCTAGTCCACTCTTCAATGGAGGCTCTCGCTCATTTTTCTTTATTGATCACTTGAGTGCTTATTCAATATAATATGAAAGAAATTAGGGTTTTGTCATGACTCTGTAGCCTCTAGGGTTGCCTCTCGTGTATATGGTTCTGTCCCTTGCAATGAAGGTATAATACAGTATTTATAGTGTAATTCCTATCTTCTAAGGGATCTACACCGGGATCTTTTCTTTATCCGTGGGATCCTCCATGATTTTAGAAGAAAATCTTGGTCTTTTGATATTCTGTGCCTTGATTATAGCTTCTTACCGTTTCTAGGAGTACTTTCTATTAACCGGGCGTTCACTCCATGTTTCTTCTATCATCTTGTCCGGGGTGAGCTCAGGGTCGGTACTCCTGAGTTCCTGATTTCCTATCCGACCTCCCTTCTGGGTTGACCTCAAGGTCTGAGCTCATGCTTAGAATATTTTCTTGGTATCATCAGATTCTAAGCATTTTGCAAGGAAGAACCTCCCAGTTAGAGCATAACCCTCATATTTAAAAGCCTCATTGCCTTGAGCAACCCTAATGAAAGCTATAAGAAGCAGGGGTCCGATAGCCAGGGTGAGTACTTTGATCAGAGCAAAGAGGCCTGATGTCAAAATAGCTTTCCAATGCCACAGAAATATTGTAGATGAAATAGAGGATGAATCAGAATATTTTTCCTTTTCTGTATGCTCAATTGCTCCATAAACTTGAAATAACATGTTTCTGCTCGATCTTCTAGCCTTAACTTTGGTATAGCTTTGTTCTCAAGAGTTTTCTGTTTATCCTTCTTCATTAGTGCATTCAACCACCAAAATGATAGTTTATTCAGGAATCCAGCTTCAGCAAAAGGAGTTACATTCTCATCCATACTAATTTCCTCACCATTATCCTCTTCTTTGCCTTGCAAAGGTGCATAGAGCACATTTCTTTTGGTGTCTGCTTCAGTTTCTGCATAATTTGGTTCCCCAAAAGCTGACAAGACTAGTAGAATTGCTCCCGGAAATGACAAAATTTCCAACACAATCTTTACAGATGCTTCTTTGTCCTGAATAGCTTTCAAAACAGATGGGATGCATAGAAATGCTGCAAAAAAGAAGGCAAGGATTGAAGAAAGCTTCACTATGATAGTATGTGGATGTTTTCCCCTTTTAAAACTCACTGTTGAGCCCATCAGGAACCATGCGAGTCCCTGGAATACGATGACCAGCCAACCATGCAGAGGCGTTATGCTCTGTTTTGAACTAAACCTCTCTGAAATTATCCAGAACCCCATACCCAGGTAAGCCAAACCCAAAGCGCCATTGAAAACCGCAGAAGAAATTGACAATGATGAGTAGCATTTAGAGGGTGGTGAGGCTCCGAATTGGGTTGATGACTTGTATGAAACAATAAATAGGAAGATGAGCAGGAGGAGGGTATCAACAGAAATGATCAAAACATGGTTGATGCATGAATATGGATCAACAATGGCAGATAACATAGAACTACAATTGTCTCTGTCTCCATTTGAACACTCAGAGTCCCCACAGAAGATGATCCAGATACTTTCAGCCATTCTGCGATTCCGACTTCAAAAACTGTTTGCTGTCAGTGGAGAGGAAAACACATCAGTGAAGAGTAAATTGCCTGAATATTTCCTTTGTTGCCATTGAGCATGATTTACGAAAGGCATAACGAATTCACACCAAGAATCTGCGGAACACCCTTTTCCAGTAGACCCAGATCGTTGATCGGAAAGACTTTTTTTTTTATTTGATATAAGTTTGGGTCCAACTAATTTCAAGTTAAAAGTTGGAGAGAGTTTTTTAAAAAAATTTAATCGAGTTTATTTTAAGTAAGGAGTGAAGATGACGGAAGTGATTATGCTGAAGTCTTGCTTTAATTCGATGGAGCTGTTGTTTTGACGAAGCAGCTTCGCATTTAGATTGAAGCGTTGAGCTTCTTCACCTATGTATTGTTATAAAAATATTACTATGTTAAAATGATCATATTGCCCCCTTGAAGTTTTTAATATTGGAATATTTGCCCTTCTCACTTTTATTTTCAGTAAGTATCACATCCTTAACTACTAAAACAAATATTTTGTTGTTGGACTCAGCTTTGTAATGTCCTAACCATAATATATATTGACAAAAGATAATAGTTTTGTTATTTAATGCATTCTCTTATTTATCATAAAAATGCGTATAGTGGTTCATAAGCAATAAAGCACGATGAAATGCAAGTCATACAATATGCTAAACCCACAAGTGTTTTTTCTTCAAATAATCAAATTTTCAATAAGATAGAGGATAATCACAATTAAACTTTGAAACAAGATCAAATTGTAAAAATTAAAAGAAAATTGATGCAAAATTTGGCATTAATTAGTCAAATATAGATGTTAGGATTTGTAAGGAGATCGTAGTAATTCAGTTTAATGTATGATTGATGTAAGAGCAATGTTATTGAGACATAATTTACTGACATAATCTACTGAACTAATTCATTGTGACCTTAATATTGACTGTAAGACCCATCAAATATTGGAATTTAATACAAACTTATGCTACAATTTTGGGAATTGCATTGTTTGCACCTAATTGTCATGAATCCTTCTATAGAGAGCAAATTTTTTTTGTGTAAGCTAAATTTATGGATCTCAGTTTCAAATAATAGAGAACAAAAATTCGTCAACTCATTCTCATAATTGTTGTCATAATCATCCCAAAACTAACTTCTTATTATAAAATAACGTTTAAAAATAGTATAATGGCAAATACAAAACTCCTTCAATCAACCTTTAAAATAATTAAAAAAAAATACTACACACAATGAATCATTTTTGTTGATTCATGGACAGAGTTTGTCCTTACAGAATTTCTCATTTTAGAGAAAGAAAGAGGATTACTTACATCTTCCTGGTTCCACCCACATTAACCTTGGTGTGTGAGGTCTTCACCTAACCGCACCAGTGATATGGAGAGCGAGAGAGAGATTTGCAGAAAGAAAGAAACAAATAGTTGTGGAGAAATGTGGTGTGGGATGAAGGAGAAAAGATATACAGAGGGAGAAAAAGAGAGTGATGGAGAGTGTTGTGTGCTTACTCATTCAAAATACAGCCTATATATTCACAGGTTTATGAATCTGTAACCACCATTCCTAATATAATTATTTGTTCCTGAAAATTTTAATTAGTATTATAACATTTGGTCTATTTTACTTGGGTCCAACTCATTCAGTCTGCATTTTAAATCACCTAATGTGCCCTCCAAACACTTTCAAACAAAAAGTAGGAGTCTTTACGCTGCAACATGTGAGCAAAAAAAGTTAAGTTACCCAAAAAAAAAAAAAATGTGATGTGACCAACTGTAACATGTGCGAAGGCCCAAGTAAATCAATCCCGGGCTTGAAGAGATGCCTATGGACTATGGTTCAAGTCTTGTAAGAGTCAGTTGTGAAAGTGAGGTCAGCCCTTGCTACGACTTGGAATTGGAGTTGGGGTTTTTTTTTTTTTTTTGGCTATTTCATTTCATTTCATTCCAACAGAAGAAAGGTTACAGTTTTCGCATTTAAATAGTCTTAAGCTCTCTTGGTGGGCTTATGACCCGGTCATCGGGCAACAACTTTGTAAGCTTGGCTTTTGCAACCCAAAGGGGAGCTCTATGGGGGGTGTTTGGGGAGAAAATATTCATTACAACGGTGATATTACGTAGTAAAGTAATGTGGTATCACCAACTAATAATGATGAGCCAAACCAAAATGGCCTAATCCAACTACAAAACTCAAGGTTATAGAAGACCCAGTAGTCGTTATGAGAGGTCTAAGATAGTCAAGCCCGAAAGGAGCTATAGGAGCATGCAAGAGTCATGCCCTTGCCTGTTGAGGAGAGGAGAAGTCACCTGGGAGAGGAGAGGTCACCTGGGAGATGAGAAGTTGCCAAGGAGAGGAGAGATCGTCAAACTATTAAGTTGTCTCCAATCCATTATGACCGTCAGGTTATGCAATTACTACGCAGACAATTACAAATTGTAAGCTTCCCCAACACTTGGGGAGCATCTAAAAATCAATCTCTCTCTCTCTCTCTCTTGTAATTCTCTGCTCTCCCTAAATATCGGAGTTAATAAAATTTTCGACAAATTAAGCCATTGAAAGTGGACGTAGGTCTTGATTGAACGAACCACTATAAACCTTGTCTTCTCTTTCTTTTCCTATTCTACTGTATTTTATACTATTTACTTGACTGTGATGTGCAAACTAATTTGTGCATCATCAGTTTGGCGCCGTTTGTGAGAATAGACAAAATTCCCCCGTAATTTTCTTTGCTAAGTCAAAATTCTCCCACCAGGATCCATGAATTCCCCTGAAGACATTCCACCATGAGGGACGGAGGTTGTTCCTCAGTCTGCCAATCTCGTTCCAAATGCACTGCAGATGCTGGACACAATGTAAGAGCTTAAAGCCCAGAACCAACAAATCTTGCAATTGATGCTCGGGCAGCAAGGAGGACCGCAGCCTGGACCTTAAGCCAGGGGAGCTCCACTCCCTGGTCATCAAGAAGCTCCCCACCTAGGCACTCCATTGAGCGCCGCATATAGGGGAGCCCCTCATGAGGGGCTTCCTGCTCTTACTCTTGTTCTCCATGGTGGAGACCCTCATTTTCAAGAGGATGAGGGTAAAAACCAAAGCATAGAGCATGAGAGCCATTTCTGTGGCAATTCCAAAGGACCTCCTCTCAATCAATGGGACGAAAAAATTAAGGAGGTGCAAAATTAATTGGGTGACGTCTTCAACGCCATGAAAGCACAAGGACCTGAGACAGTGAACTACCTTGTAAGTTGAACCGGCACACCTTTCAAACCTGATGTGGTGAATTACCCACTCCCTCAAAAATTCAAGATGCCATCCGTTAAGACCTTTGACGATACGAAGGATCCACTGGACCATGTCGAAATTTTTAAGACTTTGATGCAGCTGCACAATTCCCCGACGAAATCACGTGCGAAGCGTTCTCAACTACCTTGAAGGGATCCGTTCTACAGTGGTTCTCCAAGATCACACCTGCCTCCATTGGCTCATTTGCTGAGCTGAGCAGGTCCTTCATGTCACACTTTATTGGTGGGCACAGCCACCAGAAGCCTGTCACTCACGTGCTTAGCATAAAGCAAAATTAAGATGAGAGTCTGAGAAGCTACCTCACTCGTTTTAACGAGGAGGTCCTTCAAGTGGAAGAGCCCGATGAAAAGGTAAGTTTGACCGCCTTCTTGGGAGGCCTCCGGTCATCAAGCTTCCTTTTCTCTGTAATGAAACGCCCACCTAAGAGCATGCCAAAGTTGTTAGCCAAGGCTCAAAAATACATGAATGTTGAGGACGTCACAAAGGCCAAACAAGGTGAGTCCTCGAAAACTGGGGAGAAAAGAAAAGACAGAGAAATGGAAAAGAGGAAGAAAAGTAGCAACAAGCACAATAGAACAGAGAGGGTACCTGCCAAAGACTGGCTCGATCCCACTCCCCAAAGAGATCGACAAGCCTTCACTCCCCTCAACATCTCTGTCGGGCACATCTTATTGCAGATCTAGGATGACCCCGCAGTAAAGTGGCTAGGCAAGATAAAGTCTCCCCCAAACTGCAGGAACCCAAAAAAGTATTGTCACTTTCATCGCGACCATGGCCATGACACCAACGATTGCTATGACCTCAAAAGGCAAATTGAGGAACTCATCCAGCGGGGGCACCTACGCTAGTATGTTGCCGGCATAGGACACGCACCGGTGCCACCTCATAATCAGGAAGGCCAACAGCCCATCGAAAAAATTCATACCATCTCCGGAGGGCTTGCAGGAGCAGGAGAATCCTTCTCTTCCATGAAGGCTCATGCCAGGAAATCTAGACACCCTGACGAACTGCGCCTATCTAAGGCACCAAAGCATCGCGACAGTGAGGTCATATCTTTCTCAAATAAGGATTTGAAAGAAATTTAGCACCCCCGTGACGACCCTCTGGTACTCACCATGACCGTCGCCAACTTCCAGGTGAGAAGGATTCTTGTGGACAGTGGTAGCTCAGCAAACATTTTGTTCGCTGAGGATTAAGACAAACTCAACTTAGGTAGAGAAAGATTGCAGTCCATCAGGTCACCCCTCATTGGGTCCTTAGGAGAGAAGGTGTATCCCCTAGGGTCCATCACCTTACCTGTCACTGTCAGAGTAGCACCTCGAAGCTCCACTATCATAGTCAATTTCCTAGTGATAGACTGTCCCTCAGCGTACAACATCATTCTAGGGTGACATGCTCTTAACACTCTAAGAGCGGTGCCATCTACCTATCATCTTATCCTCCGCTTTCCAATCCCGAATGGAGTCGGAGACATCCGAGGAGACCAAGTAGCTACAAGGGAGTGCTACTTCTCCTCAATGAAGACAAGAAAATCACAAGAGGCTCTACAGGTGGAGGTCCTCGACCCAAGGGATTATGCCACCATAGAAAGAGGAGAACCAGAGGAAGAGCTCACACCAAAGGTTTTAGACGAGAAGCATCCAGACAGAAAAGTGTACATTGGCTCTTCCTTTTTTAAGGACTTGGTCCACCAGCAAATAAAGTTCTTGAGGCTTAATATGGACGTTTTTGCATGGTCGCATGAAGACCTCGAGGGCATTGACCCAGAGGTCGCCACCCACTGGCTCAATGTTGACCCTCGCCAAAAACCTGTTCGTCAAAAGTTAAGGGGTGCCTCCACTAAAAGGGCCCAAGCAATGAAAAAAAAGGTAGAAAAGTTGATAGAAAACGGAGCGGCCAGGGAAGTAACCTATCCTGAGTGGCTCTCAAATGTGGTAATAGTGACTAAAATTAATGAGAAGTGGCACCTCTGTGTAGACTTTATTGAGCTTAACAAGGCATGTCCTAAAGATAGCTACCCACTACCACGAATCGACCTCCTCATTGACGCCACCGCAGGACATGAATTACTCACTTTTTTTTTATGCATATTCTGGGTATAACCAGATCAGGATGCACCCTCCAGATCAAAAGAAGACATTGTTCATCACTCCAATGGGGACCTATTGCTACAAGGTCATGCCCACCCACCTCAGCTCGGCAGCACAGCACAGTCAGAGGAGTGTGATAGACAGAAACAATCCTTAAGATCTCATCATCAATATTAAGTATACTAGAGATAGTACTTACCATGGACCCGTCATCGTCAAGAGTTACCTTGCTTTGGTGTTTTTTCTTGCGAGGACAGAGGCTTTGAGAAGCTGAGGAACAAGGCAACCTCAGGCTCGCCCAAGAAATCCGAGGAAGCCCCTTGCTCGCCCAAAGCCCCAGCCTCACCAAAATTCTTCAAACTAGCCCCAAATAGGCGCCCTTAGGCTCACCTAGGCAATCCACACACACAGGTAGCTCGCCCAGGTTGTCTGCACACCCAGACAGATCACCCAGGCTGTCTGCACACTCAGGCAGCTTACCTGGGTAGTTTGTGAGCCCAGTCACAACTTCACTCAGTCTCTACTCGCCCAAAATAGTCGCCTAGACTGCCTGCACTCCCCCAGCCTCGCCAAAATTGCCTGCCACATTGGTTGCACGTCCTACTGCGCGACCAGCAACGGTGCCCAGTACCTGGACATCAGTAGTGCCCAACATCTGAACAACAGCGGTTCCCAGCTCCTGCTCACCCATCCCCTAGCCACCTTGCCCACCTAGCACATGAGCTGCTCGCCCGTGAGCAGCTTCAACCAATACTTCCTTCTCGCGCACAGCAGGCGCACGCCCAACAGCGCCCAACAAGGTCTCCACTTCACCACCAATACCACCTTCTTCCAAGTTCCTTCGTTGTACAATAAAAGCTCCTTCATCTTCAATAACAACGAGTATCTACATTCTTTTCTCAATCGATATGGCCTTAGAAAACCTCTTGAAAGATTTCAAGAGAAAGTTCGCCTCCTCTCTCAAAGTTATGGGAAGTGGGTAAAATGAAGAAACTGGCTACTATTTATAATCTAGGGTTTTAAGGAGCAAAAAGGCCCAATCCAAAATCAAGGGGTCTTCTACAAAAAAAGGAAAAAAAAATCGGATTTAAAAAGGGCAATTTTGACCATTACTCCAAACGAAGCTTATTATATGTCAAAATCGAAATTCTCGACGAGCCGAGCAAAACTCATTCTTGTTGGTAATGAGCTTCTCAAAAAACGTCCAAAAAAGACTCAGAAATAGATGTTTTAGCCTTCTAAAGTTTTATCAACTATCCTACTCTCCTGGGAGGCTGTCCTGCTCACCCGGGAAGCTGTCTTACTCGCCCCAGAGGTGACCTGCTCGCCTGGAAGGCTGTCCTGCTCGTCCTAGAGGTGACCTCGCCCAAGAGGGGACCTAGTTCACCCGGGATAGTGCATGCTCGTCGAGAAGGCCGTTTACTCACTCAGAAAGTGACCCGCTTGCCCAGTGTGCTCGCCCTAGAGGTGACCTGCTCGCCTAGAACACTTTGTGCTCATCTAAAAGGTTGCCTGCTCGCCCAAAATCGTGCATCCAGCATTATTTTGACCGTAACTTCTGCTTCGTTTCTCCAAATAAGGCCCATAATATAACAAATCGAAGCTCTCGGCGAGCCCTACAAGACTCTCAAACTTTGGCTATGACTAATGTTGTAAAAAAAAATTAAAAGCTTTTGGCTTCCCGAAGTTTTTCGAGTTATACCGAGATCGCAAGTTCAACCTAAATGCCCTTCTTTCCAAGCTCCGTTAAACGCAGGGCATTGGGGGGCAAATGATGGGCTAGACCAAAATGGCCCAATCCAGCTACAAAGCCCAAGGTTATAGAAGACCCAATAGGCTTTATGAGAGGTCCAAGATAGTCAAGCCCGAAAAGAGCTACAAGAGCATCCAAGAGCCATGCCCTTGCCCGTTGAGGAGAGGAGAAGTCACCTGGGAGAGGAGAATTCACTTGGGAGATGAAAAATCGTCAAGGAAATGAGAGGTAGTCAAGTTATTAAGTTGCCTCCAATCCATTATGACCGTCAGGCTATGCAATTACTACGTAGACAACTATAAATTGTAAACTCCCTCAACACTTTAGGGGCATATCAAAAAATCAAGCTCTTTCCTCTCTCTCTTATAATTCTCTACTTTCCCTACATACCGAAGTTAATAAAATTCTCGGCAAACTAAGCCATTTAAAGTAGACGTAGGTCTTGATTAATCGAACTACTGTAAATCTTGTCTTCTCTTTCTTTTCCTATTCTATTGCATTTTATACCATTTACTTGACTGTGGTATGCAAACCAATTCGTGCATCATCAAATAATATTAAAACAAATAAGTACATAGACTCCACAAAAATCAATAACTAACATGTCATATAAGCAAATAACTTCTCATACTCCTATCATGTAAGCCCAAATGGGGTTTATTTTTTTCATTTGGGGTTTTATTATTAGTTGGTGATACCATGTCATCAATGGTGACATGGTATCACCGTTGCATTGAATATTTACTCGTGTTTTGGGGCGCCAAATAAAGGCGGATACTAAGGGGGATTGAACTAAAAATATCCAAGGGACCCATTTATCCTTGATTTGGCAAGACATTTCGAAAAGGGACATCTGTTGTCTTTAAAAACTCGGGTCGTATGTTTTGGGGACACATATCCCCTCTGAACTGGATTTTTAGATCCCACCTGAATTTTTGGATTGCTAAACTTACCAACAGGATATCTACATATTTACCTAAATACCCATGTACAATAGAAAACTAGGGTTTTTATTGCCTTCTTCCATTTTCACCCCACTAGTCCCCCATTTTGCTATGAATGGTGCTCACTCACAGGTATCCCCACACAAGTGAATGGCGTTCACCCCCTGGTCGCCCCTCACAAGCAAAGGTATGTCTCTCTATCTCTCTATCTCTCTCTTTTCGGGCTTTGTAGCCAGGGATAGAAACCAGAAAAAAATCTAGAAAATCTAATCTATATAAATCAAAGCTTAAAGCACCTGTTGACGAAAATAATTAGTTTTGGGTGGGACTATTCACACCTATAAATCTTTATTCTCATCTCATTTAATTTTTTATTATCAAACTACTAACTTCACTTCTTTTATACTCATCCCATTTGCAACTAAGTCCACCTCATGCTGCATACACATCTTTTAATAAGTAAATTCACTTTATATTTTGTCATAATTAGAGTTTCATTCTCTATCTCTTCTCATGCATTCACAAAAATATTATTTTAATATAAATTATTTCAGTGAGATACATGTTAATATCACTTCTCAATCTAATTTTATGCTTGATTTCATGTTTGTTATATGAATTTTTCTTATTTTCGGTATGTTTTTATATCTTTGTCAAGTTTAATAATTTTTTATTTAGAATTTATAGGTGTGTGTATATATATGTATACTTGTAGATTATTTATTCTTTTTTATCTTGTTAAGGTTTTGTATTTGTGTTTGTTATTTTTTTGTTCGATTTTGGGTCTGTGCTTTATGCTTTTTTTTAATATATTCAGTCTTGTGTCTTATAGTTTTACTTGTTCCTTTAATCTTTACTTAATTTTTTTTCCTGCTTGTTTTGGACTGCGTCTTTCTTTCTGTTTTTTTTTTCGTTCTTTTTTTTTCTTGTTTTTGACTGTGTCTTTTCTTCCTTTTTTTGTTTTGTTCTTTTCTTTTTTCTTATTTTAGCATGCTTGATTTTTTTTACTTGTTTTATTTTTTATTATTTTTTTTTCTTGTTTTATAAATATATTTATGCATTCAAAATAATTGTCTTCTTTCATTATTTTTTTCTAATGATGATTTCTTTCAATAAAGAGGTGTACATAAAATGAGTTAGCTTAACTATTAATGAGGTGAATTCAGTTATTAATAGGATGAACTTAATAGTTTAAAAATAAGAAATTAAATAAGGTGGGAATAGAGATTTTCTTGGGGTGGGAATAGGCCCACCCATTAGTTTTATGAGGCTGGTACGCAAAATTGAGATTTAGGAAGAAGCTATACTTCTAATGTCTCCAATCATCACAGCGATCTCCCATGGAGGGACCTCTTCGCCTGTGCATAATTTGATAATTGTTTGACTATAACTTTCCACAGTCACATGGTTTGCAGATAGGGTTGAGGCATGCTTCACAAATTGCCGCAGTTTCTAAAAAGAGGCTAAACACAAAAGGGATACTATTACACAGTACAGAAAATCAAGCTACAAGACGCCTGAGCACAAATATAGAAAAGGATTGATTTGTAATTACACTAGTTTCCTTGTTTCTATTTATTTGTAAATACATTTTCTATTATTAGCTGGCTTCCATTTTCAGTACAGAGTTGGTTATATATACTCACAGCATTATGTACAGTAAAATCATTTTGAGGAAAATACAAAACTTTTCCTTCATCCTTCATGTATTACTCTCTGTTTTTCCTTCTCACCATTTCAATTATTGACATGGTATCAAGAGCCTAAGAGCCACCCATGGAGGATTTCAAAGGTTCCGACAGTTTTTCCTCCAACAATCCCAAAAATTCCTCAGCTCATTCAGACCAAATATCAAACACCTTCCGTGCCACAAATATGTCCAAATACCTGAACCTCACCGACCCTGGCAACCCATTTCAGCTGGACAACGGCAACAACCCTGACGTCGTTCTGGTCACCGACTTGCTTACCAGCGATCACTATCCCACTTGGTCTTGTGCGATGAGACAAGCTCTCCGTGCCAAAAATAAAATCTGCTTCATCACTGGTTCAATTTCTTGACTTATGGGAGCGTTGCAATGATATGGTGGTTTCATGGCTTCAGAACTTTATAAGCCCCTCCATCAAATCCAGCATTGCTTTCGTAGACAATGCTCGTAACCTTTAGCTAGATCTTCAGGACCGTTTCTCCCATCAAAATAGATCTCGTATTTACCAGCTCAAGAAGATCCTTGCCAGCCTTCAACAAGACTCTGACACTGTAAGTGTATATTACGGAAGGCTTAAATCTCTTTGGAATGAGTTACTTATTTATGACCCCATTTTAGTTTGCTCTTGTGGATCGATGAAAACTCTCTTCGACCGATACCAACGAGAGTATGTCTTTCAATTTTTGATGGGTTTAAATGACACATTCCCTTGTTCGAGACTAGATAATGCTCTTAGATCCCCTCCCACCCATCACTAAAGTCTTTTCTCTCATTCAACAGTAGGAATGCCACTACCAAATGACCACCACTTCAAACCCATCTGACTCCATGGCCTTTGTCATTCGCAAACCATACTCATTTCCTACCTGTAATCCATCTCAATGAAAATCAAAGAAAGACCGAGCCTAATGTTCTCACTGCAGGATCACATGACACTCTTTTGAAACTTGTTTCAAGGTTGGTAACGTTGAGGCCCCCATTTGTTCTCATTGCAACATGTCTAAACATACAATGGAGAAGTGTTACAAGCTCCATGGCTACCCCCCTAGACACAAACTTTTCAATAAATTTCAGGGATCAGATGTTTTTTCTGCTCAAAATGCTCCTATTGACTCTGACCTTGTGGATTCCAATGATGGTCGGGTAGGTGTTACTCAGGCACAATATCATCAATTAATGGCATTACTCCAACCACGGCAGCACTCCACCATTGCTCAGTCCTCTGCCAACCAGATTTTAATCAATCATTCCCTCTAAGTTTACTCCTCGCATTTCTGGTATTTTAAATTGTTTATCCACCTGCACACACAATCATTCATTCCCACAAGAAATACCTTGGATAATTGACACCGGTGCGATTGACCATATGGTCGGTTGTCCCTCATTTTTTACTACTATTAATTCTCCCGTTTCTCACTCTGTTAAGTTACCAAATGGAACAAATGTACCTCTTACACACACAAGCACAATTCACTTAACACCCTCAATTCACCTCACCGAAGTCTTGTGTGTTCCTTCCTTTAGGTTTAATTTAATTTCAGCTAAGAAGTTGGCTGCCAATCTCACCTGTTGTCTAGTTTTTTTTCTCTAATTTTTGTCTTATTCAGGACCTTTCATCTTGGACAACGATTGGGAAGGGTGAAGTGTCTATATCACCTACTCAACTAGGTTGTTTCTCCCTCTACCCTAGTGACCACTCTTTCTCACTTTTCCATAGTTCCAAAGTCTGCTACAACTTATGTTTCACACATTGAAAATGTTACTGACTTATGGCACTGTTGCCTAGGCCACCTTTCTTTTCCTGTTCTGAATATGATTACAGGTTCTATTGTAAAGAAAAGCATTTCAACTACTAATACAAAGCCTTGTTACATTTGTCCATTGGCAAAACTTCATTGACTTCCTTTCCCTCATAGCAAACATAAGACATCAATACCATTTGAAATTGTGCATTGTGATCTCTGGGGACGCAGTCATGTTCCTGCTTATGATGGCACAAAATATTTTTTAACTTTAGTTGATGACTTCACTAGGAGTACATGGTTGTATCTCCTTCCTAACAAAGCTGCCACCTAAATCAGAATTGAGTCTTTTACCAATATCATTGAAAATCAATTCAACCTTACCATCAAAATTCTAAGGAGTGATAATGGTAAAGAATTTAAATGAAAGAGTTTTTTCATAAAAAATGGATCCTATATCAAACAAGTTGTGTTGCCACTCCATAACAAAATGGAGTTATGGAGAGGAAACATCGACATTTGCTTAATGTGACTCGTGCTTTAAAATTTCAACCTGGTCTTCCTCTTGAATATTGAAATGATTGTGTTTTGACTGTCACATACCTCATCAATAGGACACCTAGTCCCCTTCTTCAAAACAAAACACTCTTTGAATTTTTATTTAAATCTCCACCCACTTATGCTCATCTAAAAGTTTCTGGGTCTCTTTGCTTTGCTGCCACTCTTTCACAAGGAAGAACAAAATTTGATCCCCAAGGTATCATGTGCATTTTTCTTGGATATCCTTTTAGAACTAAGATTATAAATTGCTTGATCTTGAGTCCAAAACCACATTTGTCTCTCGGGATGTGTTTTTTCATGAGTCCATCTTTCCATTTCAATCTTTACCTCATCCCTCATCCCTCATCCACTCCTTCTCCGAACCCTACCCTTGTTTTTACTAAACTTTTACCAGACTCACTTGATTTTCTCATAATTTCTTCCTCTCCACAGGCCAGTCCATCTCTTCACCATCCCGCCACCCTACCCTCTATACCTATACCAGATTCATCTCAACAACATGTTGCACCATCACATGACTCTTCCACTTTTTCTCCCACTAGTAATCCCTCACTTTTCACACAAGCTTCTCCACCTCAACCCCTTCTTTGCAAGTCACAAAGGGTCAGAAGAGCTTCACAATGCCTGCAAGAATTTCATTGCAACCAGACTTCACGTTCAGACCCTTCTTCTTTCTCTACTAGTAATCCCTACTCTTTAGCTAATTTTCTGACTTACTAGAATTTTTCTCCTTCTTTTACTGCTTTTTCCACCTCCATTTACATTGCTTCTGACCCTACCACTTATAAACAAGTTGTCAAACACCCTGGTTGGTGTCAAGCCACGAACACACTGAATTGTCCGCCTTAGAACAGAACCAAACTTGAATTATCACTGATTTATCTCCTGAAAAAGAGGCAGTTGATTGCAAATATGTCTACAAAACTAAGTTTTATGCTGATGGTTCTGTGGAAAGGTTGAAAGAATGGCTTGTTGCAAAAGGGTTCACACAACAAGAAGGTATAGACTATACGGAGACTTTTTCCCCAGTCACCAAGCTTGTTTATGTCAGAGTCTTATTATCTGTTGCAACAGTACAAGGCTAGTCACTTCTTTAATTTGACGTTCACAACACATTTCTCCATGGTGATTTGAATGAAGAGATTTATATGCGTAAACCACCGAGTTATAACAAAGGAGGATCTAATCAAGTATGCAAGCTTTTCAAGAGCCTCTATGGACTTAAACAAGCTTCCCGACAATGGTATTCTAAATTTTTTTCTTCTCTCATTGATTTTGGGTTTGAACAATCTAAAGCTAATTACAGTCTCTTTACTAAACTAGATGGCTCATCTTTCATTGTCTTACTAGTTTACGTAAATGATATCGTTGTGGCTGGTAATTGTCCTTCTTCCATTGCATCACTTAAATCTTTTCTTCACACTCAATTTAAGATCAAATATCTTGGATGTTTGTGCTATTTTCTTAGTTTGGAAGTTGTCAGGTCTTCCAAAGGTATTCACTTGTGTCAAAGAAAATACATTTTGGACATCTTAGCTGACACAGGAACCTTTGGCAGCAAACCACTTCAACTGCCCCATGAGTAGAATTTTAAGCTCAGCAAATCTTCTAGTGATCCACTACCAGACCTGAGCCTCTATAGAAGACTTATTGGTCATTTTTTGTATCTTACAATCACTCGGCCTGACATATCTTATGATGTCCAGCTCCATAGCCAATTTATGGATCATCCCACGACTTCACATTTGGTTGCAGCTCATAAAATTCTTTGATACATCAAGGCAGCACCTGGACAAGGTATACTATTCTCATCCTCATCTCCACTTCAACTTAAGGCCTATTGTGATTCAGATTGGGCCTTGTGTCCCGACACATGTCTCACTGTTACTAGATATTGCATACTTCTTGGCAATTCCCTTATTTCTTGAAAATCCAAGAAACAATTTGTGGTGTCCCGATCCTCAGTCGAGGCCGAATATCGATCCATGGCTTCCACATGCTTTGAGATCACTTGGCTTAGGTACTTGCTTCTTGATTTTCAGGTTCCACATCCTCAGGCTGCCTTACTTTATTGTGACAAGCAAGCCACTCTCCACATCGCTGCTAATCCGGTCTTTCACGAATGTACCAAGCTTATTGAGTTAGAATGTCATTTAATCAAAGACAAGATCCAAGAGGGTAGCATCATCACAGCTCATGTTGCCTCACAGTGCCAACTAGCTGATATTTTTACTAAGGTTTTGCCCTCCTTCATCATTAAGTTACATTTATCCAAGATGGAAATAGTCAACCTCTATTCTCCATCTTGTGGGGGCTATTACACAGTACAGACAATCAAGCTACAAGACGTCTGAGCACAAATATAAAAAATGGCTGATTTGTAATTACACTAGTTTCTTTGTTTTCTATTTATTTGTAATACATTTTCTATTATTAGTTGGCTTCCATTTTCAGTACAGAGTTGGTTATATATACCCACAACATTATGTACAGTAAAATCATTTTTGATGAATATACATAACTTTTCATTCATCCTTCATGTACTATTCTCCGCTTTTCTTTCTCACCATTTCAATTACTGACAAATGCCTTTGGCCCATCCTTACAGCCTTCTACCTCTGTCATCCCTCATAACTATCCCAATGGACGCCTTCTTTGTGTTGGAGAAAAAGGCTCCATCGCAATTGAATTTCATATGACTATTATCTGGTGCTTGCCATTGCCTTGCAGAAGGCACCTCTGTTGTGGGTGAAGAGGTTGTTCTTCCCTTGTCCTTAATAATAGAGAAAAGCTCATGCAATGAAGTTTGAGCTCATCTAACTGTCTTTCTTGGATTAGGAGTCTAGTGGTTAAAGATGGCCTCATTCCTCATTTTCCAAATGGTTCATCCGACTGTAGCAATCTTTCCCAGAACCTCTGTTGCATGATGATATCTGCTCAAGTGCTCTATGAATGTGGATGTCTAATGTTTAATTGAGTGAATCGGTGCATTGCTTATCCCAATTCCCAAATCAATCCCAAACCACACTCTCTGGGTCCACTGACAAGAGAAAATTAAGTGTTCCACTGTTTTAACTTCAGTTTTACAAATACTACATATAGAGGAGGGGGAACATTGATGTTTGAACAGATTTTCTTGAGTCGCTAGGTCATTTGAACATGTCTTCCACCAAAAGTGCTCCACTTTAGGGGTTGTTGCCATCTATACAGATCAGATTCCATAACCTTGGATGTGTTGCGGATGATGAGCTCCCTTGCGTTCCATTCTCTCTTAGCTTTGGCTTGCGGGCAATGACATAACCTGACCTCACCGTGTAGAACCCTTTAAAATTGAAGTTCCATACTCGACAATCTTCCTCCTGAGATTTTGAAATGGATATGGCCTTGTTATAATGGCTTGTATTCTAATCCTTATTTGGATTTATTTCTATCTTGGATAAGGCTCAAGGGTGTTGATATGTCAATACAAGTTGGTTACATTATTCAATTGGGAAAAGGAGTTCTAGTCCTACATGGACTTATGTGATTTAAACTCCTTACCTTAAAAGGAGTTTTTTAGCCTATAAATATAGGGTTTTGGTTTGCTCTATACAGAGAGAGATATAGAGAGTGTCTTTTCAATAATTATTATAATATTAGAATAGAACGGGTGGATGTTCTCTTGCCTTTGATTTGAGAACTTTGTAATCTCCAACTTTCAATAGTGAAATTTTGCCGCTGTGTTTTGTTCGTGGACGTAGGCTTGCTTGTTGAGCCGAACAACGTAAATCTTTGTGTTCTATTTTTCTATTTCGTTGTGTTATTATTTTACTTGTGGTCTTTGTTCATAACAAATTGGTATCAGAGCTATTGGTGTTCGGGATGGCTACAGCAAAATTCGAAATAGAATAATTTGATGGTCAGAAAAATTTCAGTCTATGGCAAATTAAGATGAAGGCATTGCTTCATCAGCAGGGTTTGGCAAAGGCCATTGATGGAACATTATCCAAGGAGACAGATGAGACTAAAGCTGATGATATTGAAGAAAAAGTACACAGTGCAATTCAATTGTCTCTTGCTGATGAAGTTCTTCGTTAGGTTATCGATGAAGACAAAGTCGAAGGGCTATGAAAAAAGTTGAAGAGTTTATATATGAAGAAGTCTCTCGCCAACCGCTTGTATCTGAAGCAACGGTTGTATACACTCAAGATGAAGGAAGGTACGACCATTAATGAACATCTTGATGAATTTAACAAAATTATTATTGACTTGAAAAATATTGATATTAAAATTGGGGATGAAGATCAAGCCCTGATTGTGTTATGTTTGTTGCCTGATTTGTTTGATAATTTTGTTAATTCGATGTTGTATGTGAGAGACTCAATCTCTTTAGTTGATGTGAAATCCTCTTTGAATTTTAAGGAGTTGCGTACTAAATTGAATGGTAAGGGCAGTGATGCTCAGGCCGAGGGTTTATTTGTGAAGGGTCGTCATGATAATTCTTCTAATAATAATAGAGGTCGATCTGTTGAAAGAAATTCAGATAAAGAAAAATCTGGATATCGATCACAGTCTAGGAAGAAACAGAATAATGTTGAATGTTTTTATTGTCATAAAATTGGCCATTATAAGCGTGATTGTTTTAAGTTGAAAAACAAAGGGGGACAGAAAAAATCAAATCCTTCTGATTCCTCTAGTGTTGCTGGTGTTGCAGAAGATACATCGGATGGTTCAGATAATGTCCTTACAGTCTCTAATGGACGTTTTAATAATGAATGGATTCTTGATTCGGGTTGTTCCTATCATATATGCCCTAATAGGGATTGGTTTACCACCTATGAGTCAATCAATGGTGGTTCAGTCGTGATGGGAAATAATAGTGCTTGCAAGACTGTTGGAATAGGTACTATCCGAATTAAGACACATGATGGGGTTGTGAGGAATTTGACAGATGTACGACATATTCCAGAATTAAAGAAGAATTTGATTTTCTTGGGTACTTTAGATTCCATTGGCTGCAGGTTTTCTGCTGAAGGTGGAGTTATGAAAATTTGTAGAGGTTCCCTGGTTGTGATGAAAGGTAAAAAGATTAATGGTCTTTATGTTCTTCATGGTGATACTGTGATTGGTGCAGTTGGTGTGTCATCTTCAAAAATTCCAGATTCAGATACTGCCCAGTTATGGCATATGCGTTTGGGTCACATGAGCGAAAAGGGCATGGAAGTCTTGTATAAACAGGGTTTGCTAGGCAAACAAGAAATTGAAAAACTTGATTTTTGTGAGCATTCTGTCTGTGGGAAACAGTGCAGAGTCAAGTTCAGTACATCCATTCACAGGACTAAAGGTACAGTTGATTATATTCATTCAGACCTTTGGGGTCCTTCTCAGGTTTCATCTAAGGGTGGTGCTAGGTTTCTTTTAACCTTTATTGATGATTATTCAAGAAAGGTTTGGGTATATTTTCTGAAATGCAAGAGTGATGTTTTTTTGACTTTCAAGCAATGGAAGACTTTGATTGAGAAACAGACAGGCAAGAAAGTCAAGCGTCTCAGAACACATAATGGTTTGGAATTTTGTGGAGGTGAATTTAATGAGTTCTGCAAAGATGAAGGCATTTTCAGACATCGTACTGTCTGGTCTACTCCACAGCAAAATGGGATTGCAGAGAGGATGAATAGAACTCTTTTGGAGAGAGCACGTTGTATGCTTTCTAATGCAGGATTGTATAAAGATTTTTGGGCAGAGACTGTCAGCACTGCTTGCTATTTGGTTAATCGTTCTCCATCCACTGCTATTGAGTTGAAGACTCCACATGAGGTATGGTCTGGTACTCCTGCTGATTATTCTGATTTAAAAATATTTGATTGCACTGCTTATTGTCATGTGAATGATGGTAAACTTGAGCCTAGGGCTAAGAAGTGTATATTTATTGGTTATACTAATGGTGTGAAAGGATATAGATTATGGTGTTCTGATCCTAAATCACCTAAGTTTATAGTCAGTAGGGATGTTGTATTTGATGAATCTTCCATGTTTCGTCCGAGAAAGGAGTTTGAAGTTTCTGCAGGGAAAGAACAGGATAATAGCAAAGAGGAGGAGCTACAGGTAGAAGCTTTACAGAAAATACTTGAAAGTACTCCAGTTCAATCTATTTCAAATTTGTCTGGCTTTAGTTCAGGTGATGATCCACAAGAACAATAGGAGTATAATATTGCTATAGGAAGGGAGAGGAGGCAAATTAGACCCCCTCAGAAATATGGGTATGCAGACTTGGTGGTTTATGCACTGACTATAGCAGAAGATTTTGGTGTTCAGGAGCCTTCCACATATTCAGAAGCTGTCACAGGCAATGAATCTACACATTGGGTTGTTGTTATGGCTGAGGAAATTGAATCTCTTCATAAGAACCAGACTTGGGAATTAATGAAGTTGCCTAAGGGCATGAAGACTGTTGGCTGCAAATGGGTCTTCAAGAAAAAGGAAGGAATCCTAGGGGTTGAATCTGCAAGGTACAAAGCACGGTTAGTTGCAAAGGGCTACAGTCAGAGAGAGGGTGTGGACTTCAATGAAGTTTTCTCACCAGTGGTGAAACATAGCTCTATTCGTGTATTACTTGTCATGGTTGCGTCACTCAATCTTGAGCTTGAGCAACTTGATGTAAAGACAGCTTTTCTACATGGTGAGCTGGAGGAAACTATTTACATGCATCAACCAGAGGGGTTTATTGTTGAAGGTAAAGAAGATCATGTTTGTTTGTTGAAGAAATCATTATACGGTTTGAAACAGTCTCCAAGACAGTGGTATAAACGTTTTGACACATTTATGGTAGATCATGGTTATTCTAGAAGTAATTATGATAGTTGTGTGTATCATAAGCAGTTGTCAGATGGTTCTTTTATATATTTATTACTTTATGTGGATGACATGCTTATTGCTGCTAAGAGCATGTTAGAGATTGACAGGTTGATGAAACAGTTAAGTTCAAAATTTGAGATGAAAAATTTGGGTGCTGCAAAGAAAATTTTGGGTATGGAGATTCACAGGGATAGAAAGGCAGGTATATTATATTTATCTCAAAAGAAATATATTGAGAAAGTTATTGAGCAGTTTGGGATGCATAATTCGAAGCCCGTGAGTACTCCACTTGCCACTCACTTTAGACTGTCAGCAGCTTTATCACCACAGAGTGAGAATGAGGAGCAGTTTATGTCTCGTGTTCCTTATTCTAGTGCAGTTGGGAGCATCATGTATGCTATGGTTTGCACTCGTCCAGATATTTCACAGGCAGTTAGTGTGGTTAGCCGTTACATGGCTAATCCTGGGAAGGTTCATTGGCAAGTTGTGAAATGGATACTTCGTTATTTGAGAGGCACTACAGATGTTGGCTTAGTATTTGGTAGAAGAGATAATATCGATTCTACAGTTGTTGGTTTTGTTGATTCAGATTATGCGGGTGATCTAGATAAGAGGAGATCTCTGACAGGTTATGTTTTTACTTTATTTGGGTGCACTGTAAGTTGGAGGGCAATCCTACAGTCTACAGTTGCTTTGTCTACTACAGAGGCAGAATACATGGCAGTATCAGAGGCAGTCAAAGAAGCAATTTGGTTAAGAGGTTTGGTCTGTGATTTGGGCTTGGAAGAGGAGGCAACTACTGTGTTTTGTGATAGTCAAAGTGCTATACATTTGACTAAAAATCAGATGTATCATGAAAGGACCAAACACATTGATGTTAGGTATCACTTCCTTCGTGAGGTTATGGCTCAAGGTATTGTCACAGTGAAAAAGGTTACTACAACGGAGAACCCAGCAGATGTGTTTACTAAGCCGGTACCAGTGCTCAAGTTCAAGCATTGCTTGGACTTGATTGGTGTTTGCACTATTTGAGTTGTACCCTTCGGGATATTTGACGAAAGCAGCGGTCAAATTCACTTATGGTTGGATGACTTAATGGAATACAAGTCAAGGTGGAGATTTGTTATAATGGCTTGTATTCTAATCCTTATTTGGATTTATTTCTATCTTGGATAAGGCTCAAGGGTGTTGATATGTCAATACAAGTTGGTTACATTATTCAATTGGGAAAAGGAGTTCTAGTCCTACATGGACTTATGTGATTTAAACTCCTTACCTTAAAAGGAGTTTTCTAGCCTATAAATATAGGGTTTTGGTTTGCTCTATATAGAGAGAGATATAGAGAGTGTATTTCTAATAATTATTATAATATTAGAATAGAACGGGTGGATGTTCTCTTGCCTTTGATTTGAGAACTTTGTAATCTCCAACTTTTAATAGTGAAATTTTGCCGCTGTGTTTCGTTCATGGACGTAGGCTTGCTTGTTGAGCCGAACCACGTAAATCTTTGTGTTCTATTTTTCTATTTCGTTTTGTTATTATTTTACTTGTGGTCTTTGTTCATAACAGGTCTTGATAGTTTCTCTTTCCAGTTCAAGAGGCAATGAATTAAGGATTGATTATTTCCATTCCCCTGTCATTGGGTGTATAGTGTCTTAAATACTCTGGACCTCACAAATTTCTGGTTTTGAGGTAATTAGTGAGAAGTTGGGGAGGTTTGAGATCTATTTATCTTCCCAGAATCTAACTTTGTTGCCCCCTCTTGATCTGCCATCTTAGACCTTTTGAGAGAAGTTCTCTCCCATATAAAAGGATACTCCATTTCCAAGAGGACCTTGCTCATTTCCTTGCCTCCATAAAGTCTGAATTTGGGAAATTTATAGATTTCATGATCTGAGCCCAATATGAATTGGGATTTTGAATGAGGCACCAACTGCTTGGCTAGAAGCACCTGATTGAAACTATTGAAGTCCCTGAAACCCATTCCTCTCCATGCCTTAGGAAGTGTAAGGTCATTCCATTTTTTTCAATGGATTTCATTGGCTTCTACATTCTTTCCCCACCAAAAACACCGCTTATAAGTGGTAATTTTATTGCAAAGCTTTAGCGGGAAGGCTAAGCATAACAAAATATAACTTAGAATCGCTTGGACCACCATTGTGACAAGAATAATCGTTTCCACCCTAAGATTTTCTTGATTATTCTCTCTACGAGATAATTGAATGTTTCAGGTTTGGAGCGACCCTAGAATGTTGGAATACCGATATATTTGGCTAAGCTAGGCAGAGCCTCAACTCCCAAGGATTGACAAAACATGTTTATCTAGTCCTCTATAGTATTACTTACGAAAATTATACCAAATTTGTTGAAATTTATGACCTAACCCTAAACCGCACAAAAAAGAGACAGAATATTCTTTATGCTTCTTGCTTTATGAGCAGTAGCTTTGAGAAACGAGTGCATTGTCTGCGATTAACAGATGTGACAAAATTAGAGTCTATTACCAAAATACTGTACTTTTCAAATTTAATTATCGATATACAGCTGTTTTAAACTTATTTACCAAAATATCGTTGTTTTAAAAGCGGATTTGGCAAATCCGACTTCATATGGAAAGCGGATTTGACAAATCCGACTTCATTTGGAAAGCAGATTTGGCAAATCCGACTTCATGGCGAAAGCGGATTTACCAAATCCGCCTTCACAGGAAAAGCGGACATACCAAATCCACCTTCATATAGAAAGCGAACATACCAATACTTGTGAATCAACTCACCTTTATTAGTCACTATACTAAATAGTAATTTTTTATTTATTTGTTTCTCTTTAATTATATCATTTAAAATTATTTTTTACATATTATTTTTTTAAAAATAGCATTAATTTTTTTTTTCAAAATGCATAACTCGATAAATTTATTTTAACACATATACACTAATATATATGGACAATGTATGAAATAAAGATTATGTTAACTTAAAAATTAATTAAATATTAAATAATTGAACGTATAGTATAATTGAGTGATGTAATATTTAAATAAATAAAAAGATAAAAAAAATATGGACTTCCCTTCTTTAAGAGTAGGGAAATTTTTTTCTTGAAAAAATACCATAAAAATTGAATTCTCTTATTGCTATAAAGTCGGATTTGCCAAATCCGCTTTCCAAATGAAGTCGGATTTGGCAAATTCGCTTTTCCCATAAAGTCGGATTTGTCAAATCCGCTTTTCCTATGAAGTCGGATTTGTCAAATCCGCTTTTAAAACAACGGTACTTTGGTAAATAAGTTTAAAATAACTGTATATTGGTAATTAAGTTTGAAAAGGACGGTATTTTGGTAATAGATTCGACAAAATTAGGCTCCTTTTCTGAATTTTAAAACCTGATAATTTTCGTCCATTCCCCTCCCTTTGGATAAGTCTTGATAACGCATCATCCACTACAAGTAGAAACAAATATGGGGAAAGTGGATCCCCTTGCCTCAAACCCCGCAGTGGCAACACTTCGCCTTTTCCTTCTCCATCAATCAACACCTCAAACCTCATTGTCTTCACTCATTGCATAATTAAGTGGATCCATTGGGGCTTAAACCCCAGCTTGTTCATGGTAGCTTTATTGAGGTCCAGTTTGATCGTCATTGTTGATGTCTTGTCTTTCTTGTTTATTTTCATTTCATGGAAAGCTTCGTTTGCAACCAAGATGTTATCTTGTTAAATTTGTCTATCAGGAACGAAGGCTGCTTGATTTGGTGTGACAAGGTGGGAAAGAATCGTCTTGAGCCTATTTGCCAACACCTCAGCAATGATCTTGTACATGAAGTTACACAGGGATATGGGTCTAAACTGTTGCATGGTCTCCAGCACAGCTTCTTTAGGGATGAGGACTAGATTTTTCTTGTTTATCTCAAGGAACATGTGGCCATCATTGAAGAAATTTTTTACTGCCTCGCAAACCTCTCTTCCCACAATTGACCAATACTTCTGGTAAAAGAACCCTGGGAAGTTGTCTAGTCCTGGGGCCTTGATTGCTCCTAGTTGCTTGAATGCCTTCTGGATTTCTTCATCAGTCATGGATTTCAATAATTTTGAATTCATTTCCTCAGTGACCAATCATGGTACCGCATCCAGAACTTCACTGAAATCTCGACCCTCTGATGCTCTAAACAAGTCCTTGAAGTAGTTGTGGATGTGTGCATCAAGTTCTCTACCTTCCTCAATTCACTCGCCACCCTCCTCTTTTAGCCTCAAAATCTAGTTTCTTTGTCGTCTCTGGATCGTAGTTAGGTGGAAGAAGCGCGCATTCTGATCACCTGAATTTAGCCAGTTTATTCTTGATATCTGGAGCCAATACTCCTCCCTCCTCCCTCCTCCATATGGCTTATATTTGTGCTTGCAATCCCTATCCCTGGATAGATTTGAAGTAATAGGTTCATCCATTTGAATATTTGCTAGCTCCTCATGTAGTTTAGACATGATTTTCCTATTGTTACCAAATGACTCTTTGCTCCACACTTTAAGAATGGTGCTACAGGATTCAAGGTTGTTGTGGAGTGTACCCAAGCGAGGTTGAGCTTGTGTGGAATCCCAGCTTTGCTTGACCACATCTTCGCAAGACTCCGCGTCCATCCACATTGTTTCAAATCTGAAACGATATGGGGTCCTCTTCCATTCCAAAGTTCAGTTGGGTTTGTTAATTAAATCAAATTTTGATATTTGACTCAAATTGAATTCTGATTCATATAGGTGGTATTCAAATATTTCATAATGTGTACATGTTGTTTAACATGTCATCAATCTGGGGTAGGCCTCTATCGCCCTTAAACTATTCTTCTGGTACATACATAGCAAAGAACAAAACGACACATTCCAAATCATGCCACACTAGAGCCTTCACGAAACCAAAAACACCCATGTGTTATTAGGATAGATATAAGTTGGTGAAAAACATGTAATGGAAATTTCTTTTTTGATCCGTCTGGGAATAATTGGGAAAACTAATGAACAATTGTAGGCATGAAGACACTTTCGTGGAAATACAAAAAGTAACCTCACTTCCAATCTTCTGAGAGCCCGCTAGCATTTCTGGAATGAGACCAGTACTCCTTCACAAGTTGCCCAAATAGTGAGCCCTCCTTATTCAGTAGCTTCATTGGCTTGTCATACTCTACTAATCTTCCTGTTAATGCAAAAAAAAATCTACCAATGTTATACAAGCTTTTTCAAAGATAACACTACATTTTTCATTTTTATTTCTTAACACAACCCTTCCAATAGAGATCTCACCATCGCTAATAGCAAGAACCATAGTGCAGTCCATCACGGTTAGTATTCTGTGAGCTACTGTGATTACAGTGCAGTCTGCAAATTCTATCCTTATGGTTTTTTGGATGATTGAATCGGTTGCATTGTCAATTGATGCAGTGGCTTCATCCAGCACTAATATCTTCCTCCTCTTCAGCAATGCTCGTCCCAGGCAAAATAACTGTCGCTGTCCCATGCTCCAATTTGATCCATCTTGTACCACTGCAATATCGCATTTTCAGTAATATTTGAACATGATTTCTAAAGGCTTGCACTTCTATGTACAATCCTACTTACCTAAGGAGTTCAGGCCCTCCTCTTTCTCTTGAACAGCTTCTCGTAGCTGACATTTTTCAAGAACCTTTCATTGGCAGAGATTACAGTAAGCTTCAGCTGGTAAATTATAAGTTTATATTTTTTCTCTAATGTTACAGACAGAAACCTTACCTCCCATATTTCATGATCAGTATGCTCGGATAAGGGGTCCAGATTGTATCTTACAGATCCACTAAAAAGGGTTGGATCTTGTGGAATGATCCCAAGGTGTGATCTGAGGTCATGGAGACCGATTGTAGATATATTTATGTCATCAATGATGATCTTTCCATCTGTAGGCTCTACCAGGCGAAACAAGGCGCTAATGAGAGTTGTCTTCCCACTGCCAGTCCGGCCAACAATTCCAATTTTGTGCCCACCTTCAAAAATGCAGCTGATTCCGCGAAGAACTAGAGGAGCATTAGGCCGATATTTGACCTGTTTTATGTAATTTGTTGACACATCGATATCCATAAGTCTAGAACTTGCAAAATAGATAGAAGAAAATGGTTATGTGATGCTCTATTTACCTTCAAATCATGAATCTCCACCTTACCAACAGTTGGCCAGTTGAGCGATGGATTGCGGCCTTCTATGGTTTCAGGAGCTTCACTGGGAATATGCATGTATTGTTCTAACCTTTCGACAGAAACAATTAAATTTGATAGCATGCACTGGCTTTGGACAGAATTAACGACGAACAAATTCAATGAAAGACCATATGACAAAGCCATTCCGATTAATCCTGCCAGCACAACATTGATGACCCAATAGTTTATTAGGAAATTATTGAAATGATGAATATATCTTTTAACAATAAAACTAACTGAGCTGCAAGACAATATGAGAGAATTTTTTACAGGTGAAGACAGAGATCAGTAACCTGAGTCAGAAGCTTGAAAAGGAAGCAGAGTCATGGCAAGGGCTGAGGATGAGAGAACGATTGCACATAGTACTTCCAGACGCTGAATCAACCACTCATTTGCTGAAACATTGTGGAAAAATGGACTAGCATTTGCATCGATAAGGTGCAAATGCTCTGTGGAGAATCGATTTTCCTCTCCAAAAGCTCGGATGGTCGTTGCTCCCGCCATGGATTCAGCTAGATGGCTTGCAACAGAAGACCTTGTTGTGCCATCAATTCGCATCAACTCTTTTGCAGAAGCAAAGTAAAATTTCTGTTTGTTATAACAGATAAACCACCTATTTGTTAGAAAGGGTAGAGAACAACAAGACGTCATGTGGAAGGAAAAATACACACCCAAATAACATACAATTAACAAGAGATGGGGACAACAGCAAAAAAAAAAAAAAAAACAGGAGATGCGGAAGATGGATTTCTTTTTAATTCAGCTTTCTTAGAGAATCAGTTGAATTATTGCATTACCTGTAAGATAATGGTTGCATAAATCATTGGTGCAATGACAAATAAGATTGGCCATGTAATAACAGCCAATATTCCAAAGCTAAAATACGTGTTCATTGTTGTCCCTAGAGAAATACTGAATTTGAATGCCAATTCGAGGTCCACAATACTCAGATCCGAAGATACCTGCATAAGAAAGCAGAAATATGAGTCCCATGAAATGCGTTGAAGCATGATTCTGACTTCCATGAAATATTCTTACCCGACTGATTATCCTACCCAGAGGTGTTGAGTCGTAAAAGGACACTGGTGCTCGAAAAAGAGAGATCATTAACTTCGAAAACGTAGATTCTGATGTCCTAAGACCTAAAATAACAACATAATAAGATCTAAGGAGCAAGAAGACTGACATGCCACAGCCGATCAGCGTGTATATTAAGATCAGGCTCAGCATACTTGTTCTAGAATCCTGTACATCAGCAGCCAACCAAAGATTTTGAACCAACTGCCCTACTATATATATGATGTGGCATATAACTGCCAGGGAGAAATATAAGAAACCTTTGCTCTGATTCAGATACTGTATATAAGGTTTTAGACCAGTGTCTCCTGTTTCTCTCTCTTCTTGCTTAATCAACTGGTCTCCTAAAGATGCTCTTATCTTCTCCTCAGCATTTAATTTTTGAATCTCTTCTTCGGAGGTTTTTGGTCTTTGTTGCAATTCATACTCGGTCTCTCCCTGAGAACCAACAGTGTCACTATGTGCGATGATAAGATTTTGAAATTCTTGACTGGAAGCCAGCAACTGATCATAGGTAGCCGCCTTGAGGATTTTTCCTTCCGACATCAACTGTCAACAAAACAAAATTTACTGCGACAGTTCTTTACACATAATATAGGCTTACTACTTTAAAAAGTGGGATTTTAAGGAAAAATCATTCTGAAAAAGCTTACTGATAAGCAAAGTAAGATCACTCACCAAAACCGAACCAAAAGCAGGAAGGAAGTCAACTTGGTGGGTCACAAGTAAGACCGTCTTCCCTGACAGAGCTCCCATGATATATTCCTGGCCAAAATTATAGTATCTTTCAGTTAGAAAGCAGTTTCATAAGAAGCACAAATTGCAGTTAGATAGGAATTACGATTACATTAAACAAACTGCCAGCAGTTTCTGCATCAACAGCACTAAACGGATCATCCAAGAGATACACATCTGCATCTTGATATAGTGCACGTGCAAGTTGAACTCTCTGCTTCTGCCCACCGCTGAGATTAACACCTCTTTCTCCGATAACTGTGCGATCACCAAATGGAAGCATTTCGAGGTCCTTTACGAGTAAACACTTTTCAAGTACTTCTTGGTACTTTTGTTGATCCATGGTGGATCCAAACAGTATATTGTCTTGTATGGTGCCTGTTTGGATCCATGCTAACTGAGGAACATAAGCTATCCTTCCATAAACTTGAACCTGGAAATGGAGTAGAATAAAACTTCGAGTGAATTCTTACCAATTTTCAGGATTTATACACTTCTTTTCTTTCTCTGTATTGACAAATAGTTATGGGCATTTTCAAGAAAATCATTCATACTCACAGATCACAGGCTCAAATAACATAATATGTATGCGGTATGCCCGTTTTTAATTTCTTAGCTTTAGAACACACCAGTCCTCGAAGTTGAATACAAATTGTAGTGAAATCCACGATATAAAATTGAAGATAAGAAGCATAATAGGGAAGACTTACTATGCCATTGATGTTTGGAACCTCTCCAAGAATTGCAGCCAGAAGGGTTGACTTTCCTGACCCAACCTCTCCACATATGGCTACCTTTTCACCTGGTTTAACAACCAAATCTATGTTAGTTAGGGCAGCCTTCGACTTGTTAGAATCCCATGAAATCCTTGTGGAATTAAGCACTATAGACTTCCCAAGTTCCTCTCCATAGCGCTTCTCCTGGATATGTCTATTCCGCAATTCAGGTGCCTCAAGAAACTTCTCAATCCGAGTTAACGAAACCTTTGCTTCAATGAACATTCCCCCAACATCAGGTAGCAACCTGATTGGCTCCTGAACAATACGTAAAGCTGCAAGAAACGTGAAAATGTTACTAGCATTCAGAGGGATTCCAAGGAAGTAGCATGCCCAGAAAGTAATAGCCGACACAATGATGGAAGACGACCAAAACAGAACCAGATAGTAGCCTTTCTGTGAGAGAACTGCCGATAACCATTTATATTCTTCTTCCCTAAGCCCTTCTATAACATTTCTGAAATGTGTCTCCCAGGCATACAACTTCAAAACTTTCATGCTTGTAAGTGCCTCTGAAATGGCCTTCAGCCTGCTGTCTTGAGCCACCATAAGCTTTTTCAGGAACTCATACTGTAATTTGGCCACCGGAGTATTTCCTACTACAGTTAGTATTAC